>CANNZV010001331.1:160676-179199 GCA_947561585.1 Caprella mutica | reverse complement strand
CGTGCACTGTATACCTACTACGTGCACTGTATACCTACTACGTGCACTGTATACCTACTACGTGCACTGTATACCTACTACGTGCACTGTATACCTACTACACTGTATACCTACTACACTGTATACCTACTACACTGTATACCTACTACACTGTATACCTACTACACTGTATACCTACTACACTGTATACCTACTACACTGTATACCTACTACACTGTATACCTACTACACTGTATACCTACTACACTGTATACCTACTACACTGTATACCTACTACACTGTATACCTACTACACTGTATACCTACTACACTGTATACCTACTACACTGTATACCTACTACACTGTATACCTACTACACTGTATACCTACTACACTGTATACCTACTACACTGTACCTACTACACTGTATACCTACTACACTGTAGCTGTACTGTACAGGTAGACAGCTGTTGCTGATTAGTAGAGTGGGCAGGTAAAGCTCAAAGCTCACTAATGGAGTTGCCTAATGTCGTTAGACTGCAGTGGGGCTGCATGCGTTGCTATAGCAACAAATGCAGGTAACTATGCAGGTGACGTCATCTTATCTGTCTGCAAATTGCATTGAAATGATGGTGCTGGGTAGAGTTTCAATGATATAATTTGTAGCCTTATATTCATATGGTAGTGAGGGAATATCGTCAAAAAAGAGCGAAAGAAAACAACAAAAAAGTTAAAAAAAAAATAGTTAAACTTCTGACCAAAATGTATATTAAGTTATGAGTTATTTTTTAGTCATGCGAAAATATAATACCATTAGCAAAATATTTAATCGGTATGTATTTTGAGATACTTTTTCATTGTTTTAGTAGCTTTTCTGTATCCATGAGCATTGTCACAGATTGGTGGTAGGTGACTTTGTTCTTTGAGCTACTTTCCTTTCTGACTGCTTCTTACAGTCCCTTGTATTTAATCACCCTTTGACGTCAGCGATATGTTCTTTGATTTTGAAGCAGACGTTAAACCCTACTAAAAATTGATTAAGGTTTTATGATAATTTGTGTTTATATATTATGATAAATAAATGTTTATTCTAATTCTAATTAAAGTGCTACTTACTCACATCTTCCGAATGTTTCTCATTAAAAAGTGTTTTGAAATCTATAATAACGCACATCATTATATGAGGGAAAACAATTACTGGCTCTTAAAGTCTTGCTAAACATGAACAAATATTTTCCTCTTTCCTGTTACAAATATAGAGTGACGAGTGAAAACAATTTGATGTCACTAATAGAATGTGGTAAAGCTAGTGCTATGGTTAACTAACTATATTGGTGAAAGTATAAGCTTTTCACGGTATGAAATACAATGCTAATTACTACTAGTAATTACTACTAGTAATTACTACTAGTAAATTGACAAACTGAACACAGATGGATATGCTTTAACCTCTTCTCTCTAATAATTTGTTCATGTATATTTTCCAAATTCTACCCTCAGTATTCGCAGAATTTCTTTCAATTTGTGGTTACTAAGGATTAAAAACCGTTCCGAATTTCATCTCGATTTATAAGGGAAAACTGAGAATGAAATAAAAAGATGAAGTGGTGAAAAGATTCAAATAAAACCTATCTGTTGACTCTTCAAATCTCAGGGGACACGTATAAAGGTTTCAACTGCACTACTGTAAAATATCATTCGTAATTCGTGGTTTATTTATTGTTTCTACTACATAACATCTTATGATAACAAGTGTGTGCAGTGACAATTTGGCTGAGAATTATCAGTTAAATCATGCCATATGATTACAATAATTGTTGTTATAATTTGTATAGTGTATTGCAATTATTTAATTTCACCATGTCTACATTTTTTAACGCAACTTGCAGATTTAGAGGACAGCGCTAGGGTTATGCTCTTCAACTACGAGGTCTTAGATTTGGTGGTAGGTAGACTCGTAGGCTTCATTTACTATCACTCTTCATTTTCCTCTTCCATTTGTGAGTGCAGTCACTGGTGCTTGTGTTCTTTTTCGTCACAATCATAATTAAGTAAATGAACGTTTTCACGGAGTAGCTTTTCTGCATCTAAGAGCATTGTTATCGACGGTGTTATCTATAGTATATTTAGATGACTTAATTTAAGGAGCCACTTTCCTTTGTGACTGCATTCCATAAGTCCTTTGTATTCATTCCCTCTTTTGATGTCAGTTACAGTAAATGGAAGGGTTAAGAGTGACGTTAAATTTCTTTAGTAATGATAACGAAACTCTTCTACATTTTGTTCACTACCCTGAAAATTGATTTACAGCAGCTTTTCTCTTAGAAATAAATTGTATAAAATACTTGTACCGTGTAAAATATTATTAATTGGTGGCTTTATAATTTGTAATCTAGGAGGTCATCTATTAAGCCGATTATAATAAATATATTTATATACATCGTCTATTTTCGTGAAATATCAAAATTTCGAACACTATCGTTGGAAATAGTGACGAATTATTTAAATCCTAAGCGTTTTCATTCATATGATGAATTAGCATTGAATATTCGTCAAATCAATTTCAATTTTCACCAATCTGCAAGAATGCTTTCCTTTCGACAATGATTATTCGGGATCGAATTGGATTAACAAATACTGCACATGAATAGTAACAAAAAAGTCATTTGGATATTTTGAAAGTTGCTTCATGAATTCATTCTCTTCTGATTGAAATGAATGCAAGAAAAGCAAGAAAAGATACATTAAGAGAAGCAAATTAGGGCGAAAATTCACTATTATTAATCAATTCTTTATTTATTTGAATATTAATATTAAATAAGAACGAGACAAAATAATAAAACTAGGGATAAATCTTTAGTTTAGGAGTTTAGGATTTTGGGATTTTATAATTTTTATCTAAAAAATTGTAAAATCCTAGTAAGGATAAAACTCCACATGTATAATAAGTAGCTATGAAGTCTCACAAGGTTACTTTATTTGTCCTTATCGGTGTGAAGTTTTTATCTAAAGAGGATGCAAGGCTTATCACCAACACTCTTTAGAAGGTTAAAAACTGTCAATTCTTTGATGCTTTTATCACTGCACGAAAAGAGGATTGTGAAAAGCAACTTGAGAAAAAATAAACTTTCATCTTTAGTTCAGAGTTAGTAAAAATATTGTATAAGAAGATTAATAAACTGAGTAACTACACTCACCTTCTCAGGACTAGAGTGTACAGAGACTGATGTCAGACTGAGTAACTGTACTTACCTTCTCAGGAGTAGAGTGTACAGAGACTGTAATATCAGACTGAGTATTTAAACTTACCTTCTCAGGACTAGAGTGTACAGAGACTGTAATATCAGACTGAGAAACTGTACTTACCTTCTCAGGACTAGAGTGTACAGAGACTGTAATATCAGACTGAGTAACTATACTCACCTTTTCAGGACTAGAGTGTACAGAGACTGAAATATCAGACTGAGAAACTGTACTTACCTTCTCAGGACTAGAGTGTACAGAGACTGTAATATCAGACTGAGTAACTATACTCACCTTTTCAGGACTAGAGTGTACAGAGACTGAAATATCAGACTGAGAAACTGTACTTACCTTCTCAGGACTAGAGTGTACAGAGACTGTAATATCAGACTGAGTTACTGTACTTATCTTCTCAGGACTAGAGTGTACAGAGACTGTAATATCAGACTGAGTAACTGTACTCACCTTCTCAGGACTAGAGTGTACAGAGACTGTAATATCAGACTGAGTTACTACACTCATCTTCTAAGGACTAAAGTGTACTGAGACTGTAATATCAGACTGAGTTACTGTACTTATCTTCTCAGGACTAGAGTGTACAGAGACTGTAATATCAGACTGAGTAACTGTACTTACCTTCTCAGGACTAGAGTGTACAGAGACTGTAATATCAGACTGAGTAACTGTACTTACCTTCTCAGGACTAGAGTGTACAGAGACTGTAATATCAGACTGAGTAACTGTACTTACCTTCTCAGGACTAGAGTCTACAGAGACTGTAATATCAGACTGAGTTACTGTACTTATCTTCTCAGGACTAGAGTGTACAGAGACTGTAATATCAGACTGAGTAACTGTACTCACCTTCTCAGGACTAGAGTGTACAGAGACTGTAATATCAGACTGAGTTACTACACTCATCTTCTAAGGACTAAAGTGTACTGAGACTGTAATATCAGACTGAGTTACTGTACTTATCTTCTCAGGACTAGAGTGTACAGAGACTGTAATATCAGACTGAGTAACTGTACTTACCTTCTCAGGACTAGAGTGTACAGAGACTGTAATATCAGACGGAGTTACTGTACTTACCTTCTCAGAACTAGAGTGTACAGAGACTGTAGTATCAGACTGAGTTACTGTACTTATCTTCTCAGGACTAGAGTGTACAGAGACTGTAATATCAGACTGAGTTACTGTACTTATCTTCTCATGTTTTACTTCGATTTTCAATTTTGTTCGCCAAAGAATTTAAGAATTCAATATCTTTCCAAAGTCATAAATCGAAGCCAATAAATTCGTCCCCAGATCTATTATGCCCTGTGACGACATGATATATTTTCTGCGAGGCAATAATATCTTGTTAAGCTTTATTGAAAGCAGTGGTGAGGAGGTAGAGGAACCTATTCGGAAGGGGAATCACTCGCTTTGAATGGGGTGCATAGAAAATCGAAGAATCGTTCTAATAAATGAAGAATAATTAAATAGTTTATATTACATGTTTACTAAGATTTAAAACTGAATATAATGTAACCAGTTAATAATCATATAATTGTGTTATTTTGATCTTTAAAATGAGACAATAATTTTGTAGGTAATCATTGTCATCATAATATTACGACAAATTATTGTTCATGGTAAGGAGCCAATTCGTTTGAAATGAAGGACATGACAAAATATTATGTCAAGCTTCGAAAGGTTATTCCCAAAGGGAAGGGGAATAGGAATAGAAAAGTGGGAGGGCGAAGACTGAGATTCATTTTCATAAGATACTTCTAAAAATAACACGGCTTTCTTTCCAGAATTAGTATATGTTAGATTCAAATTATGTCAAAAAGGTGAGAGTGATGAAAGTGGTAATGATATGATAAATAGTTCATAAAAGTTTCAACTTTGTAAAATTGAATTGAAGAGTATTAAGAGTACACAATACAATGTCGAACTTTGGTCCTTTGACACCTACTTTTCCAATCCAAAAATCGTTAAATCCCGATAAACCTTCTCCACCCCCATCTCCGAGATTAGGAGCAAGCTTCTTTGCTACTTCCCCGATGGTTTCACCAAAACAATCCCCTTTCCAAAGCCCATTCAAGTCACCAACGATGCCTAAGTCACCCACAGTTCTAAAATCCCCTATGTCATTCACACCACCTGCTTTGGGGAGGGATGATAGTCTTTCTTCACATTCAAGTGGAGTTTTGTCTCCACCAAGCTCCAATGGAGTGCCGGTTGGTCACTTTCACCATGGTTCATCTTTTGGAGCCGCATCTTCAACACCTCCTGGTTCTTCCTCTGGTGGCGGAACCTTCTCCCTCTACTCCAGTTTCATTTTTCGAACAGCTAACATTATCGGACCTAACAGAGGAAGTCCTACTCCGCCTGGCTCTCCAAAAGTGAACCCTAAAACTGGACCTGTGGCAACTGCAGCTACCTCATCTGGCAGGTCAAATACCTCCTCAATAGCTAAATTACTTCATTATTCTTCAACATCTTTCAACTCTTCTTTCGGAGAATCCACTTCAGAAACATCGCCACCTGTCGTAGCAATTCAGAAACCTACCGTCGTTAAACCTTCCTACGATTCTCCTTCCGAAAATGTAGTACAGCCGAATTTACTCTCAACGGGATCTTTGAAAGCAAGGAATGATTCCAATAACAACAAGAATAAGAGTAACAGCTCCACATCTGAAAATAAACCTGAAGTTATTTCTACCAACACTTATTCAACTGTAACAACTACTGGACCCAATTCTCCTGGTTGGGGTACTATCAAGCCGCCTGTTCCAATAGCCAATGTCAGTCCTTACAAGTACCAATTGCGGTCGTACCTGTACCCTAGACACATTACTACCGAGCACGTTGTCTTCAGCCACAAGTAAGTGAAATAATTACGCCAATATACCTATCCTACGATTTAAGTATTTCTTTAGTTATCCTCATGTTCGTTATTATCCATATGCATAAGTAATTGATTTTTTTGTAATGAAATTGATGCTTTATTAGTCAACAATATCCAATATATCTCTCGCTGTGTACATTTAATGTTTATAACACATTTTAGAATATTGTTATTTGTGTACTGAAGCGACACAACAAAGTGTTTTTTTAAATTGCAATTCATTCAAACGTTAACAGAATTTGATGACCATCTCAAGAGCAATAATAATTGTCCCTGTAATTTGATCTCTTTCAATCAGTGAGTAATTTCTACCGATGACATAGCCATTATAAATCTTTCTGGATGTTTCCCATCTTTAGTTGGTCATTAGTCGCAAATAGGTAGATCAATGAACTCCGTCTCTCAATTAGGAGAGGCATAAGTAAACATCATTTCTACACTGAAAATAACTCACACTTTTCCCCGGGGTAAAGAATCGGACAGCAGAAATGACATTAATTAGTAACGGCAAAATTTGTTATGATTCACTGGGAAAGAGTATTAATCCTGACGCTTGCATTTCAATCAGCTAAAATGGTGAATAATTGTGTACTGTGTAGTCTATAGAACTAATATCTAAGTGCCGTTAAAAAGACATATATACTCTAAAACTGACTGTACACTCAATGTACTTATATAACTTGTACAATAATCAACATGGTATTGGAAAAAGGTCTATTTTATTATAAAGAACAGTTATATGTAGATTCTCCATAGTAATGTCGGCAGTTTTGTTCCGATAGATTTAGAACAATTTGGAGAAAATGGAATAGATGACGTCACAAGTTTCACATTTCTAGTTCCTTCTTTGGAAATGTCTGGTTACTGTGTCAAGTCTATTACTAAATTATAAAGAATGAAAACAATAGAACGACTTCATTACTTAATATTACTAACTTCTTGTATGTTGTTACGTCTTTTTACTCTCTTTTCCTGTAATTCTTTTATAGTTTAAACCAATTAACTTTTATGAACTCGTACTCATATTAATTTGGGAATTTAATAAATGTAGATTATTCTATTAGCTTTAGAGGGCTGACTAATAACATTAGTAGCTAATTATCCTGCTTAGTAAGCTATAATAATTACGGGGTGGGGTGATTACATTGGGTGAGGGGAAGACCCACAAAGCCTGTGCCGCTGACGAATTAGTTCTGAATAAAGGGTTAATTAGCTGTGAGCGAAAGAGACTGGGGTTTTTATAGCCATTTTTATCGCCACGGCAACGAATGGATTGGAGCAGAAGAACTCATTACTGTTTCTGGTAGCCATGCCAGCATATTGCCAGCATGAAATGGAAAACAGATCCACAGGCTATTGAGGAGAAAGAATGAGGCAATTTCATTCTACTCCAGTTGTTTTTGAAACTTTACTTCTATCATATCTAATTGATAATTCAAGAAAAAGAATAAATATTTAAATAAAAACAGCTTTTGTCTGTCTGTCACACTTCCTAAAATTTACTATAGGGTAATTTTACTAAATGTTGTAGGTTTTTATTCAGGATTCGTGCTTTCGAACTTTAAATTGTGTAGTTAATAGTATGCAACACTATTCATTAGATTGAGTAAACATTATTGAGACTATAGCATATATGATACAGACATACCTCCCTCTTATTTTGTACCAGACTTATGACAATCGAATAAGTGTGAGACATATCTCGCTTTCATTTCTCTTGTTATAGATAATATTTTATCTATACCAGGAGTGACTTTAGTAATTTGGTTGGTCGTTTCAGTTAAGCTGTTTTCGCCGTAGCTTTTGCAGGTGGGACAGATTAGAAATACTTTATGGTGTACGTTAATTAATTATCATAATTATTTAAATCTATCCCACCTGCATATATGTAGATTAGGACGGCGAAAACCTCTCACTGAAAACAATAAACCTAATTACCAAAGTTACTTTTCTACACCAGAAGAAATTAAAGTGAGGTATGTCCCACAATTATTGTCATAAGTTTCAGACAAGTAAGTGAGGTATATTCCTGCATGTCTCGAAGAAATGTCTTATAAATGTATGCTATCTAGTGTAATTCCTCATTCTTATTCGAATAAATAAAACAAAATGGCGGTGAATCCTCTTTCTGTAGAAGTTGCCTAAGTCTGTCGTATGACACGATAGTTATAATTGTTAGACTGAGAATAGGAGATGACAAAGGGCGAAAACATTCTAAAACTGTAGTGAAGGGAAATATCTTATTGCGTATCTACACGCCTTGCTATGGAAACAACGGAGTACATTTATTGAAGAATATTTTATCAACCTTTACATTTAATTTACATAATTCCTTCAACTGGAACATTGATGAATTGTAAGAGTGCAATTTATAATAGAGTAAAATGTTATATTAATGGAAAAGACTTAATTTGCAAGAAAACTGAACATTTTTATTGACTTTATTTACGGCGATTTGCCCTATTGATTCATTTTAGAGTTCAACTGAGACTTTCGGCCAGACCTGTGCTTTTCTTATGACGTTTTTCCTCCTCTTTCAAAAGGAGTCATTACTTTAGAGACAGTACCTCTTCAAACGCCAAACATTAGGGCAGTTTTTCTTACACTGGCGCACCAACAGTTTGATCTCTTTGGAAGTACCGAGAAAACCTGCCATTGCTATGCGGTTATGTCAAACTTATTTGATAGCTTTAAAACAGTTATTTAAATGTACGATTAACATTCTATATAAACATGTAACATATCATATAAACATTTAGCATTTTAATTAAATTTTTAACATATCATATAAACATTTAACATTTCAAATAAACAATTAACATTAGGAAAAAAAAAACAATAAAACATAACAATTTATTACTATATAATATATTACCAAATTCTGATGCCAAAATATTTAAGTTTTTCCAATTTTTCTCCATCCCAAAATGAAATTTTTTTGAAGAGTCAGTTTTTATCATTTCACAGAGAGTTTCCCGTCTAAGCTTCTTTATCTCCATCACACAGCATTATTTTCATGCGGGATTTCTCAAAGAAATGCTCTTGAAATGGAAGTCAATAAATAAATAGCGAGTTACTGGTGAATCAACACCTACAGCCAATTGACACTGCCTTGTGACTCTAAAGCAAACATTCAGAGTATATCTGGCATGGGCTTTGAATGCTTTTCTATCAATTTTCGAGTTAATTTTCAGCTCATTTGTTTCTGTCACACCGAAATTTATAATCCTATTATTGTGTTGAGGTGGCGAAGCTAATGGAATACTCTAGTGAAATCAAAAGGCATCATTCTTTGGTGTATTTAGAGCACTTTTTGGGGGAGTGTTGATTATACTTTATAAACAAAATTAATATTTCCAGCACTTTTCGAGGCTCTTTCCATGTTATTCATTGGAATTTTTCTTCAAAACAATAAATTTTAATTTCCTTACGTATACACTATACAAATTGAGAGTGTTCTCATATCTAATTATCGACATGAAGAATATATCCATAATACGTACGAAAATGCTTTGATATGTTTTTTTCAACTTGTAAACTTTTCTCAATAATTATTTATATATATATATTTTGTTATATAAACAAATTGATACGAAAAGGAATTTAAACACTACAGATCGAGTATAATATAATAGTATCTATCCAAATAATTTCCGTCGTGTTTATTTATTCTTTATTATTTTGGTGTTCGCTTCTTAAGAATGATAATAAATATATATACATAGACTGAGAAAAAATTGCGAGTCAATCTGACTCATCGCTTGAGTCAAGGCTGGCGAAACTCAAATATTGGAGTCTTTTTTTTCTTAATTGCTTCTTTCTGAGTCAATCTGACTATGAATGGGAGTCATTATGAGTCAATATCACTCTTGTTTTTGAGTAAAATATTAGGATGAGTAAAATTGACTCACATTTTTGATCCGGTTTTGGGACAAACGGAAAACACAAGTTTTGAGTCTATTCGACTCGTAATTTTTTCAGTGTACATAATAATGTATAATTACCTTCCATACCTTATGGAAAGGTGACTTACTTACATCTGAAAAATGTTACGGTGTGACTTGTTGATCTTTTCTTTATTATTATGAGAAATAGAACTCTTTTATTTGAAGTTATTTTCAGATTAGGAAGGTGGGTAAAATATTTTGTACTGGGTACATCCCAAATGCCCTCGAAATGTACCCACTGAAAGAAGAGATCATCGCTATGCATTTATGCAAACCGCTTAAATTTAGACCCGAGAACCAACAAGAGCTGAATCTGAAGCATGAATATATGAATGCAAACGAAGAAGCATATGAATGAACTATCTATCAATGTAATGCTACTCTTGATATCTATAAGCAGCTATAAGTTCTGTCTCTCAATACTGCTTATTTATATACTAAAACTGTAGCAGTACATACAGTTCATATTTCTCCCAATGCAATTTTCTCGCTATCCATTTTTCCACCCCACACAATATCTTTTCGTGATAAGTAATGACTTACGAAACAACAAAATTTCCCCGACAAGTTCCAAGTTTTTCTGCGCAAACTCCTAAGAGGGCTAAGTGTTTTACGAAGCACAGGTGGTTATTAATGCACCTGCACGGAGGGATGCATTGCATCTCCATTATAGATGTCTCTGCATCAGTACCCTATCGCCAAGAGAGTTACAGTCTGAAGATTTAGTGAGAATACTTTGTTGTGAAGTGGTGAAAGAAAAATAACCACAAAAATAGATTTATTCGGCATTGAGCATTCTCCATAAATGATGCAAAGGGACCCAATGTATTATTCTCCTCATCTATCGTATATTCTATTCTCCTCATCTATCGTATATTCTATTCTCCTCATCTATCGTATATTCTATTCTTCTCATCTATCGTATATTCTATTCTTCTCATCTATCGTATATTCTATTCTTCTCATCTATCGTATATTCTATTCTTCTCATCTATCGTATATTCTATTCTCCTCATCTATCGTATATTCTATTCTCCTCATCTATAGTATATTCTATTCTCCTCATCTATCGTATATTCTATTCTCCTCATCTATCGTATATTCTATTCTCCTCATCTATCGTATATTCTATTCTCCTCATCTATCGTATATTCTATTCTCCTCATCTATCGTATATTCTATTCTCCTCATCTATCGTATATTCTATTCTTCTCATCTATCGTATATTCTATTCTTCTCATCTATCGTATATTCTATTCTTCTCATCTATCGTATATTCTATTCTTCTCATCTATCGTATATTCTATTCTCCTCATCTATCGTATATTCTATTCTCCTCATCTATAGTATATTCTATTCTCCTCATCTATCGTATATTCTATTCTCCTCATCTATCGTATATTCTATTCTCCTCATCTATCGTATATTCTATTCTCCTCATCTATCGTGTATTCTATTCTCCTCATCTATCGTATATTCAATTCTCCTCATCTATAGTATATTCTATTCTCCTCATCTATCGTATGTTCTATTCTCCTCATCTATCGTATATTCAATTCTCCTCATCTATCGTATATTCTATTCTCCTCATCTATCGTATATTCTATTCTCCTCATCTATCGTATATTCTATTCTTCTCCTATATCGTATATTCTATTCTCCTCATCTATCGTATATTCTATTCTCCTCATCTATCGTATATTCTCTTCTCCTCATCTATCGTATATTCTCTTCTCCTCATCTATCGTATATTCTATTCTCCTCATCTATCGTATATTCTATTCTTCTCATCTATCGTATATTCTATTCTTCTCATCTATCGTATATTCTATTCTTTTCATCTTTCGTATATTCTATTCTTCTCATCTATCGTATATTCTATTCTTCTCATCTATCGTATATTCTATTCTCCTCATCTATCGTATATTCTATTCTCCTCATCTATAGTATATTCTATTCTCCTCATCTATCGTATATTCTATTCTCCTCATCTATAGTATATTCTATTCTCCTCATCTATAGTATATTCTATTCTCTTCATCTATAGTATATTCTATTCTCTTCATCTATCGTATATACTATTTTCCTCATCTATCGTATATTATATTCTCCTCATCTATCGTATATTCTATTCTCCTCATCTATCGTATATTCTATTCTTCTCATCTATCGTATATTCTATTCTTCTCATCTATCGTATATTCTATTCTTCTCATCTATCGTATATTCTATTCTCCTCATCTATCGTATATTCTATTCTCCTCATCTATCGTATATTCTATTCTCCTCATCTATCGTATATTCTATTCTCCTCATCTATCGTATATTCTATTCTCCTCATCTATCGTATATTCTATTCTCCTCATCTATCGTATATTCTATTCTCCTCAACTATCGTATATTCTATTCTCCTCATCTATCGTATATTCTATTCTCCTCATCTATCGTATATTCTATTCTTCTCATCTATCGTATATTCTATTCTTCGCATCTATCGTATATTCTATTCTCCTCATCTATCGTATATTCTATTCTCCTCATCTATCGTATATTCTATTCTCCTCATCTATCGTATATTCTATTCTCCTCATCTATCGTATATTCTATTCTCCTCATCTATCGTATATTCTATTCTCCTCATCTATCGTATATTCTATTCTCCTCATCTATAGTATATTCTATTCTCCTCATCTATCGTATATTCTATTCTTCTCTTCTATCGTCTATTCTATTCTTCTCTTCTATCGTCTATTCTATTCTCCTCATCTATCGTATATTCTATTCTCCTCATCTATCGTATATTCTATTCTCCTCATCTATCGTATATTCTATTCTTCTCATCTATCGTATATTCTATTCTCCTCATCTATCGTATATTCTATTCTCCTCATCTATCGTATATTCTATTCTCCTCATCTATCTTATATTCTATTCTCCTCATCTATCTTATATTCTTTTCTCCTCATCTATCCTGTATACTATTCTCCTCATCTATCGTATATATTATATTCTCCTCATCTATCGTATATATTATATTCTCCTCATCTATCGTATATTCTATTCTTCTCATCTATCGTATATTCTATTCTCCTCATCTATCGTATATTCTATTCTTCTCATCTATCGTATATTCTATTTTCCTCATCTATCGTATATTCTATTCTTCTCATCTATCGTATATTCTATTCTCCTCATCTATCGTATATTCTATTCTCCTCATCTATCGTATATTCTATTCTCCTCATCTATCGTATATTCTATTCTCCTCATCTATCGTATATTCTATTTTCCTCATCTATCGTATATTCTATTCTTCTCACCTATCGTATATTCTATTCTCCTCATCTATCGTATATTCTATTCTCCTCATCTATCGTCTATTCTATTCTTCTCATCTATCGTATATTCTATTCTCCTTATCTATCGTATATTCTATTCTCCTCATCTATCGTATATTCTATTCTCCTCATCTATCGTATATTCTATTCTCCTCATCTATCGTATATTCTATTCTTCTCATCTATCGTATATTCTATTCTTCTCATCTATCGTATATTCTATTCTCCTCATCTATCGTCTATTCTATTCTTCTCATCTATCGTATATTCTATTCTCCTTATCTATCGTATATTCTATTCTCCTCATCTATCGTATATTCTATTCTCCTCATCTATCGTCTATTCTATTCTCCTCATCTATCGTATATTCTATTCTCCTCATCTATCGTATATTCTATTCTCCTCATCTATCGTATATTCTATTCTTCTCATCTATCGTATATTCTATTCTCCTCATCTATCGTATATTCTATTCTCCTCATCTATCGTATATTCTATTCTCCTCATCTATCTTATATTCTATTCTCCTCATCTATCTTATATTCTTTTCTCCTCATCTATCCTGTATACTATTCTCCTCATCTATCGTATATATTATATTCTCCTCATCTATCGTATATATTATATTCTCCTCATCTATCGTATATTCTATTCTTCTCATCTATCGTATATTCTATTCTCCTCATCTATCGTATATTCTATTCTTCTCATCTATCGTATATTCTATTTTCCTCATCTATCGTATATTCTATTCTCCTCATCTATCGTATATTCTATTCTCCTCATCTATCGTCTATTCTATTCTTCTCATCTATCGTATATTTATTCTCCTCATCTATCGTATATTCTATTCTCCTCATCTATCGTATATTCTATTCTTCTCTTCTATCGTCTATTCTATTCTCCTCATCTATCGTATATTCTATTCTCCTCATCTTTCGTATATTCTATTCTTCTCATCTATCGTATATTCTATTCTCCTCATCTATCGTATATTCTATTCTTCTCATCTATCGTATATTCTATTCTTCTCATATATCGTATATTCTATTCTCCTCATCTATCGTATATTCTATTCTCCTCATCTATCGTATATTCTATTCTCCTCATCTATCGTATATTCTATTCTCCTCATCTATCGTATATTCTATTCTTCTCATCTATCGTATATTCTATTCTCCTCATATATCGTATATTCTATTCTCCTCATCTATCGTATATTCTATTCTTCTCATCTATCGTATATTCTATTCTCCTCATCTATCGTATATTCTATTCTCCTCATCTATCGTATATTCTATTCTCCTCATCTATAGTATATTCTATTCTCCTCATCTATAATATATACTATTCTCCTCATCTATCGTATATTCGATTCTTCTCATCTATCGTATATTCTATTCTTCTCATCTATCGTATATTCTATTCTTCTCATCTATTCCCAAGCAACCATGACACATTGTGCCAACATGGGTACCAGATGATTAGATGGGCAAGAGATGGCAGACTGAAAAGTACACACAGAGAACGGTTTTGTTAAATTTACAAAACGTATTTTGTCGATAACATTTGGTTATGGTAATGGGAAAATTTTGTTATATTAACCATCAATTCAGTTAAATCAGCAATAAAATATTGTTCAAAGATTTCTTCACTACAACAAAATATTTCTTTAAGTTAACAGTACAATTTTTGTTATGGAAGATTGTTAAGGTTACTGAAAAAGTTTTGTTCATATTAACTTAAATATTGCTATGATAACAATATAATATTGTTAAATGTTTTTTTATTTATAACAAAATGTTTTTGTAGTAGTAACTTGAAAAATATTTTGTTATATTAACCATCAATTCAGTTAAATCAGCAATAAAATATTGTTCAAAGATTTCTTCACTACAACAAAATATTTCTTTAAGTTAACAGTACAATTTTTGTTATGGAAGATTGTTAAGGTTACTGAAAAAGTTTTGTCATATTAACTTAAATATTGCTATGATAACAATATAATATTGTTAAATGTTTTTTTATTTATAACAAAATGTTTTTGTAGTAGTAACTTGAAAAATTTAGTTAAAATATAACATTGTTGTTTAACAAAATATCTTTGTCTTTATAAATAATAATTTTGCTACAATAATATTATATTTTTGTTGATATATTTTTTACTATTACAATATTATATTGTCATTAGTAATAATTATCTGCCATTTCTTTTTGTTATTAGGCTCCATATAAATTTTTAGTTACCACAATATGTATTCATTGTTCGTACAGAATCAATATATATATAAATTTATACGTGTTTCTTGAGTGCTATTTTGCATCGATATTCCAACATATGTCCCACGCGTGATGTCCCTCGTCTGTTTTACGCGGGAAATAGTTATGCATTGAGTCTTGGGCAAATCTTAATGGTAAAAATATTGATACATATTACAGCAAGTTCATTCTCAAGCCTTTTTTACGTATCATAACTACGTAAGTAATGATACACATTATGTAGGTATCTATGTAGGTATTGATTAATAAAACCTAGTAAGAAACTAGGTAGGTTACCGTAGGTAGGTGGGAATTGATAAATATTAATAGATAGCTATTTTAAAAATATTCAATTAAAATTTTCTATTGCTTGTCATTATAAAAAAGAAAAGATACGAAATCAATAGAATATTAAATAATATTTATCTATAATTTCTTTAAATGGCTTGCATGTTTTCATATTGGTTATAGTTCATTCCAATCCTACTTCTACCATGTCCAGGATGGCTGAGAGGTTAGCGCCGCAGACTTGAGATTGGAGATCGTCGGTTCGAGTCCTGAATGTACCACTTCATTTATATGTTCATTTATTCCCATTTAATTTGTGTATAACAACATGTGACATTAATCTAATTGATATGCAGCCAAATTTACATATACACCATATGCAATAATATAAGAAATACTAAATAAAACAGCATAATCTATTTTATCGGTTAAAATAACAAGATGGTTTTGTTGCTACAAAAAATTATTTGTGTTACTTTAAATATACTTTTTGTTGACATAACAAAATACATTTTTTGAAGTAACAGTATTGTAATGTTACTATAACTAATAAGCTCTAGTTACTGTTACCTTAAAAATTTAGTGTAACTATAACAAAAAAACCTTAACAAAAATATATATTTACTGTAACAAAATTATTTTGATGGCTCATAGCTGACTAACTTATTTTGTTGATACAACCAAAAACCTACTTTTTTTTGTTGTATCAACAAAACCGTTCTCTGTGTGTAATCTTGAAATTACATGGGGATAATGTGGTTTTCAATTCTCATGGAATGTTACCTTGGGAGAAGGTTGGTTCAATGTGGCGAATCCGTCCCACGGAATTGTCATATTGGCCCAACCTGATTACTATATAACGTATCAACATTGAATGGCCGAAACTGATTAACATATTGGCAACATCTTGGGCCAAGATGGTTTCAACATAACAGCCCATGCTGTCACCATGTTGGCCCATTTTGCAAATAACCACACAGTACCAATACGATTTGTACACCTAGTGCCAACATGGGCCCCATTGACTTGTGTTGCTTGGGTTGTATATTCTATTCTCCTCATCTATCGTATATTCTATTCTCCTCATCTATCGTATATTCTATTCTCCTCATCTATCGTATATTCTATTCTCCTCATCTATTGTATATTCTATTCTTCTCATCAATCGTATATTCTATTCTTCTCATCTATCGTATATTCTATTCTCCTCATCTATCGTATATTCTATTCTCCTCATCTATCGTATATTCTATTCTCCTCATCTATCGTATATTCTATTCTTCTCATCTATCGTATATTTATTCTCCTCATCTATCGTATATTCTATTCTCCTCATCTATCGTATATTCTATTCTTCTCTTCTATCGTCTATTCTATTCTCCTCATCTATCGTATATTCTATTATCCTCATCTATCGTATATTCTATTCTCCTCATCTATCGTCTATTATATTCTCCTCATCTATCGTATATTCTATTCTCCTCATCTATCGTATATTCTATTCTTCTCATCTATCGTATATTCTATTCTCCTCATCTATCGTATATTCTATTCTCCTCATCTATCGTATATTCTATTCTCCTCATCTATCTTATATTCTATTCTCTTCATCTATAGTATATTCTTTTCTCCTCATCTATCCTGTATACTATTCTCCTCATCTATCGTATATTATATTCTCCTCATCTATCGTATATTCTATTCTCCTCATCTATAGTATATTCTATTCTTCTCATCTATCGTATATTCTATTCTCCTAATCTATCGTATATTCTATTCTTCTCATCTATCGTATATTCTATTTTCCTCATCTATCGTATATTCTATTCTTCTCATCTATCGTATATTCTATTCTCCTCATCTATCGTATATTCTATTTTCCTCATCTATCGTATATTCTATTCTTCTCACCTATCGTATATTCTATTCTCCTCATCTATCGTATATTCTATTCTCCTCATCTATCGTCTATTCTATTCTTCTCATCTATCGTATATTCTATTCTCCTTATCTATCGTATATTCTATTCTCCTCATCTATCGTATATTCCATTCTCCTCATCTATCGTATATTCTATTCTCCTCATCTATCGTATATTCTATTCTTCTCATCTATCGTATATTTTATTCTCCTCATCTATCGTATATTCTATTCTCCTCATCTATCGTATATTCTATTCTTCTCTTCTATCGTCTATTCTATTCTCCTCATCTATCGTATATTCTATTCTTCTCATCTATCGTCTATTCTATTCTCCTCATCTATCGTATATTCTATTCTTCTCTTCTATCGTCTATTCTATTCTCCTCACTGGTGCCTTTGTCTCCAGGGAGGTAGGTAGTAATGTACTAATGCCTTGCTAAGTATTAATGCTGTATTTATTAAGTGCCTTAAACTGAACAGAGAACACTGGATAATAATAGATGTGGTATAGTCTTCAATGTACAGTCTAAGAAAGGTGAATCCGTAATTATTTTATATCAATTTACAAATTTCACTTTTCCAAAAATAAACTTAATTAATTACAATGTTTTGAAGTATTTTATATTTGGTCTGAGTACACGATGAC
>CANNZV010001331.1:0-159807 GCA_947561585.1 Caprella mutica | reverse complement strand
GTGATGATGTACTATCGGAGAAAAGAGTCACTGTGATGATGTACTATCAGAGAAAAGAGTCACTGTGATGATGTACTATCAGAGAAAAGAGTCATTGTGATGATGTACTATCAGAGAAAAGAGTCATTGTGATGATGTACTATCAGAGAAAAGAGTCACTGTGATGATGTACTATCAGAGAAAAGAGTCACTGTGATGATGTACTATCAGAGAAAAGAGTCACTGTGATGATGTACTATCAGAGAAAAGAGTAACTGTGATGATGTACTATCAGAGAAAAGAGTCACTGTGATGATGTACTATCAGAGAAAAGAGTCACTGTGATGATGTATTATCAGAGAAAAGAGTCACTGTGATGATGTACTATCAGAGAAAAGAGTAACTAGTACTCTGCGTTGATACCACTGCTTATCTCTCTCAACAACAACAACGGAGGAGGAGGAAAAGAGAGAGATAAGCAGTGGTATCAACGCAGAGTACTAGTTACTCTTTTCTCTGATAGTACATCATCACAGTGACTCTTTTCTCTGATAATACATCATCACAGTGACTCTTTTCTCTGATAGTACATCATCACAGTGACTCTTTTCTCTGATAGTACATCATCACAGTTACTCTTTTCTCTGATAGTACATCATCACAGTGACTCTTTTCTCTGATAGTACATCATCACAGTGACTCTTTTCTCTGATAGTACATCATCACAGTGACTCTTTTCTCTGATAGTACATCATCACAATGACTCTTTTCTCTGATAGTACATCATCACAATGACTCTTTTCTCTGATAGTACATCATCACTGTGATGATGTACTATCAGAGAAAAGAGTCACTGTGATGATTTACTATCAGAGAAAAGAGTCACTGTGATGATGTACTATCAGAGAAAAGAGTCACTGTGATGATGTACTATCAGAGAAAAGAGTCACTGTGATGATGTACTATCAGAGAAAAGAGTCACTGTGATGATGTACTATCAGAGAAAAGAGTCACTGTGATGATGTACTATCAGAGAAAAGAGTCACTGTGATGATGTACTATCAGAGAAAAGAGTCAGTGTGATGATGTACTATCAGAGAAAAGAGTCACTGTGATGATGTACTATCAGAGAAAAGAGTCACTGTGATGATGTACTATCAGAAAAAAGAGTCACTGTGATGATGTACTATCAGTGAAAAGAGTCACTGTGATGATGTACTATCAGAGAAAAGAGTCACTGTGATGATGTACTATCAGAGAAAAGAGTCACTGTGATGATCTACTATCAGAGAAAAGAGTCACTGTGATGATGTACTATCAGAGAAAAGAGTCACTGTGATGATCTACTATCAGAGAAAAGAGTCACTGTGATGATGTACTATCAGAGAAAAGAGTCACTGTGATGATGTACTATCAGAGAAAAGAGTCACTGTGATGATGTACTATCAGAGAAAAGAGTCACTGTGATGATGTACTATCAGAGAAAAGAGTCACTGTGATGATGTACTATCAGAAAAAAGAGTCACTGTGATGATGTACTATCAGTGAAAAGAGTCACTGTGATGATGTACTATCAGAGAAAAGAGTCACTGTGATGATGTACTATCAGAGAAAAGAGTCACTGTGATGATCTACTATCAGAGAAAAGAGTCACTGTGATGATGTACTATCAGAGAAAAGAGTCACTGTGATGATCTACTATCAGAGAAAAGAGTCACTGTGATGATGTACTATCAGAGAAAAGAGTCACTGTGATGATGTACTATCAGAGAAAAGAGTCACTGTGATGATGTACTATCAGAAAAAAGAGTCACTGTGATGATGTACTATCAGTGAAAAGAGTCACTGTGATGATGTACTACCAGAGAAAAGAGTCACTGTGATGATGTACTATCAGAGAAAAGAGTCACTGTGATGATCTACTATCAGAGAAAAGAGTCACTGTGATGATGTACTATCAGAGAAAAGAGTCACTGTGATGATGTACTATCAGAAAAAAGAGTCACTGTGATGATGTACTATCTGAGAAAAGAGTCACTGTGATGATGTACTATCAGAGAAAAGAGTCACTGTGATGATGTACTATCAGAGAAAAGAGTCACTGTGATGATTTACTATCAGAGAAAAGAGTCACTGTGATGATCTACTATCAGAGAAAAGAGTCACTGTGATGATGTACTATCAGAGAAAAGAGTCACTGTGAGGATGTACTATCAGAGAAAAGAGTCACTGTGATGATGTACTATCAGAGAAAAGAGTCACTGTGATGATGTACTGTCAGAGAAACGAGTCACTGTGATGATGTACTATCAGAGAAAAGAGTCACTGTGATGATGTACTGTCAGAGAAAAGAGTCACTGTGATGATGTACTATCAGAGAAAAGAGTCACTGTGATGATGTATTATCAGAGAAAAGAGTCACTGTGATGATGTACTATCAGAGAAAAGAGTCACTGTGATGATGTACTATCAGAGAAAAGAGTCACTGTGATGATGTACTATCAAAGAAAAGAGTCACTGTGATGATGTACTATCAGAGAAAAGAGTCACTGTGATGATGTACTATCAGAGAAAAGAGTCACTGTAATGATGTACTATCAGAGAAAAGAGTCACTGTGATGATGTACTATCAGAGAAAAGAGTCACTGTGATGATGTACTATCAAAGAAAAGAGTCACTGTGATGATGTACTATCAAAGAAAAGAGTCACTGTGATGATGTACTATCAGAGAAAAGAGTCACTGTGATGATGTACTATCAGAGAAAAGAGTCACTGTGATGATGTACTATCAGAGAAAAGAGTCACTGTGATGATTTTTTACACTATACTAATACAGTAGACTCCTCTATAGTGAATATAGAGTCTTGAGTAAGAGAAGTATCCCGTACAGTGAACAAATTTTCTTTAGTCTGCCATGAATGACCATTAGTTTTTTAAAACTTATAACTGTATCCTTAAATGAAGCTGCACTAATAATATTTGTATGTTTGGTAATTGATTACCATATTTGGTTGTATTTATATCATAAGTTCATGAAAACCATAAACATAGAAGTTATGATATTTTAATTATTCACAATATAACATTTTTTATCGGGATTAAAAACAACTCTTTTAATCTTCAATTTTTTACACTATTTTGCAACCCCATTTTTATAAATTAAATTTAAATCCCATAATTATTTTACACTTTATAAAAAATAACACAATAATCTGTATATTAATTCATAATGTCATATCATAATTTTATCCATTGGGAAAAAATGATTTTCCGTCAACTGAATAAAGTCCATGGAGTTTAATCTCAAAGATTGGATGAAAAACCAAATCTCCAACCATCTAGATAACCGAACCTAATTCTGAATCCAGCCTCAGCCTGATGACAGGGTCGAAAGCCTGCTCCGTATTCCAATGTTAATTGAATTATTCAGTGGTGCATGTATTTGGTTAGCAAGCTAATTAACTCGGGTAAATATTTGTGGCAGATTTTCCAAAGCGGACTACACTATCCACGGAACACTCCACAGTGAAACTATTTCCAAACAGCCAAACCGTGAAATTACAATCGGCAGATCGGTCATCAATTTGGAATACAATGAATAGTGTGTGTCTTGTTTTCAGTCGAAAAATAGTGTCATTTGAAATGAATGGTATTGTAAATAATATTATGTATGTGTTGATTTTGTTTATTTTGAACCTATTGTTTTTTTTAAGAAATGTATCTTAAATTTCTCCTAACAAATGGAAATAATAGAATCTTTTCTGTTACATAAATCAATCAAATATTTCTAAAATTTACTCGAATATTTCTAAAAAAATCAATCAAATATTTCCAAAAAAAAATCGAATATATCTGAAAATCACTCGAATATTTCTAAACAAAAATCAATCAAATATTTCTAAAAATCAATCAAATATTTCTAAAAATTAATCGAATATTTCTAAACATCAATCAAATATTTCTAAAAAAATAATCAAATATTTTTAAAAATCAATCGAATATTTCTAAAAAAATCAATCAAATATTTCTAAAAAAGTCAATCAAATATTTCTAAAATATTCGATATTTATATTTCTAAAAAAATAATCGAATATTTCTAAAAATCAATCAAATATTTCTAAAAAAGTCAATCAAATATTTCTAAAAAAATAATCAAATATTTCTAAAAAAATAATCGAATATTTCTAAAAAAATAATCGAATATTTCTAAAAAAATAATCGAATATTTCTAAAAAAATAATCGAATATTTCTAAAAATAAATCGAATATTTCTAAAAAAATAATCGAATATTTCTAAAAATCAAACGAATATTTCTTAAAGTCAATCGAATATTTCTAGAAAAATCAATCAAATATTTCTAAAAATCAATCAAATATTTTTAAAAGTCAATCGAATATTTCTAAAAATCAATCAAATATTTCTAAAAATCTATCGATTATTTCTAAAAATCTATCGATTATTTCTAAAAATCTATCGATTATTTCTAAAAATCTATCGATTATTTCTAAAAAATCAATCGAATATTTCTAAAAATCAATCAAATATTTCTAAAAATCAATCAAAAACTTTTATAAATCAATCAAAAACTTTTAAAAATCAATCAAAAACTTTTAAAAATCAATCAAAAACTTATATACATCAATCAAATATATAATTTTATCATACTTCATCAAAATATTAAATATGCAATGATGGAAAATCAGAAACATCCACGTCCATTCATTAAATCGCTACCCTGTTTGAAATGCAGAAACATTGCAAACTAATCATTTTGTTTTTCATTTATACGCGTTTATTCACATCAAGATTTCCCTGTTATTTACTGATTGTATGCAGATTTCCCCTCACTCATAAATCATCGAGGGAAAATCTAGAAAGAATTAGAAATAGCTACATACCTGATAGTGTCTAATTACTTCCATTTTTCACACCGATCCGATTCGACTGCAGTTCCAGCGAAGCGTTCTACGCTATATATATCATTCCTAGTCTCCTAAATCCTCCCAAAAGCTTTTTATAAGCCTAACCGAAAAAATGCAATTGATTTCAAAATATGAAATTTCATATGGAATAGTTTTCCAGAATGAATATATCTAACCCTCTTGAAATTCTCCCATATATTTCAATATAATTCTCCGGTGTACCTATATTCCTTCTTCAGAAGATAAAACATTCTTAGTCTCCTACATCCTCACATCAGTTCGGCAGTACATCACCAAGACTCTCCACTGTCAAGGCAGTGCTAACCCACGGTATTGGTTGTCGATAACCTTGTTTTTGGAAGCACAATCCATGAGTCGCCTAACCATTCTCTGTTAAGGGTGCCACACCATTCATGGATGCGAACCTATAGAGTCCAATTGGAAAATCGACCCCCACTCTGTTCTTATTCATCGCGCGGAATTTGTCTGCAGCAGATATTATCGACTCTGAATTACTGCAGGTTTTGGTACAGCAGATATTATCGACTCTGAATTACTGCAGATTTTGGTACAGCAGATATTATCGACTCTGAATTACTGCAGATTTTGGTACAGCAGATATTATCGACTCTGAATTACTGCAGATTTTGGTACAGCAGATATTATCGACTCTGAATTACTGCAGATTTTGGTACAGCAGATATTATCGACTCTGACTTACTGCAGGTTTTGGTACAGCAGATATTATCGACTCTGAATTACTGCGGGTTTTGGTACAGCAGATATTATCGACTCTGAATTACTGCAGGTTTTGGTACAGCAGATATTATCGACTCTGAATTACTGCGGGTTTTGGTACAGCAGATATTATCGGCTCTGAATTACTGCAGGTTTTGGTACAGCAGATATTATCGACTCTGAATTACTGCGGGTTTTGGTACAGCAGATATTATCGACTCTGAATTACTGCAGATTTTGGTAAAGCAGATATTATCGACTCTGAATTACTGCAGATTTTATTACAGCAGATATTATCGACTCTGAATTTTCCTAGATTTTTTGCACAGCATTTTCATAACGTTGGATAATAACGACTTTGAATTACAGCGGATTTTTAATACTGCAAATATTACTGCCATGATACAGTACGGTTGATATTATGGCAGGTATTATAGTTTCCAAATAAAAGTGTATTACGTACATCACTAATGTGCTATTTCTATGCTAACTAAACTCAAATTTCGAACAGTTTCTATTGAAAAAAAAAACTACTTCCATTACCAATTCAAAAATTCAACAGCTCATTTCCAAGCCCTGTCCTATTTCCGAACACTCTTTTTTCCATACAATAGCTTATTTCCAAGCCTATTACTATTTCCAAACATTCTTTTTTCCATACAATAGCTTATTTTCCAAGCCCTGTCCTATTTCCGAACTTTCTTTTTTCCATACAATAGCTTATTTCCAAGCCTAGTTTTATTTCCATACACTCTTTTTTCCGTACAATAGCTCATATCCAAGCACTTTTTTTCCATACAATAACTTATTTCCCTGCTAAGTTCTATTTCCAAACACTCTTTTTCCATAGAATAGCTTATTTCCCTGCTAAGTTCTATTTCCAAACACGCTTTTTTCCATAGAATAGCTCATTTCCAAGCCTAGTCCTATTTCCAAACACGCTTTTTTCCATAGAATAGCTCATTTCCCCGCTAAGTTCTATTTCCAAACAAAGCATCCATATGCGAGTGGTAGAAAGAGAGTACGAAGTGGATAAATAGGAACAGATACGCCATCTCCAGGGATCTCTAAGTGGATATTGGCAGGCACCAGTAAATTGACATCGCAAATAATCGACCTAAATGTACTCGGGGACACTCATGGAGGATGAAAAAATTCACTTTGCGGCGGTGGTATCTACGATAACAATATCTGCCATTTTTATCTTTTTCTACTAGGCAGTTGCTGGAATGAGGGAGTCACTTTACTTTATTTTTCACTCTGTGGATTGAGAGCGTCGTGTAAGAGCCATTTTTAACTGACTTATGCTAACTATAAAATTAAACTTCATACTTAAAAGCAAGTATATATAATGAAAATCTGTATTTGAACGATACAGAGTTAAGTGGATTGTATGCATATTAATAATTTAACTATATCCAATTGTTATATTTGTAATTAGGTTTTCGTAACTAAGTCTTCGTTTCCTGTATTTAATATAAAATTCGTGCATTTTTCTAACAAAACAAAAAAGTTAGAAATGGAAAAAGTTGTCTTTTTTACATAAAACAAAAATTCGAAATAGAAAAAATATTGTTTTAAATTTTTTTTTAAATCAAGACAGTATATGATAAAGTTTTTTTTTCAATTTATTTATTTTCACCAACCATAATTTTCTATCTTCATATAACATAACAGTTATTTTGTACTTTTTCTATATAAATTGATTGTGATATACTAAATTACGTTCAAGCTATATAATATGTACAATCATTGATTTAATATTCAATTAATATTCAGGCTAGGCTATAATATAATATTTCATCCTGAATACCTAATTCAACATTTTATTTATTCATATTAACATTGATGCGTGAAATCAATCACTTATTATTACTGAATGTGATTGCCTACTATCATAGAAAGAAATATTGATACCAATGTTAAACAACCAACAAAAAAATATGAAGATTTTTATTATTTTGAAATAGGTATCAGATAATATTTTATTCGTTACGATTATTTTTTTCAGCGAATATTCTGAAGAATTTTTTTGGAAGAAAAAGTACCAATATAAAAATTTCATATCCACGTTTTTTTTTTTCAATGAATGAAAAATTTATTGAAAAAAATTGATTTCAGTGGATATGAATTTCTTGTGATTTTTTAAAAAATGTACCAATTTATATTTTTCGTACAAAATTAATTTCGATGGATATGAAAGGGTCAGAAACAATACATAATTTTATTACTATTTTGAAGAAAACTGCCAATATATTCATTCCGTACCAACTATTGGATATAAAAGGCTTTATAAAAGTACATGAATTATTTACTGTACAAATAAAAGTACCAATATATACATTCCGTACCAACATTTGGATACAAAAGCCCTATAACAGTACAGCATTTGGATAGTGTGGATATTGTAACTATGCACGTGAGCTGACCATCATAAATATCTGGAGGTACATTCGCTGTGACATTTACGGTGCGTCTATTTTTTTGTACGGCAGAGGGGCGTGATTTAGAAGTGTACAGGTAAAATTTACGACACCAAAACCAATCTATACGCTATCGAGTGCACATATTATTGAGATGTGATGGTTGTTTTAAACCATTCGATGGTAGTAAGTGATGGTTGTTTTAAACCATTCGATGGTAGTAAGTGATGGTTGTTTTAAACCATTCGATGGTAGTAAAAGATGGTTGTTTTAAACCATTAGATGGTAGTAAGTGATGGTTGTTTTAAACCTTCGATGGTAGTAAGTGATGGTTGTTTTAAACCATTCGATGGTAGTAAGTGATGGTTGTTTTAAACCATTCGATGGTAGTAAGTGATGGTTGTTTTAAACCATTCGATGGTAGTAAGTGATGGTTGTTTTAAACCTTCGATGGTAGTAATAAATGGTTGTTATAAACCATTCGATGGATGAAAATGATGGTTGTTTTAACCATTATTAGGAAATAAGTGTACGTTGTTTTAAACATTCGATGTGGGGAGCATCGAAGATTAAGATACAGAACGTCGTATACTCTTCTATGGCCCCACTATAACTTTTCTCTCTAACGTCTACGAATCACGTTAAACATCAGTTAATCATGTTGAATATCAATTAACGAGTGTTATAAGTTCTACAAGGTGTGTAATCTGTTCTCCAGGCATGACTGCATCGTGACAGACAATCAGTGTGTTGAAATGACACACTATAGACAGGTTGCTACAGTGACATGTGTGGGATACATGACGAACTACCGATGAATAGAGTGAACGAGTTCTAGCATGCTATAGTACATACTTAGTCAATTGCAGTAAAATTTTAAAGAATATAACTGCTGCTCTTGTAGGATTTTTTTTTAGAAGATTAAGGGTAAGATGATTAAGAGTAGATTAAGAGGGTCTATAATCTTCTGAATATTCTGATTCCTTTCAACAGATCGGTTCAAAAATTTCGGAAATTTGTCAATAAACTTAGGAATTACAGTTTTTGAAAAGTACGAAGTTTGAAAATTACAAATTTCAAAAAAATTGAAAAATATTAAACATTTTTCAATTTGAGATTTTTGAAATTACATATTTTTGAAAATTAATTTTTTTTTGAAAATTATAAATTTTGAAAAGACCAATTTCAAAAAATACAAATTTTGAAACTCACAAATTTGATTATTTTAGAATATGGGTACAGTAAAAAAATCTTTTTTCATCCGAGGAGCATATAGTATATGGCAATAAATAAATTCTGCCATCCCTATTACAACAGTTCATCTTTCAGAATATTTAGCAACAGTCCAGCTTGTGATTTAATAAATACAACAAGACTAAGAGAAGTACAATATATATTATTCACTATTCAGTTTGTCTCTTAGCTTTAAGATATTGCAAATTCAGTGAATTTATTAAAGATATATATCGTCACTATCCATCAAGTTAATTAATTTAATTCTTTCAATTGGAAATATTAATCAGATTGGATCCTAACGGGAAATTTATAGAGGATTAATAGAGGAACCCACTTAATCTTCTATGGCCCCACCACAACTTTCTCTCTTAATCTTCTATGGCTCCACCATAACTTTCTCTCTTAATCTTCTATGGCCCCACCATAACTTACTCTGTTAATCTTCTATGGCTCCACCATAACTTTATCTCTCAATCTTCTATGACCCCACCATAACTTCCCCTCTCAATCTTCTATGCCCCCACCATAACTTTCTCCCTCAATTCTCTATTGCCCCACCATAATTTTTCTAGGTAGATATTTATGAACGTCATATCGTCGATTATCCTACAACATCATAGTTTCAGATATTATCATAGGGCATGTCCGACGAAGCACGACAGACTGTTAGTGTTTTATTATAAATTATGATTGAATTTTCTTACATAAATGATATTGTATCATCGAATATATGTTCAAAAATACTATTTAAATATAGGCACAATATATCGATTCCTTTTTCCAATATTTAGGCCTATGCGAAATTTCAATTCTTTTCTATGAGCGGGAGGAGGTCTATTCAGTAAAAGTAAAAGTGGCGATAAAAAAAATCTGTCATTACAATTTGACGCAGATCACAAAATTCTAATATCGATATTTCGGATGAAGGTTTTACTCGTCCAATGATATGCGTCATTAATTCCGGCAGTTTAGAGCAAGATAATACTGCCGTAATTACGGCAGTTGAAGGCAAGATAGTACGGCCGTAATTCCGGCAGTTTTTGGCAAGATATTACTGCCGAAATTCAGACAATTCAGAGCAAAATATTACTGCCGTAATACAGGCAGTTCAAGGCAAGGTATTACTGCCGTAATAATGCAGTTCAAGGCAAGATATTACTGCCGTAATAAGGCAGTTCAAGGCAAGATATTACTGCCGTAATTCTAGCAGTTTATGGCAGTAAAGTACTGCCGTAATACAGGCAGTTCAAGGCAAGAAAGTACTGCCTGAAAGTTTAGTTATGCCGTAATCACCTGAAACCGAATCAAACGGAAGAATTCACAGCAGCAGCTGTCTTTTTTATAATCTCTCAACCCACCCCCACCCCAAACACCTCATTATACCATTGTCTATGGTGTGGAATTGGAGGAAACGGGGCAGCGGGGGGTTAATGCCCCCTTCTTTTCTTTCCTGTTAGAGTCTCGGTAGGAATAACATGTAGAGTCATTTCCTGGGGGAATGAATGGAATGAATGAGGAAAATGAAGAGGAAAGTAGGTAAGGTGAGTGATAGAGTAATAGTTAATAGTTAATAGGGTAATAGTTAATAGGGTAATAGTTAATAGGGTAATAGTTAATAGGGTAATAGTTAATAGGGTAATAGTTAATAGGGTAATAGTTAATAGGGTAATAGTTAATAGGGTAATAGTTAATAGGGTAATAGTTAATAGGGTAATAGTTAATAGGGTAATAGTTAATAGGGTAATAGTTAATAGGGTAATAGTTAATAGGGTAATAGTTAATAGGGTAATAGTTAATAGGGTAATAGTTAATAGGGTAATAGGTAATAGGGTAATAGTTAAAAGGGTAATAGTTAGGGTAATAGTTAATAGGGTAATAGTTAATAGGGTAATAGTTAATAGGGTAATAGTTAATAGGGTAATAGTTAATAGGGTAATAGTTAAAGTAATAGGTAATAGCTAGGGGTGTCTACCCAATAGCCGGACATTTCAAGTTACCGTGTCCACTAACTGTGTCAAACTGGTTTAAAATTTCAAACGATGTGATAAATAAAATGAATGTGATATTATATTTAAATTAATTTATTATTATATTATGTGTACATTATTTGGTATAAATTAAAATGTAATTGTTTTATTTAAATAAAAATAAAAAAACAATTATTTTGCTCATTATGTATTCATTTCCTGTAGAAATAAAACAATTCTATTATATTTAATTTTATACATGTATAATTTGTCTAATTTCAATTATATTTAATTTCAGAATTAAATATTAAAAACAATAATTCATATTCATTCAAAATTGGGGTGATTTCTGAGTTAATGAACGGTTCCATGACTTCGAAAATATTATAAAAAAATAATATAAACTCGTTTTTGTAAATCGTATTCTTGAAACCTGCAGAAAAAGTATTCTTACCTGATCGAAAATGTAAAATTGTTCGATAACTTGGAATCTACCCTAGAACGTTTAATGCACTTCACCAAACTGTGATATAAAATATATATTGTATAAATTATATAATTATAGAGATAGCACGCATGTGATAGATAAAGATACACATTATTGTATTAAAAATTAAAGAGTAATTGTAAAATAATTCGATAGCTGAAATTATTATCTGTAAACAAGATGAAAAACCTTTTTAATGACTCCAACCTTAATCTTCTCTGGCTCCACCATAACTTCCCTCCTCCATCTTCTAAGGCCCCACCATAGCTTATCTTCTCCATCTTCTATGGCCCCACCATAACTTCTCTCTCAATCTTCTATGGCCCCACCATAACTTTCTCTCTCAATCTTCCATGGCCCCACCATAACATTCTCTTTCAATCTTCTATCGCCCCACCATAACTTCCCTCCACCATCTTCTAAGGCCCCACCATAGCTTATCTTCTCCATCTTCTATGGCCCCACCATAACTTTCTCTCTCAATCTTCTATGGCCCCACCATAACTTTCTCTCTCAATCTTCTATGGCCCCACCATAAATTTCTATCTTAACCTTCAATGGCCCCACCATAACTTCCCTTCTCCATCTTCTATGGCCCCACCATAACTTCCCTGTGTGTAATAGCGTTCATATCAAACTACTGAATTATTCCGATACAGTCTCCAATTATGGCTATTTGTAACTAGGTAACTGCTTAAAAAGATACACATTAGAGAGCATGTTAAATGCACCAACAGATAAGAAATGAACATTAAATGGTAAGTATATGCAGTATGAACATGTGCAGTATGAGTATATGAAGTATGTGTATATGAAGTATGAGTACATGAAGTATGAGTATATGAAATATGTGTATATGAAGTATGAGTACATGAAGTATGAGTACCTGAAGTATGAGTATATGAAGTATGAGTACATGAAGTATTAGTACATGAAGTGAGTTTATTCATCACAGTAAAGAAGTAGTTTTTTGACATTTACAAGTCGGATAATGAAACTTTACGTTGGTCTTTTTTATAAATTTGTGCTTTTAATTTTTTAAAGGAATTATCAATTTTATACTCCATTCGTGTAATATAGATAATTTTTTTCATCCAAATCATATATATAATGATATAATAATTTTACTTATCATTGATAGTTAAAATATATGAGAAATCATGAATTTTAACGATTATTAGAAGTTATCTGAATTTAAAATATAGTAAATTATTCTAATTTGTTTTTCATTTGGAATTAAATTTATAACTAATAGGTAATATTAATTTTCAAGATCTGAACATTGGGTAGAATTTTTTAAATTTGTATCCATGATACATAGAAAACTAATGACCATTTTATGGTAGACTAAAGAAAATTTGTTTACTATAGAGGCTACTTCCTAACTCAGGACACTACATTCACTATACAGTATTTCACTATAGAGGAGTTGTACAGTAGATGCGTATCTCTCACTCCGTAGGATATGTGTAGTTGGTACCTATCTGTCATACACTTCACCTCCTATCAATTATAATGAAGTGTGTGTGAAGGGGAAACCATCCGTCTTCACTTATTTTAAATATCACTACCCATTGGAGTACGTGTCCTAATATGCTAAAGCTTGAGGTAGGTAGGTACCTCCATAAGTTAGGTAGGTAGGTAGACTTGAGATAGGTAGGTACCTCCATAAGTTAGGTAGGTAGGTAGACTTGGGGTAGGTAGGTACCTCCATAAGTTATGTAGGTAGGTAGACTTGAGGTCGGTGGGTACCTACATGATTATTTATTTTTATTTATTTTATTAATCTATTTAAAAATACATCACTTTTAGAAAAAAAATAGTAATTGTAAAATATACAATTAAATTAAAAATACAAATTAGATGCTATTAGCTAGGATTCCAGAAAGGTAATACTTGTGAAACATATAATTAAAAATCTATATACTCTAAAATCTATATTTACTATAACAATATTATTTGAAATGTTAGGTAGGTAGGTAAGTACCTACATGGGAACATATGCAAGGGTGAGATCTTGATGTTCAAGAAAACATATGGTTTAAATATAATAATTTTCAATATCAAATGCATGGTAAATATAATTAAAGTCATTTTTCAAATGCACATTCAAAATATAAATATTTAATTAAGCACAATAAATAGATTAAATAATTTTTTTAGACCAATGTATTTCAACAAATATTCTTGATTCACTGTCTGAAAAAAATAAAACCAATTTTATTAAATTTTAAAAAGTTAATAAAAATTAAATTTTTCAAATGAATAAAATTCATTTTTCTAAATTAATAAATTGAATTTTTTTTAAATTAAATAAGTTAAATTTATTTAAAATTAAACAAAGTTAAACTTATTTAAAATTAAATAAAGTTAAACTTATAAAAATTAAATAAAGTTAAACTTTTTTTATATATAAATAATTTTCACTTTTTAAGATTTAAAAAAAGTAAATTATCTAAATAAATCAGAATTAAGTATTTTAGACTTAATTTTAGATTATAACATAAATTTTAGTTCGATTTAAAGGACACCACAAATAAATAATATTACCAGCACTTGACCACAGTAAATGAAGACTGATATACTATTAAATTTTAACTTGTATTATATATGTACGTATACATACATCTATCTATTTTAATGGGCGGAGTCTATTAATTTACAATTTTTAGTAACTCTTAACGTATGTCTTGTATTAGGGTAAGTTATGAATTATCGGACAGTTTAACATTTTCGATCATATAAATATATTTTAGGTTAATTATTTTTGTTTGAAAAGACAATATTAGTAGGTAGAATGTGCATTAGAATAATTGCTATTTAATTTCTATTTCAATTGGTACCCATGATGACTACAAGTATTAAAATTATGCACCTAATTAAAACAAAATTAATTAATAATTATGATGATATACTTTTTTTACATGAATTAATCGTTCTTCCCTTGGGTATTCCCTTAATATCCCAGGAATAAATTCTTATTGCCTGGGATATTCCCTTGATATCCCAGGAACAAATCCTTCTTACCTGAGTATTTATAACAATTGAACATTTTTATTCAAGTTCAATTTTATTGAAAAACTTATCTATTCCATTACCCTATACAGTGTGCCCATTAAAAATGTATCAACTGCCATTGAATATAAGACTATGTATATTTTAGTAACCTACAATACCAGTATATTATACATATCGAAAAAAAGGATGAATAAGTAGAATCATGCACATTCAAAGGCAGTGGATACATTTTTTTGCAGACACACTGTATAGTGTACCACAGACGTACAGTCACTCACATTTACAATGTGGTTGACTCTAGTTAGAGAAGCTGTTCTCAACCACGTGTGGTTACCCTCTAAGTCCGAGGGTATCGTGTGGAAGTGTATTAGAGGGTATACTATTACCCTACCGACTGACAGTTCTCAATGTTAGCTGATATTTGTGTAGCATTTCGAAATGTTCTGTATATGCATAAGAATGAGAGTTATATTTAGAGATGTTCATTTACGGTATATATTAGTCTAAATAATTTTAATCCGGATTTTTTTTTTAAATAAACTTAATTTTATTTTTTCAATTTAAAAAACATCTTTTTATTTTATTTTATATTTTAGGATATAACTATTTATGATTTCCAATTCTTTTATACATTTTTTTTCACAACCTTTTAAAACGAATTTCGTCTAAGACATTATTTTTTAATTAAATTTTATATTTTCCCCTCCAATCAAAATTTAATTTGATAAATAAATGTATTTATCAACAAAATTCATCCAAGAATTGACAACGACAGTGAAATCAACATATCCAACAATTATCTTGATGTAAACTTCAATACGCGATTAATTACGGACTAATAATTGTACTCAATGAATCATCTTGGTAAGTTTTAATTAACTAATTGTTCGGTATAATTGTCCCTACGAAATGCATAACTAATTCTATCCCCAATAGTTCGACTAATTATCCGATGATTAGGTTTTATAGAGTTGGTTCGGGAGAAGCTGATTATGTATGGCGTTATAGTAGAGGATCTTCTATGATTAAGGTAGAACTTATCTTCTATGATTTAGGCAGAACTTATCTTCTATGCTTTAGGCAGAACTTATCGTCTATGATTTAGGTAGAATTGATCTTCTATGATTTAGGAAGAACTTTTCTTCTGTGATTTAGGTTGAACTTATCTTCTATGATTTAGGTAGAATTGATCTTCTATGATTATGGTGAGCTTTCTTTTTGTAAATATTGATTTTGTCGAGTTTGAAATAACCAAAAAAAAAATTATGAGGGTCATCTAAGATGAATTAGGTTTGGTCATTTCTCAATGTATGATTATACATGAATTATTATCCATGAATGATTATCCATGATCGAGGTGAATTAATTATCAATGATCATCAATGATTATAATAGGTGGCAATATTAAACCTAGATACGATCGCACATAAAATCTACCATGACCCCACCTTGAATTCCCTATTATAACCCAAGTGAAATTCTTATTCGTCTTCAATTATTGTATTTAAAAATATATAAAATGAACCTCATGTTATATATATATTACTAGTATTTCACAAACTGTATTCTAATTATATTTTCATTTTTGTCATATAATTTAGAAATAGACAAAATATGAGCCCCAAGTAGCAGCTGCCTTTATTGTTCTACACCTCCCTTTATATTTAAATAAGGCTCATTATATTTGTATTGTCCATTATACTTGTACTGCCCATTATACTTGTATTGTTCATTATACTTGTTATGCATCATCGCGTTGGTGCACAGTAGGTCTTTCATTATGAAAATACTTGACGGTTATCTTATACGATTGCCATTTTATTCAACTGTGACTGAACTTATCTTAATTGGTGCAATAAGAAGGAAAATATGGAAATTAAAATATTCTTCATGCTTTCATGGGAAAATACGTCTTTTTTGCATAAAATTTGGAGAAATGAAATCTAGAAGTTTAATGAATACAATTCAATCAATAATATAATTTAAATAGAAATTAATATAAAATCAATGTATAACTGCATTGATGGAGTAGATTTTATGCATCCATGAACATTGTCACTGATCGACAGATGGCAGATGACTTTGTTCATGGAGCCACTTTCCTTTCTGACTGCTTCTTCCGGTCCCTTGTATTTAATTTCCTTTTGACGTCAGCGATATGGCCTTTGGTTCCGAAGCAGACGTTAAACCCCTACTAAATTAATTAATTATAACTGCATAGAACAGACGGTAAATACATACATGTAGATTGCTAGTCAATTTTTATATTTAATCTCATTTAAATAAACAAATGTACTATTATCCTCTATATAGGGTGACCCACAAAAAAGTGAACACGTACAATCTTAAGCAATGACTGTGGTAGAATGGATAAATGAAAAAAAAAATCTAATTTTTAAATTCACTTCAACTCATATTTTAACTATTTATAAATACGATATTTATACTATTTCTAAGTTGAGTACAATTTTTAGTGGGTCACCCTGTATTTAATAGCAACATGAATACTTTAAAATTTACCCTCAACCTTATACAGCGTGTGTGGACCGTCAGAAGGAATTTAACGAACAGAATTCAATCAGTCAAATTTATAGATAAAAAATAAAACATATTAATTTCTTTTTCAAGTAAGATAATAATAATGTAAAATACTATTTTCTGGAAAATAAAAAAATCATCTGACCATGAAAATATATTTATATCTAACATTGTATTTACATTAACTATTTATTATATTTATATATTTACTATTATTGTATTTTAATTTAGTATTATTGTATTTAAATTTAATATTGTTGTATTTAAATTTGGTATTATTGTATTTAAATTTGGTATTGTTTTATTTAAATTTGGTATTATTGTATTTAAATTTAGTATTATTGTATTTAAATTTGGTATTATTGTATTTAAATTTGGTATTATTGTATTTAAATTTAATATTATTTTATTTAAATTTAGTATTGTTGTATTTAAATTTAGTATTATTGTATTTAAATTTAGTATTATTGTATTTAAATTTAGTATTATTTCATTTAAATTTAGTATTATTGTATTTAAATTTAGTATTATTGTATTTAAATTTAGTATTATTGTATTTAAATTTAGTATTATTGTATTTAAATTTAGTATTATTTCATTTAAATTTAGTATTATTGTATTTAAATTTAGTATTATTGTATTTAAATTTGGTATTATTGTAATTAAATTTAGTATTATTGTATTTAAATTTGGTATTATTGTAATTAAATTTAGTATTATTGTATTTAAATTTGCTATAAATGTATTTGTAATAACTATTTATGTGCTCACATTAACTATTTATATATTTTAATTTACTATTAATGTGTTTGTATTAACTATTTATATATTTATATTTACTATTATTCATTCGTATTTATTATTGTAACTTTGTATCCAACCTTTTGAACCGCTGAGGCGAATTGTAAAAAAATGCAAATCATTGTTTATTTATGTTAAAACAACAGGATGTGATGCACTGACGTGAAAAAATGGTAATCAGTCCGTTAAAAACAATTCACAGGTTTAGTTGAAGGGTCCAGTCTTTTTATTTGAATAAAGTTTATTTTAATTCTGCTTTATTCCAGGGAAAAAGTTTTGGTGGGGCCATAGAAGATTTTGAAGAGGACCCCACCTTAATCTTCTATGACCCCACCATAACTTTCTATATGTGGTTTATATGTCGTTAAAAGCTATTAAATAAATATTAAATATTATTTATGGTGGAGTCATCGATGGTTAAGGATGGATATCATTAAAATCTCCTATGGCCCCCACCATAACTATCTATCTGACTCTCTAATATTCCATTTCTTTCATATATAACAAGAAATTGTTATTTATCTTTCATAGCCGTAGAGAATAAGTTAGAATCCCCCTATATTTTCAGTGTCTCCACCATACTTTTCAAACTGGGTATCGAAAAGGAAGTGAAAAGCATGGCAATAGGTAAATTAATAAGTACCATTTATCTTTTGGACGTCTTGTATGTCCTAGCCTCTCACGCTTCATTAGTTAGGACTTTTCTTATGTATCAGATATAAACAAAAGAGGTAATATATCTATCTCATTGTGATAATTTGGCGGGAAATAATAGTAAATGAAAAGGGATTTTAAAGTATTCAATAAATTGCAATGTGAAGTGTTTTAATGAATTATAGGTAAGTGACTGCATTCACAGAGTAGCTTTTAAACATCCACCAACTTGTCACTGACTGGTGGTAGGTGACTTTGTTCATGGAGCCACTTTTCTTTCTGACTGCTTCTTCGAGTCCCTTGTACTTAATTTCCTTTTGCCATCAGCGATATGGCCTTTGGTTCCGAAGCAGACGTTAAACATCCTATTAATTATTCTGTTATTGATCGATATAGAATATGAATGAAATAATTATCATATACAATAATAAATGAACTTTATTAATAATATTTGATTATCCTATTAAAGGTAATTTGTTAAAGATAGATAGCACACTAGTCATTTTTACCGTGTCATAAAAACTCCTGTGTTATGAAATATTTTTCTTCAAGAATTGCTTCATAGTTACCCCTCAATAACCCTAGTTTTCTATGATGTTAATCATAGAAAACTATCTAGTGCACCCAAGATATGAAGTGGCTCTGAGTTATGAAGGATGTAGTTATTTATATTAATCAATGAGGCAAAACTAAGTCGGTTCAGCAACATTTGTGACAAAGTCATAGCTACCTAAAACTGATTGACTGGTGGTAATAGAGTGAGAGAAAGGGTTGGGTGAGGGTTGGGTGAGGGTTGGGTGAAGATTGGGTGAGGGTTGGGTAAGGGTTGGGTGAGGGTTGGGTGAGGGTTGGGTGAGGGTTGGGTGAAGGTTGGGTGAAGGTTGGGTGAGGGTTGGGTAAGGGTTGGGTGAGGGTTGGGTGAGGGTTGGGTGAGGGTTGGGTGAGGGTTGGGTGAAGGTTGGGGGAGGGTTGGGTGAGGGTTGGGTGAATGTTGGGGGAGGGTTGGATGAGGGTTGGGTGATGGATGGAAAAGGGTTGGATGAGGGTTGGTGAGGGTTGGGTGAGGGTTGGGTGAGGGTTGGGTGAAGGTTGGGTAAGGGTTGGGTGAGGGTTGGGTGAGGGTTGGGTGAGGGTTGGGTGAGGGTTGGGTGAGGGTTGGGTGAGGGTTGGGTGAAGGTTGGGTGAGGGTTGGGTGAGGGTTGGGTGAGGGTTGGGTGAGGGTTGGGTGAAGGTTGGGTGAGGGTTGGGTGAGGGTTGGGTGAGGGTTGGGTGAAGGTTGGGTGAGGGTTGGGTGAGGGTTGGGTGAGGGTTGGGTGAGGGTTGGGTGAGGGTTGGGTGAGGGTTGGGTGAGGGTTGGGTGAAGGTTGGGTGAGGGTTGGGTGAGGGTTGGGTGAGGGTTGGGTGAGGGTTGGGTGAGGGTTGGGTGAGGGTTGGGTGAGGGTTGGGTGAGGGTTGGGTGAGGGTTGGGTGAGGGTTGGGTGAGGGTTGGGTGAAGGTTGGGTGAGGGTTGGGTGAGGGTTGGGTGAGGGTTGGGTGAGGGTTGGGTGAAGGTTGGGTGAAGGTTCAAGATATTCAAATTGTTTTTAATTTTAATGTTTTTAAACATATTCACGTTTAACCAAATTTGAGATTATATTTTACATTAACATTTAAGATTGTTCTCGTATAGTTATGTTTCTCGGGAATGTTGTAACATACAATGTTGTAACAATATTGTAGCAATGTTATAAACTTGGGTAAAATTACAAAACTGTACCTTTTCGGTGACCCTATTTCGATCTAAATATAAAATGTCGTCAAAACATGGCCTACTATTTCCAAATGATATAATCAGTGTTCTATTCAGAGTGTCTACCAGTGACGTAAAAGTCATAATTACAAGTGCATTGGGTATACTTAATATTAAAAATAGTATGTTACAATTATTCAAATATCCGCTTTGATAAATTTATATATTAAATAACATGGTAATCAGAATGTTATTCATGATTGGTTGACACTATTAAATGTACAAAATATAATTCTTCACATTATTTTGAAGAAAATAAATAAGACGTATTCTACGGTAAAGAACTATCGCTTCTTCGCATATTGGAAATATTGTTGGGCTATCGTAATATGTGAGTATAACCCATCTTTACCAACTATTAACCCGCCAAAATATTTTCAGAGAAACCTAAATTTTCAAAATAATTTTTAAATTTTTTTATAGATTATTTATTAAACAGAGGCTAAATTGAGGTATGATCTTTTAAATTTATGTGAATTACTAAGTATCCTTTAGGTCTTGGTCAAACGAGTGGTTCTCAAACGACGGCATTTAAAACGCCTAGACTATGTGAGACGGGCGGTTTTACCGCGGTTGAAACGCGGCGGTTCCATTGCAGCTAAACCGCTCAATAATCTTGGAACAGAAAACTCTTTTTCTTTATTCAGGAAGTCAAACTGCCTGGAAACCGCCCGTCTGACTTACCTATGCGGTTTTGACGCCACGATTGTAAGCGATGAATAACCTTCCGACTGCCTCAGATGAGCGGCTGAACTGCCCGTATGACACCCCCTCGCTTTTTACATGTGTTCGATGGAATTCTCTTTCAAAAGCGTTTTTTCGGCGGCCAAACCGCTATTGAAACGTATCCCAAAACCGCTCGTTTTACTGAGGCCTTGGCTCACCATACCAATACCGGTTTCAACTATAATACTTCTATTACAGGTACAACTATAGGATAGTCCTATAAGTAGAGTCTACCTACCTGAGAAAAAATACGAGTCAAATTGACTCAAAAATTGAAGTTTCAGTTTGTCCCAAAACTGGCTCAAAAAATGTGAGTCAATTTGACTCATCCTCAAACTCTACTCAAAAACAAGAGTCATATTGACTCCTAATTCATAGTCAGATTGACTCAGGTAGAGCCAATTAAGAAAAAACTCCTTAACTCAGGCGATGAGTCAGGCTGACTCACAATTTTTTCTCACTGATATAACAATGAGGATATACGACTTCTATAGGATAGTCCTATGAGTAGGATATACCTGTAAGGATAAGGATTGAATTTCTTTTATAGGATAGTAGGCATATCCTTTGAAGTTTTATGTGGGACTTAAGTCTCTACTCACCTATAAAACACAGTAGTGTCATGTTACATCTACTTATCTGTGACTTGAGATCACGTGACTCTTTACCCTATCGCTACCGTTGGGGGTGTGGCGCGTCCCTTTCCATCCTGAACTGTTGTAATTTGGATCATGGATCGTGTCTTCTCATTCCTACGCATTTTTATCATTTTTTAACGCCACTCATAGTTTTAGAGGATAGCGCTAGGGTTATGCTCTTCAACTACGAGGTCATAGATTTTGTGTAAGGTAGACTCATAGGCTTCATTTACTATCACCTCTTCATTTTCCTCTTCCATCCTTGTGTTCATGAAAAGTTTTTCATGGAGCCACTTTTCTTTCTGACTTTTTCTTCCAGTCCCTTGTATTTAATTGCCTTTTGACGTTAAACCCCTACTGAAATTATAAATTTAAAACCTAATTTACATACTGCAATATCTCTTTCAAACAAAGGCTCTCTCTCTAATTCAATTTTTCACAGCTATAGCTATCACCTGTCAAACTGACTATCATTATCAGGTGTATCCTTCCTCTTGTTACTTCCTCTCATGCATCCTATTAATGTATTATTTTATGTAGCTTTTTATGTTTTAAATGTGTATTTGATGTATTTTTTTATTCTTTAAATGTATATTTTACGTATATTCTTATGTTTTAATTGGATATTCTTTGTATATTTTTATGTTTTAAGTGTATATTTTATGTATATTTTTTTAAAATTTATATTTTATGTTTATTTATATGTTTTAATTGGTTATTTTATGTATATCTTTATGTTTTAAATGTATATTTTTATGTTTTAAATGTATATTTTATGTATATTTTTATGTTTTAAATGGTTATTTTATGTACCTCTTTGTGTATCTTTTTACACTTTAAATCATTATTTTTATGCTTTAAACCATACAATGTATCTTTTTATTTATATTTTTGATAATTGTTTATCCTTGATGTTATAGTTCTATTAGGATAAAGTTATGGTGGGACTTTAGTAGATTATGTGGGGAATCCCACCTTTAATCTTCTATGACCCCACCATAACTTTCTCCATGGGTAACTACATAGCTTACCTGTATGACGAATTAAATACCCAAAAGGTACGTTATGGTGGGGCCATAGAAGATATAGATGGGACCTGACATAATCTTCTATGGCCCACCAAAACTCAATCAATATTCTTTGGTATTAAAATATTCATTGAATTCTTTTGGAAGTTTCTATTATTTTCAAATCTTACAAATTTATCGTCGTGTACCCAGACCAATTTTAAAATATCTTCAAACATTATCTCTATGGAAATATGAACTATTTATTACAGAGACACTTTTCTTTGACAGTATGTGAAAAAAGTGTTACAAACATTGGAAAGCTCTTCACTGTCCGTGGTATTTAAAGTCCTACCCACAGCTGGTATATCCTTTTAACTTACCGACTTTGGAAGGATGTTAGAGCTGAAATTAGCTTGTCATGAGTAGGATTGGCCGTGTAGGTAACTATCTCTGCCTACAGGAAGGATGTACGTATAAAGGAACCAACGGGAGGAACTCGACCTACAGGAGAATGGTTTCCTCTGCCTACAGTCACTCTATACAGTCAGTCACTCTATACAGTCAGTGACTCTATACAGTCAGTCACTCTATACAGTCAGTCACTCTATACAGTCAGTCACTCTATACAGTCAGTCACTCTATACAGTCAGTCACTCTATACAGTCAGTCACTCTATACAGCCAGTCACTCTATACAGTCAGTCACTCTATACAGTCAGTCACTCTATACAGTCAGTCACTCTATACAGTCAGTCACTCTATACAGTCAGTCACTCTATACAGCCAGTCACTCTATACAGTCAGTCACTCTATACAGTCAGTCACTCTATACAGTCAGTCACTCTATACAGTCAGTCACTCTATACAGTCAGTCACTCTATACAGTCAGTCACTCTATACAGTCTGTCACTCTATACAGTCAGTCACTCTATACAGTCAGTCACTCTATACAGTCAGCGACTCTATACAGTCAGCGACTCTATACAGTCAGTCACTCTATACAGTCAGTCACTCTATACAGTCAGTCACTCTATACAGTCAGTCACTCTATACAGTCAGTCACTCTATACAGTCAGTCACTCTATACAGTAAGTCACTCTATACAGTCAGTCACTCTATACAGTCAGTCACTCTATACAGTCATCACTCTATACAGTCAGTCACTCTATACAGTCAGAGCAAATTCAGTAACTGTACATAGTGTAATGTACAGTCTAAGAAAAGAGTCTTCGCATTATGTTAATTTCATGTATCACAGTTTTCTAATTTTCTATTATCTCAAATCTTACAAATTTGTCATCGTGTACTCAGACCAATTTTCAAATATCTACAAACATTAGTACATGCAGTCAAAGAAAAGTCTATCTGTAATGATTTGTCCACAGTTTATTAATTTCCAGTAAGAAACTTGTATTGTAATGTTTGTAGATATTTTAAAATTGGTCTGGGTACACGATGACAAATTTGTAAGATTTGAAAATAATAGAAAATCAGAAAACTGTGATTTGAGGAGGTAGCATCATGTGGAGACTATTTTCTCTGATAGTACGTGAAATGTGGTCAAAATATAATTCTTCTAAATTTAATAAGTTCAATTTGTGTTACTTAATATTTTATTTGTAAGTTTTTCATCCCTTTTCACCCGTATACTTCTTTTACAATTTAAGTAGATTGTAGATGATGATATACGAAACTGATATATTTTACTTTATTTTTCTTTATAATTTTAAATTTTTTCTTTCTGAAAGGCCAAAAATGTTCCATAGTTTTGTAAAAGCTATCATCAAAGTCATATAATAATCCTCCTCTTCAAGTTCTCCTATTAATATCACTGCTGGAAAATTATTCTTCAATCTCTAAACATCAAGTTGACGGTCAACCTACCCATGGAGGTTGGTCAGTGTCTTTTTTTTTAGGCCTAAGGTGTTTTGACACCTCAGTCAGTTCGGTATAAGATGCTTAGGGTAAAGCCTCGTAAAACTTAGTGCCTATTATTTCTTCCATCCTTTAGAGAAGGGTACAGTCATGCTTTCCTCAATCACTAAATTTATCACTATAATAAACGCTATCGTATATCATAACTCTAGTGACAATATGCTTTTAAAATCATAGGGAATATCATAGACGAAATGAAATGGTATCGAATACTATATACCGGTGGTGTAGAACCATTCAATACTCTTTAATTCTCAATATAATATTTTCGGGAGCTATAATTTTAAAAGCATATTGTCAACACCCTGGTCATAACTACTTAAATGTGTGTGGTTTTTTTTTCAAAGAAAACTAGGGTGTCACCTAGTTTGTACGTCACATGTAAGATACATAGGGTATTTTTGGGGCCTATTTTAACCATAATCAATATAGGTAGTAAAACAATGTATTGAATTTATATTTTAAAAATTGAACCGGCTTCATTTTACTACCAATAATAGTTCCGCAGATATGAGGACTTGAAATGTCACCAAAGTTCTAAAATCCTGTTCTGGAACTAAAAAAAGAGATATAATATTTATCTTCAAAACTAGAAATTTAGCTTCAGAATGTCTATGAAACTTTCATCAATTTGTAGGACAATATGATAGTGCTAAATAGGTACCGTACTTAAACAATAATATAGTTGTACCTAACCCCAACCGGTTGAAAACAGACATGGCGGCTAAATCATGATGCCACTGCATGCTTGAGGAGCTACTTCTTATTCTATATTTCTTTTTCTATAATACAATTTTCATTAGAAATGTAATACTACACAATTAAATTTTCTGAATAGATTTTTAAGTAATTTGGTACAAATTTACTGTCCCAATAAAAGAACGAGAAACATTTTATTGGGTGGCGTGGCATGTCTACATTGGATTCAGGTATGATGCACCCCGATAAGTTTTACCCCGGTATGTTCCACCCCGTAAGTTCCATCCCGGAGAATTCCACCCCTGGTAAATTTCCACCCTAGTGAACAAATAACATATTTGTAAAGTAGGAGGTTGATTCGAAAAAAAACATTAAAAAAATTTAAAAAAACATAAATACGAAACGAAGTACTGAATTGTGTATTTAATATTAATTTGGGGTGGAACTTGACGACATAGAATGTACCTGGGAGGAGTTTACCGGTCACCTTCTACTTTGACCAGTATTCATAGGCCGCAAACCCACCTGGTAATTGTAGCATAATCTGAGATAATTCTTTTTTAAACTTTGAAGTTATTATCTCTTTTAATCTTCGAAGATAATATCTCTCTTAATCTTCGAAGAGATTTTCTTCCATGACCATCGTAGTACAATATTGTGGTATAATCTATGAGAAGAATTAGTCAAATTGACAAATATTAGAATTACTAGTGTTTTGATGTAAGAAAAATAGCGACAAATGATACTTGATTTACCATAAGAACAAACCATATTTATATATGTTTTTTTCTGATTTTGATCTCCTTCAACAGGATTCACCTGTATTTCTCAAAAAACCGGTGAAACTGGCAAGCCTGATGTATATTTTTCATGAAAAGAAAACGTGTTTTTAAAGTAGGTAATATTTTTAATATTATTTTTGATTATTTAAATACAGATATAATATCTGCATAATACTTTGGATTTTTTTTCATTAAGGTTAAAATTGAAACTTAAATAAATGATATTTTTTACAACTCTTTTTCTTCGAATAAATTTTATTCATTTAAAAAGAATTTATTCATAATTTCAGTTTATGAACAGTGAATATGTTCTGGAGCGGCTGGAAGAGCTACAGTCAAGGAAAATACTTTAGGAACAATTGTGTACGTGTCAGCTTAGAGACCAGACGTCTACCCAAATCGCAGTCACATTCATGTGCATCACCATCACATTCATGTGATTCACTATCACATTCATTTGCATCACCACCACGTAACTAAGGTTGTGAGAATATGCTTTATAAATCATAGATCTTAAGAATATCACAGACGAAATGAAATGGTATCGAATACTATATACCGCTGGTGTAGAACCATTCAATACTCTTTAATTCTCTCCGTCTGTAATATTTTCATGTGTATGTGCAATGGTACACATGTCGAATTCTGACCACATGCCTTTGCCGGCTTCGAAAAGTGCGGGTAGCTACGAACACTTTTAGACAAAATCTGATAAGTTGGAGGTGCAGGACTCTAGGTATACAGTGACTGTAGGTATACAGTGACAGTAGGTATACTGTCACTGTAGGTATACTGTCACTGTAGGTACACAGTCACTGTAGGTACACAGTGACTGTAGGTATACTGTCACCGTAGGTATACAGTGACTGTAGGTATACTGTCACTGTAGGTATACTGTCACTGTAGGTATACTGTCACTGTAGGTACACAGTCACTGTAGGTACACAGTCACTGTAGGTACACAGTCACTGTAGGTATACAGTCACTGTAGGTATACTGTCACTGTAGGTACACAGTCACTGTAGGTATACAGTCACTGTAGGTATACTGTCACTGTAGGTATACTGTCACTGTAGGTACACAGTCACTGTAGGTATACAGTCACTGTAGGTATACTGTCACTGTAGGTACACAGTCACTGTAGGTATACTGTCACTGTAGGTATACTGTCACTGTAGGTACACAGTCACTGTAGTTATACTGTCACTGTAGGTACACAGTCACTGTAGGTACACAGTCACTGTAGGTATACTGTCACTGTAGGTATACTGTCACTGTAGGTATACTGTCACTGTAGGTACACAGTCACTGTAGGTATACAGTCACTGTAGGTATACTGTCACTGTAGGTACACAGTCACTGTAGGTATACTGTCACTGTAGGTATACTGTCACTGTAGGTACACAGTCACTGTAGTTATACTGTCACTGTAGGTACACAGTCACTGTAGGTACACAGTCACTGTAGGTATACTGTCACTGTAGGTATACTGTCACTGTAGGTACACAGTCACTGTAGTTATACTGTCACTGTAGGTACACAGTCACTGTAGGTACACAGTCACTGTATAGGTTGAACATACAATAAGCCATGTGTTATAAATGACCTTGACCTTTGACCTGTTCAATCCCAAAAACCAAACAAATGGATCCTGGATAATGAACAATCGTCCCACCAAATTTCAAGCAATTTGATCTATTAATTTTCAAGTTATGGGATTAACGAGATTGCAAATAAGTATAAATGCCTTATAAAACATTACCTCCCGTAATCTGCGAAGATAATTCTATAACAATATCGAAACCACATTTTACATTTTCATTTATGGGCAGGTCATAAACCGCACAGAAAAAAGGCATTGTTCCTTGTTACCGAGATAGACTTCAAATTAAGGTATGGTGTATTTTTACCTTAAATTAAGGTATGGTGTATTTTTACCTTAAATTAAGGTATGGTGTATTTTTTACCTTAAATTAAGGTATAGTGTATTTTTACCTTAAATTAAGGTATTGTGTATTTTTTACCTTAAATTAAGGTATAGTATATGGATTACCTCATAAATTATTGTTCTAAAACTCTTGGGATTAATTATTGAAATAAAATTTAAATGCGTTATTTTGAAGAAGAAATATTGATTTTTTTTATCTTATATATAAATTAACACAAAAGTATTTTTCATACCTATTTATAATACTTTATGGGATATTATATATAATACAAGCTATTAAAATACATATTATTTAATTTGAATAACATTAATAATATTCAAATTTAAACTTAAGTGCTTTTAAACGAAGGTAATTATAAAATTAATTGTTTCTTATAATTAAATTCATATATTCATATTTCAGTTTAGATATTACTAGGACTGTGACAATATGCTTTATAAATCATAGATCTTTAGAATATCACAGACGAAATGAAATGGTATCGAATACTATATACCGCTGGTGTAGAACCATTCAATACTCTTTAATTCTCTCCGTCTATGATATTCTCCATGATTTACAAAGCATATTGTCACTAGGGTTGTGACAATATGCTTTATAAATCATATATCTTAAGAATATCACAGACGAAATGAAATGGTATCGAATACTATATACCGCTGGTGTAGAACCATTCAATACTCTTTAATTCTCTCCGTTTTCACTATTTCTCTATGATTTATAAAGCATATTGTCACAACCCAAGTCATTATTCACCCTACTTTTACACTGTATAGTGAAGATTGTGTAGCAATTTAAAAAGTGTACATGTACGTATTTTTTCCTGTTGACATGTAAACTTAGACTGTGTGCGACAATAGGGGTGATATTGCGTATGGGTACACAGCTTCTGTGTACCTAGGATACGACGAATATGGGATACGGAAAATACAGTATCTTGTGTTTAATGTATATTGGATACAATGTATTTAGTATATAGGTTATCTATGGTAAAATATTATCTGGGAAACTGCGTTTATAGTATTTATTTAGTAGGCGTATATTTAATATATATTATACAGCTTGTATATTATACAGCATATTGCCATATGTAATAAGTAACGTTTATTAGATACGGTATATATAGAAACTATGTTTATATAGGATACAGAATTTATAGCGTAAGTAGATATAAGATATGATATATGTAGATATAGATTATATAGGATATACCACTATACCATATAGTTGTAGGATAGAGCGTATAATGTTGCCGCATTTTGATCCTATTGTACTGTGTAGAGTTTAATCTATGAGTAATTTTTTATAATTATAATTTTTATATAATTTATAATTTTTTTTTTAAAGACAATATTTTTCTATTAAAAACAAGAAGGATTAAATCTTTACAGAATATAAATAGATTAATATATCGACTTGGTGCTATAATCATTAGTCTTACGTCAAGTAAAATAAGAGGTATATCAGTGATTAAATTAAAGAAAGTTAAATTTCTATTTTGCATGTAATCAAAATTAAATGAAAAGAACGTTTATTTATAAAGATTTGATTAGATTATTGAAGAAACATTAAAATTGGTGATTAAAATAGCTAAACGTTAAAATAATCTATAGCTGATTTAAATACCTACAAACGTTAAAATGATATATTTATGATTAAAATGAAAAAACGTTAAAATATCTCATTGCTGATTACAATGAAAAACACGTTAAAATATCTCATTGCTGATTAAAATAAAAATAAAACGTTAGAATGTCCCATTGCTGATTAAAATGAGAAAAAAACGTTAAAAAATCCCATTGCATGGTGATTAAAATTAATAAAAACGTTAAAATGTCCCATTGATGATTAAAATAAATAAACGTGAAAATAAAGTTATAACAATCGTTAAAATAAACATGAAAATAAACTTCAAAATATACGGTGAAATAAACGTTAAGATAAACGTTAAAATAAGCATTTAATTAAAAAGTGAAATTTACGTCAAACTAAACGTTTAAATAAACGTTAGAATGAACATTAGAATGAAAGCTAAAATAAACGTTAAAAAAAACATTTAAATTAATGTCAAATAAAGTGCAAAAATAAACGTTCATTTAAACGTTCAAATAAACGTTTAAATGAACGTTAAAATGTCCACTATATCTAAATTTTCTAACATTAATATCCTATTATTTTCAATTAAAAAGGTACTCTGATCATCTTTTCTATTAACGAAAAATAATTTATTCTTATTTCAAGTTAATTAAATTAGTTGATATACTAAATTGAACATGAATAAAATTCAGAAACGTTTTATATATATTAACATTGCTTTTCATGTATTAATAGGCAATCAGCTTTGTTATAGATATTAATAATAGCTTTACCAGACAGAAATTTATCATTGTCGTCTGTTAATCGTGAATATAATTGATTATAATAAGATTATCTATCTACGACGCATAGCATGGAAATTCATTGAAAAAATTGAAAATTTATTTAAAATATGAATTTTTCGAAAAAAAAAAATCTAAAATTTTCAAATCAAATTTTCAAAAATAATTTTTCATACATTCAAACACTTACCGTTGACCGTCTTTCGTCGGACATCTGCGACAAAATTCTGACGAAAATGTTCTTGTTATGATATTTTACGATAAAATACCATTAATATTTACAGTAATTGACAATAACAGACGATCTGCCGATGTTTAAATTTGCGACTGAGATGTTAATTTAACGAGGCACTTATTCCTAATTTGAAATCAAAGTATTTCAATGTATTAATGCATAAATTCGTACTTTATTATAAAAAGACGGGAAGTATATAATCACTCAATTTCCATGCTTCATACCCATGCATATTTTATTGCTATTTAAATTCAAACTAGTAATACAACTATAAAAACTTGTAATTTAGGTATGATAAAGCAATTTCTTCAACCCTAACCTGTAGAATTTTAATTTTTTCAACGCTGAAATTCGTGATTTATTAATTCTGAATTAATTATTTTTTTATTTGATATTCGAAATTTTATATTTGAGGTTTATTTTAATACTTATTTAAAATTTACTAAATATTCATAACCTGTTACAAATAATAAATTATAGCAAAATTTTCAAAATGATGAAATTTTCGGTTTTGACTGACTAAAAAATAGTGCAAACTCTATCCATTCATAAAAAGGTTGTTATTTAACTGGGGCATATCTTTCATTTTCCAAAAAATATCGAAATGTGTTATAGAATAAAAAACCTATGCTGTGAGCCCAATCGATAAAAAACACACTGTCCCTTTAATAAAATAAAAAAATGAAATAGAATACAGTACATTTAGTTAAAGTGATCGGTAATAAAAGTGCGGTCTGTCTTTTATTCTTCATCAATAAAAGGAAACTACGTATGTGTTACTATATGATACATCCTATGATACATCTGTATCTGTGATACATCTGTATCTGTGATACATCTGTATCTGTGATACATCTGTATCTGTGATACATCTGTATCTGTGATACATCTGTATCTGTGATACATCTGTATCTGTGATACATCTGTATCTGTGATACATCTGTATCTGTGATACATCTGTATCTGTGATACATCTGTATCTGTGATACATCTGTATCTGTGATACATCTGTATCTGTGATACATCTGTATCTATGATACATCTGTATCTATGATACATCTGTATCTATGATACATCTGTATCTATGATACATCTGTATCAATGATACATCTGTATCTATGATACATCTGTATCTATGATATATCTGCATCTATGATATATATTATGCATCTATGATATATCACTATCTGGGAGTATTTTTTCTATTTTTTCTATTTATGATCACGTAATTTCTTATTTATAATCACGTATTTTCCTATTTCTTATTTATAATCATGTATTTTCCTATTCTTTTCTATTTATAATCACGTATATTTTCCTATTCTTTCATTAATCACGTATTTTCCTACTTCTTATTTAAAATCACGTATTTTCCTATTCTTTTCTATTTAAAATCACGATATTTTCCTATTCTTTTATTAATAATCCCGTATTTTTCTAAATAAATATACCATATTCCTATTGGTATATTTAAATAGTCTTCTATTTTACGTCATCGAGAATTATAAACGATTTACCCGGGCAATTGCTACATGCATCTTATATAACTACTACTAATAATAAAACAATTGAAATTGATGATGTATATACCGATACATAATTAAACGAAACATATCTACCTATTTTATATCATAATTATATTTTTAACATTGTAGAATGTAGATGTCCGATTTATGTCCCATACTCTATTGTGTGGGGCGGACAGTTGGTTAATTATGGTATTTATGACCTTATTACATGTATAAATTGTATATGTATGTTTATTATGAATATTACATGTAGTTAAATAGACTTGGGGCAACTATTGTAATTTTAGTGTATAAATAAAATCAATTTATATTTTATAGATATTTGTAGAAATATATAAAAAAAACATATAATTATACATAATTAAGAAAGAAGAAAAAAGAATGATAAAATAATATTTTAAAAATACTGATGAAATGAAATTTTCCCCGCGAAACAATCAAACAACTCTTATTTTCGTTAAGTTTATCGGTAAGAACAGAACGGCTTATCGGTGACGATCCCTTTGCACTCGATAACACGATAACAACTGATAAGGGAAACTGATAAGCAGGGAAACTAACTGTAACGGGAGATGGAAGTACCATCAGTGAAAGAGATAACTGTACCTTTCATATATAAAAGTACTAGCAGTGAAAAAAGGTGCAGTGAAAATTCTGTATAATGAAATCCTATATAGTGAAATCAGATTAAATAAATCCTCTATAATTAAATATCATTTATAATGAAATCCTGTATAGTGAATGTTGTGTCTCGATTAAGGAAGTAGCCTATATAGTGAACAGATTTTATTTAGTCTGCCATAAAAGGCAAACTAAAGAAAATTTGTTCACTATAGAGGATTTCACTATAGAAGAGTTGTACAGTAACTACACACTCTACAGATGAAAAGTACCATCAGTGAAAGAGGTAAGTAAGTACTATGATGATAAAGGCATGATATATATATATAGATATTTATAATGAGCCTATATCCTAGGCAGCAATGATTCTCGGGCCATTGTTATCCTAAAGTTGTCCCAAAATTGTAATTGCTGTCCCAATGTTGCAATTAATTGTTGTCCCAATATTGCAATTGTTGTCCCAATGTTGCAATTAATTGTTGTCCCAATATTGCAATTGTTGTCCCAATGTTGCAATTGTTGTCCCAATATTGCAATTGTTGTCCCAATATTGCAATTGTTGTCCCAATGTTGTTCCAATATTGCAATTGTTGTCCCAATATTGCAATGGTTGTCCCAATACTGCAATTGTTGTCCCAATATTGCAATTGTTGTCCCAATATTACAATTGTTGTCCCAATAATACAATTGTTGTCCCAATGTTGTCCCAATATTGCAATTGTTGTCCAAATATTGAAATTGTTGTCCCAATATTGCAATTGTTGTCCCAATGTTGTCCCAATATTGAAATTGTTGTCCCAATATTGCAATTCTTGTCCCAATATTGCAATTGTTGTCCCAATGTTGTCCCATTATTGCAATTGTTGTCCCAATATTGGAATTGTTGCCCTAATATTGCATTTGTTGTCCCAATACTGTAATGGTTGTCCCACTATTTCAATTGTTGTCCCAATATTGCAATTGTTGTCCCAATATTGCAATTGTTGTCCCAATATTGCAATTGTTGCCCTAATATTACAATTGTTGTCCCAATACTGCAATGGTTGTCCCACTATTTCAATTGTTGTCCCAATATTGCAATTGTTGTCCCAATATTGTAATTGTTGTCCCAATATTGCAATTGTTGCCCTAATATTGCAATTGTTGTCCCAATATTGTAATTGTTGTCCCAATATTGCAATTGTTGCCCTAATATTGCAATTGTTGTCCCAATACTGCAATGGTTGTCCCACTATTTCAATTGTTGTCCCAATATTGCAATTGTTGTCCCAATATTGCAACTGTTGTCCCAATGTTGCAATTGTTGTCCAATGTTGTCCCAATGTTGCAATTGTTGTCCAATGTTGTCCCAATGTTGCAATTGTTATCCAATGTTGTCCCAATGTTGCAATTGTTGTCAAATGTTGTCCCAATGTTGCAATTGTTGTCCAATGTTGTCCCAATATTGGCCCACGAAACATTGCTACATGGTATATACATATAAATATTATACGTTATCGTTATACCTATATAAATATTTATAGAATAATATTACGTTTGAACTATTAATTGAACTATAATTCTGTTAACACTAATTAAGATTAATCAACAATATAAAATAACATTGCCTAATTAATCTATAACCATTATTCGGTAACAGTATCCAAATTATAAAAATAAACGACCCAAAAAATAATTAATAAAAAAATTCTACTTAAACCACTAAATAATAAGGAATAAACGTCTCGAACGTTACCAACCCCGTGTAGATAGGGGTAAGTACATAACAATGTGTGAAATGTACATATGTAAAGTATATGTAACGTATATGAAACGTAGCGACTCAGATTTAACGATGTAATAGAAACTAAAGGAAGTAATGAAATAATTCACAGACGGAAATGTAGTTAAGGATAGGGAATGTAGTTAACGATATGCAAAATGTAGTTAACTACGAAGTAATTATAGGTGATATTCAAAATGTAGTTAGCAAAGATTTGATATAGTTAATTGTTGAATATGTTTTATGTAGTTAAGAACGAATAATGTAGTTAACCATTTGTGTTATGTAGTTAAGAACAAATAATGTAGTTAACCATTTGTGTTATGTAGTTAAGAACAAATAATGTAGTTAACCATTTGTTTTATGTAGTTAAGTATAAATAATGCATTTAACCATTTGTTTAATGTAGTTAAGTACAAATAATGTAGTTAACCATTTGTGTTATGTAGTTAAGAACAAATAATGTAGTTAACCATATGTTTTATGTAGTTAAGTACAAATAATGTAGTTAACCATATGTTTTATGTAGTTAAGAACAAATAATGTAGTTAACCATATGTTTTATGTAGTTAAGAACAAATAATGTTGTTAACCATATTTTATATGTAGTTAAGAACAAATAATGTAGTTAACCATATGTTTTATGTAGTTAAGTACAAATAATTAATTTAGCAGAATAATTTTAATTTTAATTAGTAGAATATATGTTCTTTTTCTTTCAATTTGTTGTCTTTATAATACACAAAAATATCGTTAATTATAATATTAATTTATAATAAACATTATCATTATTTTAATTAACATTTTATTTTAATCACAAAAATTACATTTAATTTAAAAATAACGTGAAAAAAATTATTCTTTATTTTGCATATCACCATTCCTTGTGTTTAATAAATAATTGCTTGTATTTGCTTACTTGTTCTAATTGGTATTATAATTATCGTTTTTCTTTAATTCATATATAAATTCCTTATATTCACCCTAATTCCACCAATTCCCTGTATAACATTTTTTACAGTACAATAATAAATGGCCTGTACAGTCAGTCCCATAGCATCAAACTCCTGAGCGCGACAGTACGCAATAATTTATGCGAGTGTAGTTGTGGGAGTGAAACATTCCGTAGATTTTTAACAGAATTTCATCTTCCTTATATTCCTAATGAAAATTAGTTTGTGATGTTTTATTGAGATTTTAATGTATTTGGCTAAAATAAAATAATATATATATATAAAAACAAAAAATAAATCTTATTATCAATAATTTTAAAATGTTGTAAAATTAACGTATAATGTAAAATTAACTCATTATTTTTATCGTTCTTTTATCATAAAAGATGTTAATGTAACTCCTAATTTTATCATATATCAACGTTTATCAAGTAATAAAGTATAATGAAATAGCAATATATAAAATAGTAGAATTAATAGGGTTGAATTGCTCCATTGGGAGTACTAAAAGCCGCCTTCAGGAAGTGAAAGGTTAATAAGAACTTCTCAGCTGTTTATGTTGTGAGAAAATAAAGCAAAAAATGAACGTTACCGAGAAAAAAGAAGCTGAGTTGAACGCAAGCCAAATCAGCTGTGTGAACCGAAGGCTGTTGCTAAGCGAGATCTTTCGTCACGTTTTATGAAATTATCAAATAATTTGACATTTTAGCAAATTGAATTATATATTATATAATGTAGAAATATAAATAGCATCATATAGTAAACTATTTCAAGTAGATTGTTTCTTTTATTAACTGATAAATAACGTAAGGTAAAAAGGGGTCTCGAAATGCCTCACGTTCACCTCAGCTTTTTTTTAAGATCTTAAGCGAATTATTGTATATATAAACAATACATGTTATCGCCTTTGCATGTACAACGCAAGAAAGAGTACCTTGTTCACTCTATGCTATTCCTACGAGAGGTACTATCAGCAGTTAAAGGTTGTGGTACACGTAGCTCAGAACAAACTGACGTTTGCTTTTACGTTGAATTAGGAAATAAAATTTAATTAACGTGCTAAATAAATGTTAGGGTATATACTGAGTTATTGGACGGTTCCAAAATTACGAACAGATAAATAATAAATATCATTTAATTTTCTAAATTTGGTATCCGTGATACCTGCTGGTATCACAGATACCAATTTATTTTAATATTAATTGTATAATATTTTTTCTTACGTGTTCGAAAATGTGGAACCGTCCGATAATTCAGAACTTACCCTACTGAAAATTAATTGGTAATTACTTCGCATTTTACTTGATTTTGAAATTTTAAATGATTGACAAAATAATGGTATTATGACCTTTTAATTTGTGGAAAAAATAGTAAAGTTTTTTTATCGTTATTTTGCAATATTAATTCATTTTGAAATATTTAATTATATGGTGAATAATTAATTAATTTCTGAAATTGTATTGATTATTTTTGTAACGAAATATAATGGGATAATTTTTAGATAAAAAGAGTTAAATATTTTTTAGATTAAAATAATTGAATTTTTAAATTAATTTAAAATTTTCATTCTAAGTAAAATTATATTTCAAAATTTTATTATGGTAACTGACATTATTCATTAGTATGCTAACTGACATTTTACATTAGTGTGCTAACTGACATTTTTCATTAGTATGCTAACTGACATTTTACATTAGTGTGCTAACTGACATTTTTCATTAGTGTGCTAACTGACATTATTCATTAGTGTGCTAACTGACATTATTCATTAGTGTGCTAACTGACATTTTTCATTAGTGTGCTAACTGACATTATTCATTAGTGTGCTAACTGACATTATTCATTAGTGTGCTAACTGACATTTTACATTAGTGTGCTAACTGACATTATTCATTAGTATGCTAACTGACATTTTACATTAGTGTGCTAACTGACATTTTTCATTAGTGTGCTAACTGACATTTTTCATTAGTGTGCTAACTGACATTATTCATTAGTGTGCTAACTGACATTATTCATTAGTGTGCTAACTGACATTATTTATTAGTGTGCTAACTGACATTATTCATTAGTGTGCTAACTGACATTATTCATTAGTATGGTAACTGACATTCTTTTTCATTAGTGTGCTAAATGACATTATTCATTAGTGTGCTAACTGACATTTTTCATTAGTATGGTAACTGACATTTTTCATTAGTGTGCTAACTGACAATTTTCATTAGTGTGCTAACTGACATTATTCATATTTTTTTCATTAGTGTGCTAACTGACATTGTATTAGTGTGCTAACTGACATTGTATTAGTGTGCTAACTGACACTGTATTAGTGTGCTAACTAACATTGCATTAGTGTGCTAACTGACACTGTATTAGTGTGCTAACTGACACTGTATTAGTGTGCTAACTGACATTGTATTAGTGTGCTAACTGACATTGTATTAGTGTGCTAACTGACATTGTATTAGTGTGCTAACTGACATTGTATTAGTGTGCTAACTGACATTGTATTAGTGTGCTAACTGACACTGTATTAGTGTGCTAACTGACATTGCATTAGTGTGCTAACTGACACTGTATTAGTGTGCTAACTGACACTGTATTAGTGTGCTAACTGACATTTTTCATTAGTGTGCTAACTGACATTTTATTAATTTGAATTTTTTTTAATTATTTAAAAAAAATCGATGATTATTTTTATTTCTCATATTTATGAAAAATTAAGAAAAAATCACAAATGAACCAAAATCGAAATGTATACATAAAATTTTTGAAATATTTTTATTTTTTGTACTCAGTGTTTTATTTTTTATCAAATTTCAGTTTGCGATACTGTTGTTCATAAAATCCATTCATCAGTATATTAAATGAAAAAAATTAATTCTTACATCATTAAAATGAAATATTTGTTATTATGAAAAAAAATTTTTAGCATGAAAAATATAATTTTATTAATCAAAGTATGAATGTTTTATATAAATAAAATAAAACTGTTTTTTATTAAGTAATTCAAAAATGTTTTTTTTATCAAAATATTTATAAAATGATTATCATTTTAATAAATTATGATAAATAAAAATGTTTCTTCTGATCAAATAGAAATTATGAAGAAGAATAAAAATGTATAATTATGAAGGTAAAATTTTATTTTAAAAGAATTATGTTCAATAAAAATTATTTCGATGTAATTTTTTTATCGAATATAAATATATAATTTATAATAATACGTTTGAATTAATTTTATATTTTGGTTTTATAATAAAATGCTTATAATTGATGAATTGAGTTTTTTGATGAAAAAAATTATTTTGTAATTACTGTTATTTTAAATAGGATAATAGATAATAATTGTGCTTAATAGTTCTATTTAATCTGGAAAACATTCGATTAGAAGAAATTTAATGATAAAATTTCAAAAATAATTTAAAAAATCTTTTATTTTGAAAAAAAAATAGATTTAAATTTTGTACAATTATTGCAATTTATTTAAATTTATAGGTTTTTAATTTAAAATTATTTAGAAAATTTCCTTGTTTTTATTTACAATTTTATTTATAACATTTGAAAATAAATATTTTTTTATATTTCAATTTAAAAAAATATACCTATTTGAAAATAATAATTTTTCATTCGAAATTTAAGTATTGTTCGTAGGTACGTATTTACGTGTTTTAACGCTTTTAAATAAGGCTTAAGTTTAAAAAACCTGTATTTACTATATTATTAAAGTTCATATTAATTAAAACTACGAATAAACTATATTTTAATACTCAATAAATTAGTTTCAATTCAAATTATATAAGAATTATTGAATAATAAGATTGTTTATAATATTAGTAGAGATATATATATTAAATGAGCGAGCACAGTTGCCACGTAGTGTATTTATATGAATGGTATATAAGGGCGAGGATTGCGATCCGAAGAGACAGTCTGAAATAGAGGTGCGTCAGAGAAGCATGTTGAATAGTGCCGCTCTGGACTCAGTGTGAATAGACCCTTAGCAAACGTTTCGGTCAAATACTCGAAAACGTCTTGAAATTTCAAAAACTTTTGCGGTCCACGTGAAAGAAGAAACGTTATTGCATATGACAGGCTTTTTGAACTTATTTTTGGTTTGCTAAAACTTGTGTTTTGTTCAGTTTTATGTAAGAAATCATCTGTTTAGACTTCGATCAGCTGTTTCTTTTCCGAGGAAATAAAAGTCCGGATAATATGATTCGGTAAAACCTTGTGGAAAAATTGTAAAAGAGACTTTTTCCAGTACGTATGGACTTTATTTGGTGAAACAAATTCTTTCGGTTACTAGAAACTGTTTTTAATTTGAAAGCTGCCGCGATGCTGCCCCAGGTTTCCACAGTTTTCGGGTCCCAGTTGGTTCAAGCGAATTCTAGAACGCCATACAGCGACGCTACTCAGGTATGTAATTTTTTTTATAAAAATATTGTCATCACAAAAAAAATTCACATCACGAAAATTTTAATTAAAAAAATTAGTCTCGTCTCAAAACCTGCGATAACTTCATTTTTTAAATTAACTTTCTTTCAATTTTCCTCTTGGATCCAGATTCTCATTTAAAAAATTTAAATTTAATATAAAAATGTATTTCAAAATTCTGTTTCCTGATTTTGCATTAACTGGATTTTTTTTCATTAAAATGGGATCTTTTTAAATGTTGAATAAATGAAATTAAATAATTGGTATTTATTCATATTTGGGATAAAATAGGATGAGCTGTAAACACTTCTATGGCATTTCTTAATGAAGGTGTAAAAAATAAATTAGTTAAATTTTGAACTATTTTTAATAAAAATTATATGCCTGATTTTCGCGTAGTCAAAAATGTAACGTTTTTAGATATAAATTAAAGATAAAAAATAGTGAATTAAATTTTGTGCTACTGATATAAATTGTTTATTTATTTTAAACTGTATTACTTTTTGTAACTACCAATTTTGCATAATTTAAAGTTGTCCCATATTTAATGGTAAGAAAACACCGTAATAATTATTATTTATCTTTTATTTTAAGCATTCTAATTTTTTTTCGTATATGATCGAAAATGTGAAACTGTTCGGTAACTTGGAACTTACCCTATAAATTATTTTTATGAATGAATCGAAAAAATTATTATATTTCAATCTAAATTAAACTAACGTAAGTTTTCTAAAAATGATGAAGTTGTACACAAAATTATTCGTCACGTAATACACAGTTCATTTGTTTATAAACCCGTTATTTTTCAACCAACTGACAATTTAAGTACAGTTTTTCCTCATTTAAAATGCAATCAAATAACACAAAAAACTGACAGCAAAAATTGAAATTATTTTCTAGAAATAAAAATTTTGATTCACAAATTTTTTTTGAAAATTTTACCCAAAAATAATTTTTCAAACAAATTTTAAAATTTAAACTATCCTCTGAAAAAAAGCTTGAATTTTCATTTCTGTCACTTCCTTCACGTGTTTTCATTATTATTTCACAGCTGATATTTTCTAATATTGTTTTTGTGTAAGTTTTTCCTGTGGATACACTTTTTTTGCTATTTTTCTTTTAATTTTCAACCCCCAGGCAGTATTTAGTGTCCATGAAATTACCGTATAACGGTTGGGTCATTATTTCTGCCTGTTATGATTACATAAAAAATGGTTACGTTGTATTTTATAATGGTAAATTTTGAAGAAAAAAAAATGTTTCATTTTTTTTTGAAAATATATTATTTTTTGAAAATGTAAAATTTAACGTATTTATTTTAAACAAATCATCCTTTTAATTTTACTAATTCATACAATTCAGTCAGAAATTAACTTTTTTTCATCCTTTATTTTACTAACTGATAAAAAATTCCATACTTTAGATATTTTCAATCAGAGATAATTTCATTTATAGATAACGATAATGAAATATAATTTCATTATCCCTTTCAAATTAGGTATGGCGGCAATCGAATAAAGTCACAGTTGGAATTATATATCATTTGGAATAATGTGACTGAAACATATTTCGCTATTCTGTCATGCAACTGGCACATGATTGTGCCATGTGCCGAATGAAAATAATTACCCTCCAATATCACAAATTAGAAATATTAATACTTAATTTTGTATTCATTAATTTTTTTTTAAATTAAAATATTCAAAAAAGTTTATTTTATTTACATATAATTTTTTACTTAATTTTATTGAACTGTTTTATTTATTTCCAATAAAAAAATATAATCGAAATACTGAAATAATTTTTTTTAACAAAGTGAAAAAATATACATCAAAATCGAAACGTTATCATAATAAAAAAGGCTATGCGTTACATAACTTTTTAAATATTCAATTCATGATAGTGAAATAATATATCATTTTTTAATATAAGCACTACACCTATCATTAAATAGTCATTAATATGATAACATCGGCTGAAATACGTGTAATATAAAAGTGTAAAATTTGCATATCTGTTTTAGCATAACGAGAAAGCTTGTTAAGTCAGACGACAATCCCTTCAATAATAAATACCTATGCAGTCTGATTTGTCAGCCAGCATGATTATCGTATCGATTAAGTGACAAAAAAACGTGTAATCTTAAATAAAAGACTGTTGGTTTCATAGAAGTTTTTATACGTATCTATTTAATTTAACTTGACACTTTTAAAATATCATGAAGTAAAAAAAAACGTCATCAAATTAAACAAAAAAACATTAACTATTAAATTAAATTATCGGTTTCAAAGAAGTATTTATACCTATTTATTAAATTTTATTTCAGTACATGGTTAGTTAAAATACCATGAAATAAAAAATGCTATATGGTATTGATATTTCAATGTACGATGGTACACTAATTTCTCGTTCCAGTAATAATGTGCATGGAGTTCGAATTAGTCCACCCCTTTCATTTTGCTTGCTGTAAAAAGTCAATTGCAGATATGGATTGATATTGTATGTTCAGGTTGTGAGTGTTCGGAGTATGTATATTGTGACTGTTAATTAATAGTAATTTAACCTGAAATTTAAGAGCCTTTATGTTCAATCTAGAAATCGAGTCTTAATTTTCATTCTGAAATCGGTAGCCGCCTTAATTTTCATTCTGAAATCGGTAGCCTTAATTTTCATTCTGAAATCGGTAGCCTTAATTTTCATTCTGAAATCGGTAGCCTTAATTTTCATTCTGAAATCGGTAGCCTTAATTTTCATTCTGAAATCGATAGCCTTAATTTCATTCTGAAATCGGTAGCCTTAATTTTCATTCAGAAAATTAAGAGGTTTAATTTTCACTTAAAAAATGAGAGCCTTTAATTTTTACTTCAGAAATTAAGAACCTTTAATTTTACTCTAGAAATTAGGAGCACTTAATTTTTTACTTTAGAGATCAAAATCCTTTATTTTCACTCTAGAAAGGGAGAGTCTCTAACTTTACCGTATGGATCGGTTGAAGACGTTATCTAAGTATGAAATAGCATTTAAAGTTTGGTGGGCAGATTAATTAGTTCCAGAGGTTGTTAGATATAAAGTTAGGGATCTGAGCTGCAGAAAAATTGGACTTGAAACCGTATCGGCGGGAAGGGAGAGAGTCTGGCTGGCCCACTCTCTAAAAGTTGCATCGTAAAATTTGATACTTGAAATTAGCACATTGCTCCCAAGGACATAAAACTCGAGTTATTTCGATCCTCAGAGACATAAAAGATATCCTCAAAGTTCAGGCAAGACTGAATTTATAAAATGCTGCCCCCTTTAAAATACCTAAAATCGTAATTTAGAGACCTACTCAACCAAAACCGTACATTCGATTCAAAAACTAAGGTATTAACAATTATATATTCATTTTTCAGAATTTTGCATTATCAATATTAGTCATATTCCACGGAGTAGCTTTTATGTATCCATGAGCATCGACACTGATAATTGACTTTGTTCAAGGGACCAATTTCCTTTCTGACTTCTTCTTCCAGTCCCTTGTATTTAATTTCATTTTAGCCGTCAGCGTCTAAAATTCGAATAAATTCGAAAACCAAGGATAGATCTACCAAAATCCACCGAATACTTTACACTTATATCTATTTTCATCTGATTTTGAACCGTCTTGAGATCTGTTAAATTTGATGTCACTTTAAATCTTATATCCCCCCTAGCTCGCAAATTCTGTATGCCATTATCTTTACAAGCTGACGAACATTAGGTGACATCTTACCATTAGGTATGCAAGATTTGTAGTCCCCCTCTACCTCTATATCTCCTCTACTTTCACGCTCTAAGAGGTTCAAATCATCCGTACGTACCTTAGACGCTGTAGACGTAGATTCTAACTGTCTTAACTTAACTTGCTAGAAATGGTTTTTGATTAATCCACCATTGTGACTGTTTTAGTTTTTGAAAGCGTAAAATTCTACATAAGCTCTTGACCAGCTTCCGCATTTTAGAGTTCAACGGTGGCTACAAGTATGATATTCAAGAATCTCCTATAATCTCCTATAACCGCACCATAACTTTCCCTGTGCTATTCCTTAGTTTAAAAGGAAGACGTACACGTGTAGTTTTTTTCTACAGTGTTTTTCTACATAACTTTTTGTTGGGTTGAATATCGTATTTCTTGTGCATATACTATAATTATCCAGGATGTAACCCTAGAGTTCTATAGCTTGTTTCTCCTGTAACTTGACACTTTGTAACACTCTGCATAAAGTATGTGAAACCCCTTCGTCTGCTCTACCAATTCATGACTTGGTAAATAAAATGAAACAATTATCACTGTAATTAAATTCATAGATTTCTTGTAATTGAATTTTTAGAAATATGTTGCTTTCATATTGAAATAAAAAGTTAAAATCCATTTAATTATAATGGAAATACGAATTTCATAATTCTATTCACATTTAAAACATATTCGTCGAATATATATTAAAATATCAATATTATGGAAATATTTTCCATTGAAGAACCTTTTTATTATATAGATAATGATTATTTTAAATTTCACATCTGGTACACATAGCTCTTTAAAAGACTGTACAATGACTTTGAAACATCGTGTAAGAGTGAATCTGCGATAATTGTTTGTGTTCCACAAACAATTCAATCATCGAGACAATTAAATGCAATTGTGTACGCATTTTGTTGTTTTGTACCTCTCGGTCTGTACGGCTGGCTGTTCGAACTGTTTCATTTCCAGAGAAAAATTAAACTGAATTCATTTCCAAATCCGTCGATGTACCATCGATGAAAACTAAATGTTGGAAAATATCTTAACCGATTGACGTTACATTAACAAGCCAATATAATTTTTATTGTATAATCTTATAATTATATTCTATTTCATTTACTGGTTATCAAAAAATATATCGTACCAATTTTCAATTTTAGATTATATCCTATTTCTGTTTAGTTTATCAATTCTTTGCAATCATTTTCTACAATAATACAAAATACTATTTTATTGGAGAACCATTTGTAATTTTTTTCGGCTACTATTATGTCATAGAGCAGCAAAACACAGGATGGTACAAGAACATTAGTCTCCAACTGTACTCCACTCGACTTCAATTATTGTTCGAATTCGATTGGTTTTTGTATTGTCCGAATGTATTTCAATTTTGGGCCGACTCTGCAATTCGAGGCAAAGCGCTCGAAAGACGGCAAGAATTTCAGGTTTCCACAGCGGAGGGAGTAATATCCATGCTTGTTAATTAGAATTCGCAAATGATTGTGATGATGATGGCGGACTCCCTTTCGAAGGATATCAATCACCTATCCGGCCGAATCAATATATCAGGACAGGGCTTCGAATCCACTGAACAACTTTCCGATAATCCAATAGAATTGAATCCCCAATGGAGTAATTAGCGAAAAATTACTGACAATGATGGATGAACTGATAATAAAGGATTCATTCCTCACAACTTCTTGCAGTACCTAGCATGTTTTTATTCTTAGTCTGGAACTTATTACATTCTCTTTAATTATGAGTTGAAATATACGTGTATAAACCAACAACATAGATATGAAATATTAATTTGAAGTCCCTTGTCAATCACATATTGACCTAACCTAATCAAATATTTTATCCAGTATAAAATACACATGTGAATTCACCTCACATTTCGCCATTTTAAAATGGCTGATGTGTCGACAGGTCTGACGCTTTTTACTTTGTAATCTTAATTATTAAATGTATTCGTCAACAGAGAGATATATTTGAAAGCCCCACCACCCGCGGATAATAATTACTCTCGCTTGTGACATTCACTTTGGACGCCGCATGAGGTTGAAGACCACAATCTACTGTGGCTGCCTCGGCAAGTACTCGAATCAATAGACTGCTTCACTCTGCAGGGAGTAGCCATCTATGTCTGTAAGGTTTCAGACTCAAAAATTGAAAGCTGTGTACTGTATTGTTCGAATTTAATTATTGCGCCAGGATTAGTTGCCCCAAAAGCAACTTACATTGAAGCCATAGAAATGTGATACAACCTACACAGTATTTTATAGGCATAGCTAGTATTTGATACAGTAGAACTCCTCTATAATGAAATCATGTATAGTGAATGTAGTGTCCTGAGTAAAGAAGTAGCCTCTATAGTGAACAATTTTTCTTTAATCTGCCATAACATGGCCGTCAGTTTTAAAAAACTTATGGCGATTTAATGGTTGAATGAAGAAAATTTGTTCATTATAGAGGCAACTTCCATACTTATGATTCTCATTCACTACAGATGTTCATTATGGAAAAGTTCTTGAAATGAAATCATGATACACTATACATTCACTATAGAGGATTTCTAGTGTATCCTTTTCATTAGAATATTTTCTTGATTTGATTATGAATGAAATGAAAAGGAGGATTAAGGAATGAATGGAAGACGGAAGGCAAGAGAAACAAATAATCCACACTATAGAAGTTAATGAAACACTTTTTCTTTCAACATGAAAGAAAGCTTCTAGGTATGTATGTATACAGCCTGGGAATTTGAAGATTTAGGACTCTCCGCCGCGAGATTGTATTTCAAAGGTGGCTTTGTTGATTCTGAATGGTTGGAGTGCTGTCCCTAATTACTTCAACCCAAACTGATTATAATAAACTTGTATTTACCAATTCGGCTTTTCTTCACTACTCTTCAGCAGCAGGAACCCCAGAATTGATTAAATCTTCTACTGAAGAGGAGCCCCATTCAATTAAATGGGAGTTATTGTTGCCGTGGAATGGTGGCCCCGATTGTAAACAGACCCTTAAAATAAAGGATATTAAGAGTGCACTTAGAGCTAAAAATATACCTTGAAAACATCTCGAAAAACAAAATAACACCAGCGCAATTGTACTGGAACAAAATTCACTCGCAGTTGAAAAGAGTGAGAAGTGGGCGGGCGGCTTTGAATTAAATATAACGCTCCAATTGTTCGAAATCAGGCGTCGCAAGTGGAAAAAGAAATGTCACAACTTCTACCCTTCCGTGAGAAAGAAATATCCTCGTCTGAAAATATATCGGAATATTTTGCTTCTATTTAATTAGAGAGTTTCGCTAACTTTCAATGAGAGGCCAAGTCAAATCATCACCATCAACATTTTCAGAATTTCCAAAGTTTAACTAACCAGAAGAAACATCGCGAAAGTTTTTCCTTCTCGGGACCAGCCAGCCACCACCCTTCTACATTCTCTTAAGGTTTCAGAACACCGGAAGAGTATGCAATTAGTTTAAAAACAGTCTATCAATTAAGAGGGCAAGCCGTAGATGTGTGGTGCTACAACAAAAGCCTCTTTCTGCACTCAACATAACAAATGACTCAAGTTTTTGAAGCACAACCGAACTTCGTGTCCCACAGGCCTCGTCTTTCACTCGAAGAATACACACACAACTCTTCTTCTCGCTCCTTAAGCACAGAATCTCCCTGACTAAATTATTTATTTATCAATAGACACACTCAGTAAAGCTTGCATATTTTAGGACAAATAACGGCTTCGGTTGCTATGACTTTGCTTGTGCCAGTAAAATGGTCTTAAGTCTCTTATGTAACCAGTTGTGTGCGTGCTGTATACTTGAAAGAGCTCCAAGAAACTCTTTTTAATTCACTTACTTTATGTAAATGCCGGAGATGTATTTCACAGCTAATTGGTTCTCCAACTTCAAGATCATTTGCATACACTACCCATATATTTAAAAACCAATTTCAACTTGTACTTCATTCATTAAGTTCACTCGATTTAATACAGTGGACTTCTTCCATTCATTACCTTACAATTATATCTATTTTCCAACTTAAAGGTTAATAATTCTCACGGAACTAATAGAAATACTGTATATATTATATTTTCCTTTTAATATTATACAACTGAGCTCCCCTCGAGAGAAAATATCGTGCCTAGATTTCTCCCAGTCAATTCAATATAAATGTAGCGCAAATAGGCTCTCTCTCGAGCCGATTTTTAATATTTACAGACGCCTGTTTTGACATTTCCTTGCCATTTGCCTGATAAATATCTTTCGCTTTGGACTATTGATGCCAAGTTTCGGCGTGTCACTCTCTTCTAAATAGAAATATTTGCTGGTAATTTGCAGGAATAACATGTCAGCGGTGGTGTGGGACATATTCGAATCTCGTACAACTCTATTTGATACAGTACGGCAAGTTGAAAGTAAGCTGCGGATTCCCCGGTAGTACACTGAATTGCTTTTCGATAGACTCAAACTAAATTGCGGATGGAGAAAGAGAACAGGGCGAAATCTTAGCTTTCCGTATTTCCATTTGGGATTTCTGGATCTGAGCGACGACGAGGACGACGTCTTTGCAGCGTTTCTCATCAATTGGTGAAATTTCTTTCGAGTCCTAATATGACAGATGCAATTCTTATTACTTACGCTGTGGCGCTCGCGATGGCATCCCCCGCTGTGACTCATATTGGAGACACACTCAAAGGAACCCCTACGAGAAATTGAAAGAACTTCTCATTTTCCTAGTCTTTTATATAATATAATTTATCTCAGTAGGTACTTATTACAGCCAGAAAAATATCCTACTTTATTTGGGTTACAAAGGATGCTTCTTATATAACTCTTTTTAAATAATAAGTAAGAAAATATCAGCTTTAGTCTAATAACCTAACGAAAGCAAGAATAATACGATTACTATAATTATAAGCAATCTAATTCAGAGTTGCTCACGCACTCTATCTCTCAGCGCTGTAAGGAACTCAAATGTATTGCCTTGCTGGCCATATTTCAAGATATACATTCAAGTTAGCTTACTTAGCAAACATCTTGTATACGAATTCTACACGAAGAAAAGGGACGCAGAGAGCGAGCCGATTTACAGCCTTGGATTTCTCGAAAAAAGAGGAATAATTTTTCATTAGGAGACTACGGTTGCACATGCCTTGAATGTGTGAAGACTCAATTCAACTTTAGTGTGTCTTCACGCACACATTTTACATTTATCAGCAATTTAGTTAGGAGGACACGAGTTGTCGCGGGTCGTAAAGCGATCTCGCCGTTAGCCTTATCTACTTCTTGCGTTGATCATGTAAAGAATAAGAGTTCTTCGCCCCGTATCGAGGATTGGACATCTTGGAGGAGAGAGAATTCTCCTCTGGAGGAATACGAAAATCTCTCTTCTCTGCAATTGCACAAGCCGAGGATTTGCCATTGTATAATTTGCACATTCTGGCTGGTGCTGGAGTGTAATTTCTTAAATTGTTGCTCTGAGGGGGTATTTGCATCATTCTGAAGGATTCTCCTAAATTGTATTTTGGGCCAGCATGCACACTCTGGAAATCCTTCATTCTGAATGATATAAATCATCCTCTTTGCTGAAAAAAAAACAGCATTTTAGGTTCCTATTGCGAACAAAACACGTGTGTTTCTTTTTCTAGCTCTTCATATACTGTAAAGCTCCTCTATAATGAGATCCTGTATAGTGAACGTAGTGTCCTGAGTAAGGAAGTAGCCTCTATAGTGAACAAATTTTCTTTAGTCTGCCATGAAAATTCATGGCAAAAGAAAACCTGTTCACAATAGAGGTTAGTTCCTTACTAAGGACACTCTATTCGCTATACAAGATTTCATTATTCAAAAAATTCCTCCATTATTTTCATGAAACAAAAACAAATCGAACCCTAAATTTTCAGATTCATATTTTGAATCAATCACCCTATCGGTATATCATTCCGGTATTATGTTCAAAAACCAAACCGTTTCAGTCCGTAGCGTCGCACGGTATATTCCTCACGCCCGCCCTGTGATAAATGACCAAACATTTAGCAAATTACGGTAATTTAAGCTTCGCGTCCATGATTGTCAGTGCTGTGTTTTTGTTGATTAGTACGTGGTGTCATTTATTGTAATTCATCATACAGTTACAAACATATACTTCTAGTCTCTTCCCTTTCTATTGAAGGGTAAGTTACCAATTGAGGGACAGTTCCACAGTTTCGGTCATATGAGGATTTTTTAACATTTTAATTGGTATCCATGATACTTGCTGATATTAATCATCATTTTAATTGGTATCCATGATACCTGCTGATATTAATCATCATTTTAATTGGTATCCATGATACCTGCTGATATTAATTATCATTTTAATTTGTATCCATGATACCAATCCGAATAACGAGTTGAAATGTTAATTTTCTTTTTTATATGGCCGAAAATGTGGAACTGTCCGATAATTCGTAACTTACCCTTAGCTATATAAATCATATTTATTTTAAATTGGACACATTGAACACGGATTTAAATTAGTGAAAAATAACTGATATAATCTATCCTAATAATTTCCGTAGTATGTTCATTTATTTATTTTGTGTCCGCTTTTACACTACGGGTATTAAACATGAAGAATGTAACTATGATACGCACGGGAATATATTGACTTGGTATTTAAATTCCCCTGTTTTTAGTCAATTTTTAAATGTATTTTATCTATAAAATAAATTAGACTATGCAAAAAATTTATTTATTTTAATTCATTAAAAATAACTGAATAACTGGCAAGTGGTGAGCCAGTGGCCAAAATTATATCGCGTCTTGCAAAACGGGTAATTTCTTATTTTTGGGTCATTTAATCGGCAATTTCAATGGAGTAACTGAAACAAAATAAGGTTTTCAGCGTCCTGCAATCGCTGCAACACTTCCTCTCTCTAGTGTAGTTTATCATAACTCTATGATAACTGGCAATAAATTAGTATTCATGATGACCCGTTATTTTAACAGGAAAGTACACTAGTGATATTTGTTCTATCTCTCTCCTACATACATATAACTACTTATAGCTATATACTTTTCTGTACATCATAAGTTGCACACTGAATAATAATTTATTCTGTCCGTTGTCATTAATTTAGTATTTTTATTTGTGTTATTAAGTATCTAATTAAGTGCTTATTGCTCTTTACTTTGCTAAAATATTATCAATAATTTAGTTTGGTGGTTGCTTAAATTCGCGACTTCCTTTATAAAAATTGACCACAAATTGATATGTTACTCGTACAATTTATGAATAAATTGAGTAACCCTGTGTTTAAATAAAAACTTCCTTCATTTATCATAACAATTCAATTCATAAAATATAATTGAAATGACCTTTTAATAAAAAATAGGTAATTAATTTCAATCCTAAAATGTAATATCATTTACAATTAATTATATTTCATTTAGTAAGAATAAGTTATTGTTCATTCGCACATAAAATAATAAAAATCATCGTCATATAATGTACAGACGAATTTGTCACCATGACTTGCAGTTATTCTCAAGTTTTTATTAAAGAAAAACTGTATATCCGGTAATGTGGCTTTGTGAAAATGATAACTATTTTTTGCGTTAAAAAACTATCTTTCCATCAAAACAAGTATTTATTATTATAAAGAATATCTGATGCCAAAAAAGAAGAGAAGTTATGGTGGGTTCATAGAAGATTCTAATTTTCTGTTGCCCCACCATAGGAAGCAAAAGAATTTTATGTTTTTAAAATACTTTATCTTTCCAATAAAATCATCTTTCATTTTAGAAGGGTCATAGGAGATTAAGAAGGGAAAGATATGGAGAGGCCATAGAAGATTGAAATAATCTAATTATCCAGTACCCCACTATAACTTCCCACTGGGTATAGTACCCTAAAAGGACATATCATTTTGTCACAGCTGTACGATTAGTTTGCAAACGTAACAAGATGCAACAAACCTCTATCTTGTTTTAACATGTTAGTTCATGTTCATGTAGGTTCTGTTAAAGCTGATAACATGTTGAACATGTTGAAAATTGTACATGCTGATATAAACATGTTGAAAATTGTAAGGTATGAGTTACTGCAGGTAGTTTTTGCATTAGTTGTTGAATTAAAAAGGTATATTTGATTATTTTTATAAACGTAAATGATTAATAAATTCAGTTTATTTATTGTTCATTAATTCATATAGCAGAATTTGTTCAACAATATCATTTCATCATCCGAGTAGCAATGAAATGAACTTTCTTACTATTAAATAATGTGTTAACAAATCGTATAATCTTTATTAATATAGAATCATAAGTACTCACACCAATGCTTTATCTTTTTAAAAAAAGACAATATCCTTAGTAGGTATTTATTAAATTTCCATTTTCTATCTCCTTCCTATGATTTCACCATCAAGAGAAACAAACTAAAATCTCCTAAAACCCACCGTCCGCCCGATTTAATGAATTCAATAATCCAAATGAAACTAAAGCATATATGCAGATTTCTTGTTGGTGGGGATAAATATATTCATTTTTATAACATCACCTAATTAACTATTCAGGAGTAGTTAGCAAATACGAGGTGAATGTCCTACTGAGCACACTAAAAAATGGATATAATGACAACTTTGAACAAGGATGTAGCGTCATGTTGAACATGAACGTATTCTTTTGTTAGCGTATACAATTTGGTTAACTGTCTGTACACAGTCATGATGTTATAGGTTAATCTATCTATTGTTTACATGCGATGTTCATTATGTAAATTCATAAATAAATAGACAAGCACGCAGTTACAGCAATGAGTTGGTAGATACATACTATCAGAAAAAGAAGAGTCATGGTGTACTATCAGAGAAAAGAGTCACTGTGATGATGTACTATCAGAGAAAAGAGTCACTGTGATGATGTACTATCAGAGAAAAGAGTCACTGTGATGATGTACTATCAGAGAAAAGAGTCACTGTGATGATGTACTATCATAGAAAAGAGTCACAGTGATGATGTACTATCAGAGAAAAGAGTCACTGTGATGATGTACTATCAGAGAAAAGAGTCACTGTGATGATGTACTATCAGAGAAAAGAGTCACTGTGATGATGTACTATCAGAGAAAAGAGTCACTGTGATGATGTACTGTCAGAGAAAAGAGTCACTGTGATGATGTACTATCAGAGAAAAGAGTCACTGTGATGATGTACTATCAGAGAAAAGAGTCACTGTGATGATGTACTATCAGAGAAAAGAGTCACTGTGATGATGTACTATCAGAGAAAAGAGTCACTGTGATGATGTACTATCAGAGAAAAGAGTCACTGTGAAGATGTACTATCAGAGAAAATAGTCACTGTGATGATGTACTATTAGAGAAAATAGTCACTGTGATGATGTACTATCAGAGAAAATAGTCACTGTGATGATGTACTATCAGAGAAAAGAGTCACTGTGAAGATGTACTATTAGAGAAAATAGTCACTGTGATGATGTACTATCAGAGAAAATAGTCACTGTGATGATGTACTATCAGAGAAAATAGTCACTGTGATGATGTACTATCAGAGAAAAGAGTCACTGTGATGATGTACTATCAGAGAAAATAGTCACTGTGATGATGTACTATCAGAGAAAAGAGTCACTGTGATGATGTACTATCAGAGAAAATAGTTCCATAAATCACAGTTTTGCAGTTTTCTATTATTTTCAAATCTTACTAGTTTGTCATCGTGTACCCAGACCAATTTTAAAATATCTACAAGCTTGCTATTAGTAACATTTCTGTTTGGAAATGTGAAATCAGTAAACTGTGAGCAAATCATAACAAATACTTTTCTGTCTGACTGCACATCATCACAGATACACATTTCTCCGACAGTATATAAATGTATATACATATAAGCATACATACATACAGTTCTACACAGGTTGCAACGTGGGTAACTGCTGTACTGACTTGTTCTAGACTCTAGAATCTAGACAGTCTGTCTTGCTTGGGCAATCGAGAGGAAAAATAATAAGTAGAATAAATTAGACCTTTAATAGGAGGATAGCAACAAGCAAACTAGAACAGGTTGGTGTATGCCCACTCTTTAATCTAACCAGTTATACTAGTTCATCCAGCACTCAATTGTTTGACACAACTAATTGGCTAGGTATATATGTATGCCATTTCCATGAATGTTTAATCGCTGATATATTGATGGGGTTGTTTTGTTCCGGCAAAGATAGATGTAGTCTTTGTTTTTTTCTTCAACTGAAGACCCTATAGGTTTTAATTTATTCATTTATTCATCCATGACTATTTAATTAAGGTATTTTGCATCAATATCTGAACCTTTACTGCAGGTAATAAATGTGCAATTATAGAAATATATACATTGTACACTATAATTGATTTTGAAGAACTAAGTTTATACAATTCTCCATTATTTACAATACAGTTTTACTAACTATACTTGCTTTAAATTAATTTAATTGAAACTTCCTATTTTTAATTGATACTCAATCCAAGGAGAGTACTATATTTGCTAGAATTTTAAGGATACTATTTGTATCTTCAAAGATAACTGTGATTTTCTCCAAGGTCTTCAAATACAGCAAACTGTCTTTTGGTCTTCTTCTGTTATAATTGACCAAAATTTAATAGTTACCATAGTAAAACTGCCAATCTTTCATACATAATGCTACCTTGATGAAAAATATATTGGGCCACAGATGATTAAGTTCGGGTTTCAATTTTAAACCATCACAGCTCCTACCATAAATAGGCTTCCATATCTATCCATTTCAATTCTATTCATATATCCATAAAATTAAAAGAATTCTCCCTAGCTAGATTTGAAATAATTTCACATACATATTAACTTTTATACCTATTGAAAATATTAACTTCGCTTTCAAGTTGACTACTTGTAAATTCTCCACTAGAATCCGGAACAGAATCAATGCCTTGTGTCTGTCTGTAGAGTGACAATCGCATTGGAAACCGTATGGGAGAGAGGACCTTTAAATGCATCTGACTGGATGAATTATCTCTAGTTCTGTAAAGTGACAAGACACTAAGACTCACAGACAGCGAATATTGTAAGTCAATTGTGTGGCCCTGCATATTCTATATATGAAGGCAGGCAGGCAGGCACCCAGTGAGCGATCTATGGAGCTCTAATTTGGTGGTCGACATTCGCTAGGTTATACTCTACACGATCCATAGAGGTAGGAATAGAATTATGGTTGGTTTATTGAAGATTTAGTTGGATGGTATTCCCTGCTCCCACCATAATTTTATCTCTGTGTAGGTATTCTCATCTTTTTTGCACAAGGTTCACGACCAGAATTTTCGAAATGGTTATTCATTAGTGTCAATTTTATTATGGGGCCATAGATGATTAATTAGGGTTTTTAATTTTCTATGGCCCCACCATAACCAATCAATAGTACAGCTATAGAAATAAAACTCCATTGTCTAATAAGCAGGGCTGTGACAATATGCTTTTAAAACCACAGATCCCGAAACTATTATAGACGGAGAGAATTAAAGAGTATTGAATGGTTCTACACCAGCGGTATATAGTATTCGATACCATTTCATTTCGTCTGTGATATTCTTAAGATCTATCAACTATAAAGCATATTGTCACAACCCTAGTGACAATACGCTTTATAAATCATAGAGAATATTATAGACGGAGAGAATTAAAGAGTATTAAATGGTTCTACACCAGCGGTATATAGTATTCGATACCATTTCATTTCGTCTGTGATATTCTCAAGATCTATGATTTTAAAATGTCAATAAGCATTTGTTGAAGATTATGTAAGGTTTTAACAGCTCTTGCACTTATTTTCCAGTACTTCTTGTAGTCTCTCACATAAGTTCAGTTGACCGATGCATCACATGCTTCCATTTTTTGTCGCTACTGTAAAAAGGGCACGCCATGTACTTACAGAAAGAGAGTGTGTTTTCTAACTTCAAGTGATGGAGCACTTTATTTTAGTTATTATAAAGGCACTCACTCACCGTACAGGGAAAGTGGGTGTTTAGCAAAGATTATGACCTTTAAATTATTTTTTTGATTCACCGATGATAACAGTCACTTTCCGAGTACTGTATGTCTATTTAGGGCAAGTTACGAAATATCGGACGTTTTCATATTTTCAAGTATCATGGATACCAATTAAAATAACGATTTCTTTTCTTATATGATCGATAATGTGGAACTGTCCCATAATTCATAACTTACTTTAAATCACTCCAAATTTTGAGGATGAAAATATAGATTCAAAGAATGAAATCCCATTTAAATCTTCCATGATCCCACCATAACTTCTACTCTGGGTAGAGTACATTGTTGATATCCCCACAATGCATTTAAAATGCCTGCCTTATCAGTTGATATCGCTAAATTGCTTTGCAATTATGTATAAGAGCGTTTATTCTCATTAAAAATCAATTATACAAAAGTCTATTTGACCAGTGGTTATCACAGTCAAACTCACTAATGGCTACCTTTCTTTTATACCTTTTCTTTATAATCTTTTTTATTTCATCCAGTCTGCAAAAGTTTCACTCGAATCAATCTTCAGGGTGTCCGAATCATGTGGCAAAAATTGTGATAGTTTCATCGAATTATCTAAAAAGCTAAAGACCCTCTATAATTATCACCAATGTACGTCAAGGCGTGAGTCGTGTTGTGACCATATGCTTTTAAAATCATAGATGATAAGAATGTCATAGACGGTATCGAATACTATATACCGCTGGTGTAGAACCATTCAATACTCTTTAATTCTCTCTATCTATAATATTCTCTATGATTTATAAAGCATATTGTCACTAGGGTTGGGTCAATATGCTTTATAAATCAACGATCTTCAGAATATCACAGACGAAATGAAATGGTATCGAATACTATATACCGCTGGTGTAGAACCATTCAATACTTTTTAATTCTCTATAATCAGAATCTAAGAAGCATATTGTCACAAGTCATGACGTTCAAGCTACTGTATTGGTAAAACTGTACCTGTTTATTAATTAGTGACAGGTACACAGTAGAACAGCTTAATAGCTTGCTATAACACGATAAGCTTGCATGCCTGACAAGCAATGCTCAGAACTAACAGTACCTAGCTAGATCGCAGAATTTAACAATATTACTTCCTGATATCGACCATGCAGTACTTAATGTGGCCTTTTTAGACCAATGTAATATAGATGCCGTGAAGGTATACTGTATAATGTAATTGACAGAGCTATTTTAATCGATTGCACGGTGTGTGTACTTCATCAACTCGTTGTAAATGCTTTTTCTATGAACTAATGGTACTTTAATTAAGTAATATATAGTGGTAGAACTACTTAACTAATGGTATAACTCTTTGTTGTTGATGTAGTCTGTTTTATTATGAGTAAGTAGGTATTATCTTACTTTATTCAGTCATGCAATTCATTATATACTTCTAGTAGTGATATTTTGTTATTAAAGAATGAATCAAAAAGTGTTAGTTTTGTTCAATTTTATAAAATCAGGAAGATTATTCGTTCTTTTCAGCTTCAAATTACTTTACACGTTTCTGTTTTGGAGATTTTTGAGAAAATAATCCTAATTATATATGAGGAGTGTGTAACTGTGAATTCCTTTATGGCGGCAAGCGCCCGAACTTATATTACCTTCTTGGCATTCAGAACAAGAGAAATATTGGGTAATTATTCCAAATTATGTGAGAGAGAGGTTACTCCTTCCTTCTCTCCAGCTTCCATTTACGACTCAATCAGAACTTTATTACTGGCGACCCCTTGCAAGAAAAACTAACAACAGCCAGCCCGCACAATAATAAATCCTTCTCTCGACGCAATATAAAAACGAAATTGATGAAGAAAACGATGTCAGTTGAAGACGTTGGAGCGATTCGGAACATTCATCATTAGCGCTTCATTTTTAGGCCTAGGCGAGGCAGGAGCTCTGGAAGAAGAAGCCTACACACACATGAAAATCTTTTTAGGGTTTGTAAAATTAATGAGCCATGATGCTGGGCGTTTACAGCCAACCTGACACATATGCCTCAGGGAAGAATATTAAGGAAAGTAGGTAGGAGTATGAATTCTAGGTAGGTACATCTTCTCACTCTATTATCATACATTTCTTGTTTAGGTTTGCAAAATCAAGATAGATGCTAGTTTGATCTGGTAACGTCAGCTGCCATTATACAAGATGAATAGTTCGTTCACGAATTTAAATTTGGAACTAGTTTCAGCCGGCGTAATGTGTTGCTGCCTGCGCCAACCAATCTAGTACCTACATCCCGGTTAGTTTCCCGACCATTATGTGACATCCGTCTGATATCACAATTTATCACAATTTGTGTCATTAGCCTCATGGTTAAAGTTTGAGTGTGTAACAATATGCGTAGCTAAAACATTGCTGCAAAATAGAAACTTAGTCCCCTGAATTCATAAATGCTTACAAAAAGAATATTCTATCTGGCAATTACAGTTAATTTGTTGCTTTCAAAATGAAATATGATGATGTTATTACATACATTTGCGATGAGAAATGTGTTTTTAACTGACATATTAAGCTGTACTGTGAACACGCGGAAGAATATTACTGTAGTGTATTCCTCCGCGTATGTAGAATAAAGAGTGTATTACTCCGCGTGTGTAGAATGGAGAGTGTATTACTCCGCGTATTTATAATGGAGTGCATTACTCCGCTTGTGTAGAATGGAGAGTGTATTACTTCGTGTGTGTAGAATGGAGAGTGTATTACTCCGCGTATTTATAATGGAGTGTATTACTCCGCGTATGTAGAATGGAGAGTGTATTACTCCGCGTATACACTGTGAATGACCTCCATTTCCAACTGTGATTATTCGGTAATTTGGTAGTTATATATGCCGGTATTCGTACATTGATATTGCATCATTATATTCTAATCAAAGCTTACGCCGCTGAAATGTAGTTACGCATTCTGATTGAACCTCATTATCGGCATGCTATTACTCGATTCACGTACAAAAAGCTCTAGCTTTACATCTAAATATTCAATTCTGGTTAAAAAGTGTAACCAAGCGTATCTTACGTAGAGATGTATTAAGCTTCACAGACATCAAATTCTGTATCTGAAGTCACGACATTGGCTCTTTAGCTATTGATTGCAAATAGTATTTCTGTTGATGGAATAGGCAATAATCTGACCATAGAATCTGTTATGGCTACTCTGAGATTGATGGTTCTTGTAGCTAAAACCTCATCAGGTATTCTGAGCAATAAACTAAATTGAAATTCCCGTGAGCATATGAAGTAGCTACCTACTGCATACAATTATCGAACATCTCATTTATAATTCAATCAAATGGTATTAGTTTTAAGTAAGGTTGGTGGCGGAGACTTTCCGTTGTCGTTTGGATCTCTTCTTTCCACACTCACTCTTCGCTCGTTGTAAAATGAATATTTCTCTTCCAGATTTTCAGTCGGAGTTTCTTGTGTGAATATATATCTTGCGAAGCGTTGCTGACGACAGTGAAATATCTTTTCTATATGCGAGCGTTAAACCTCTTCCACCCCATCCCTACCCGTCCTTTCTCGGCCCAAACACTTGTGCAGCTTTTTTGTCCCCCTCCTTGTTGTCTTTCCCGTGAAATAATGGACTTTTTGGAGCAGAAAGGAACACTTTTTGGAATAAAAAAGATAATATAAACATAAACACCCGGCGTGCGATAGTTTGGGGCTACATTTCAGTAGCTAGGTTGCTCGAAATGTTGCGGCAAGTTGGTTGTTACAGCTTCATCATGCTATTTCGTACTTTAAACTTTATTTAAAGGAAACTATTTCAATCAATTGAAACCTTATTCATAATTTTATGAATAGACGATAAATTTAGATAGTTATGTCTATTTTTTTCTATTTGAATTTTAATAAATGTGTTGGAATCATGAATTAACTTTAGTATTCTACTTAAACAGTAGTACATTACCGAACTATAGTTATTGTATAATTAACATCAAGCATGAAAAATATATTAAAAAAACTAATTTATATTCATATCAAAACTCAAACGAAATTTAATTAAATTGATAATTAACTATAAATGAAACTGTATCCTAATTTTCACCTCCATGTACTTCACTCTACCTTCATTGTACCTTCATTTATCCAGTACCTTTACTTCATGTACTTCACTCTACCTTCATGCACTTCACTCTACCTTCATTCTACTTTCATTCTACCTTCATTCTACCTTCTTGAACTTCATTCTACCTTCACATACTTCATTCTACCTTCACGTACTTCATTCTACCTTCAGTACTTCATTCTACCTTCAGTACTTCATTCTACCTTCACATACTTCATTCTACCTTCATGCACTTCACTCTACCTTCATTCTACTTTCATTCTACATTCATTCTACCTTCTTGAACTTCATTCTACCTTCAGTACTTCATTCTACCTTCAGTACTTCATTCTACCTTCACGTACTTCATTCTACCTTCAGTACTTCATTCTACCTTTATGCACTTCATTCTACCTTCACGTACTACATTCTATCTTCTTGAACTTCATTCTACTTTCACGTACTTCATTCTACCTTCACGTACTTCATTCTACCTTCACATACTTCATTCTACCTTCACATACTTCATTCTACCTTCACTCTACCTTCTTGTACCCAGTAGCTTCACAACCCCATCTGACAGTACTAATCAATAAAGAAGTCCATTACAGCGCTATACGTAATAGTTCTTTCTATTACTATTTATTTGCTACGAGTCCCATCAATTTTACATGAACAAATATAGCATTTACTGCAGAGCTATAAGAATAGACTGTTCTTTTTCACAATGTGTGCCATACATTTATATAATTGGAGATGGGAATATTTATTGGTAACAGCATTGTATCTATGTACAATATATTATTATTATTACAATATAGATATGGTATTCCTTATATTTGGCTACTTTCTTTTGCTTTTATATTGTAATTTTATTTAGCTTTTATTATTGTTCTTGCTTTAGTATTGTATTTTATGTAGTTTTTATAATTGTTTTGGCTTTAAATAGTATTGTATCTTTATTTAACTTTTATATTGGTTTTTGATATTGTATTTTCACCTCCGCAAAATTGCTGTAGGTCATGTTTTGGTCGGTGTTGACTTTTTAGTATCGGTGATGTTTTATGCAATATGTCTGCTTTTTATGTAATATTCATATATAATATTTGGTATATTAAAATTGATACAAAAAAAAAAAGTGAGAGTAATATATTTTGATCTACAATTGGTAATTAAAATTATATATTTTATTTAGACAATAGAAATTATAAATAATCTACATATTCGTTTATTCCAAAATATAACGTTCCACTAAATCGTTCCAGGACGTTACTAGTTACTAGGCGTCAGCTGAACTTTTGTGTGTGTTATTTTTTATGCTGAGTCACGGTGGTACATACGTTAGTACGTGCTGTAGGCCTCGAAATTAAACAGTTTCAATTGGGTTGTAGCCTCGGGGCATATGAGCCTACGTACGTTATTTTCAGAGGCGAACTTTTAAAAAAAAAAAGAAAAAAATACAACGAACAGTCTATGAAGATTGATTGTTGATTTTTTTGTATAATTTTTTGAAAAACTTTTTTTATTTTTTTTATTTTTTTTTTCAAATAAAAGTCAGTATCATCATAGATATAATTTATAGAATAATATACTTTTATAACAAAAGATTTTAGTATTAATTTTTTATGGATTTATCGTGACAATATACAAAACTCTTAAAATATGTAAAGTTTCTTTCACTTCTAAAATTGACAACTTTATAATCACCTCCCTTCAGTCCATCTTTAATTACTCTTCAATACAACTCGCATATATAAGTTCTCCCACCTTCTTTCGATGTACAGAAATTCCCATTTTAATTATGAATTTCCTGGAATCCGGCCGTTCTAATCCAGTGATTTTCAATATAACCTTTCATATGACGATGTCATCCATGCTAATTTTACGCGTCTCAAAAGTCTCCTTTTTTTAATATCCCTTCGATATTATATTCTAATATGGCGCAAAGGCACAGTCCGAGAAATAATTAAAACGAGCACGTAATTTCAAGCGTAAAATTAGACTCGGTAATTGAATTTTGTCGCGTCATACTAAAGGGGGTTTAGCCTCCCCCCCCCCCAATTCATAATGGGGGGAATTCTACGATAAACTCTACATCATCCTATGACTTATAAATTGCTTCATCAACTTTTAATTTAGTGCGTTGCAAAAATTGATCCGATTCACTAATTTTTATACGGTCGGTGCACTAATCTAATAATTGAGTTTCTACGTATATTTCTCATTGTTTAATTAAGATTGATATTAAACGATAGACGAAAATTACACATAAGTGATTAAAGTTTCAATACATTTATACTAAATTATATACCTTGACACATGGCAAGCTCCAATCAATCAAACATATAACTATTAATAAAAGACTCCATTTTAGCCATCAATCAACAAACAGAGAACTTGGTCAACATATATATACAGTAATTACCATAATGCTTCATTAAACATGGCTGGGACAAACTATGCAATTATGAATAAACCGGCAACGATGTAAAAAAACAAAATATAGACTATAGTAGAGATATACAAGGCTATTCGTACGAACCGTATAGCTATACTATGCAATTCGTACGAACCGTATAGCTATACTATGCTATTCGTACGAACCGTATAGCTATACTATGTAATTCGTACGAACCGTATAGCTATACTATGCTATTCGTACGAACCGTTATGATTATTATAGGGAAATAATTTAGATCCTTTTTACTCATATATATCCACGTGTATACTGATATCAGGACTACCTTTGTATGCATGAAATCCGTTCAGTTTTTATTTATACTGAAAGCGACCTTTAAAAAATTAGATGAAATAAAAGTAGTGGTGTATCTATGATACTGAAATACGAGAGCTTTATTATCTATGATACTTAAAAAAAAAATTCCATCTGCGATACCAATTTTTCCATTTGGAAGACTCTTCCCCTCTTAATCATCTAAGTCCCCACCATAACTTTCCCACTTTGAATCTAGATATTTTCCATCTAATTCATCAGTACCGCTCCATATTCTAGCTTCGTTTAAAATGAATTTATAGTTGCAGTTGAAATACTTTCGAATTCATAGCAACTCTACATATGTGATAGTTATTTCAACACAAATAGTCATTTATCAAGTTCACCATATCGCCACTTTTTCGCAGTTCTTTGTCTTGCACACAACAATGATACCGTCAGCAATGTGAAAACCCTCTGATCGAAGACTCATGAAATTAGTGTGACGACTAGAAATGCCTATCGATCATTCAAATTATTGTATTGGCTGAGACTGATAGCACATTTTAACTCGCACGTGATACAATTCTCAACAGACTCGATATGTAAAATATATAATTCACCATTTAAATTGTAGAGCTGAAGTCTGTGTTCTCTCTTCATGGATATCATTCCTGACTGATCGGAAGTTTATAATAAAAATTGATTCTAATATGGAGATGGAATTATCGGGTAGGTAAATGTTACTGTAAAGGATAAATCTTCATCCCCATTTTGGTTCTAGATATTTAAAGCTTAACGGCAGAAGTTAATGGCAAATTTGGCTTCATCAAGAGATTCAGCGGAAGCCATATATCAATGAATGAGCAGTTAGAAATTTATAATTAACTACCGGAGGAAGCGATAAGTTTAATGGTACATGATTGTTTTGACATCGCGTAGTACTTTCAGGTCGTAGCTTTGTATATCTACATCTTAATTGCAGCGTTACTACCTAACTGTTTATGTAAACGGAATGTTGCTTCCTTACCGTTTCCAGTCATCGCTCTGATTCGTGCACAAATTTCTCAGTTTGTAGAATATTATTTCGGTAAAAGTTTACAAACTTCTATATGTAGTGAAATATTAAAAGTAATAATTTGTATCTACGACTGAAATATGAATAAGGTTTGATCACTTTAATTATAATATCTGAACAAAATAATATTGACGTATCAATTGTGAAATATTGAGAATCGTTAACAGATTTTGTAACACTCTCCTTTTCTCAATTTATGAGAGGTTCTCTTCTTTAATTTTCTATGTCCCGACCTTAAGGTTCATTTCGGGAGGTTCTCTCCTTTAATTTTCTATGTCCCGACCATAAGGTTCGTTTTGGGAGGTTTATCGGCGGTCTGAAAAATAGCTACCTCTAATGGACTATTCGTAAGTGAAGTAAGAGCGAGAAGAGGAAGGCCGGGATAATGGTGATAGAGAAATAAGAAGTGATGAAGACTCCAATTTATGGTTATTGCCCGAAGGACAGGAAGCTGCCGCTCTGAACAGTCGTTAAGATCCAGAACAATTTTAAGAATTCACACCTAGCTCCAAAATGCAGTGGCTTTATATGCATTTTCAGTGTTCAAGAAATAACCTACAGCTGAGATGTAATTACAGTGGTTCCAGTGGTACTTACACTCCTTTGGAATTTAATATTTAACCAATTATCTAGGCAGTAACAAGATTCAAAGAATGAAGAAATCAGTCATCCGAAAGTGACACAATAATAATCTCCTTCACCTAATTTTTTCATCGTATTCTCTGGAGTAAAGTTGTATGTCACTTTTACTCCAGCTTCATCCGAAGCCAATTCCTAACCTTCTATATCCATTAAATTTCATATTCTCCGCAGTCTCGTTCTCTAATTTTCCGCAAAATTGAAGAACTATAGATTTTCTCCCCGCCGTTTGAAACTGCATCGTAAATTTACTCCCTGAGAGAATCTATTCCTCGCACTGGTTTCACGATCTTACAGGAGCAACTTTCAATTTCTCCCATTTTGATGGGTAATTGATCATAAATGTGAAACAATCTGTTAGATCCTTAAACTTTTTATAGGCTATAAACACTATAAAATAAAGCAATGAGATCGCAGAATCCCCGTCCACATTGTAGGTGAATAAAAATGGCCGCCCGCCGCTGAGACTAATCATTGCGACTTGTCCACATCGAAAGGGTTTCTCTAATGAAATGACTATTTCGTTATCATCATCTTCTGCTAATTGCAAGAACGGACCGTGGAGCGTAACCATAATTGTGCCTCTTGGTCTTCATTACACTTTTCAGATGCCTCGAGTATAAAGTTTGCTCACCAGACAAAGCCCCTGAAGATTTAAAGCGCGAGGAATTCGCAAGGTAGGGTTTCAATCAATTTGGAAATTAAAAGGCATGGAGGAAAATTGTCAGATTTACGAGATATTCTGTTCATGGGTGGCTGACTCCACCTTAACTTTATACTCGACTGTCAGTTCAACAAATGCGAGAAGGTACTTTTTTTATTGTAAGAAATGCTCGGCACCCAGGCGGGTTACATCTTTTTCTTCATTGTTGGGGTTTACAAGAAATAAGAGAAAAACTGGATTGATGGAGGATGGCAGCATTCCTGGTGACTGATTTAATTTAATTGCATTTTTTATTCTCTTTGAGAATTCGGAAAAAGAGTTTTAGAATAGTGAAAATTCGTAGGGTTTCAGCAATAGCTAAAACATTGACTGTGAATATTTTCAACATCCATGGCTTTATGGCTAATTGACATGTGCTTCGCACATATGCAACTGGATTTGCAACATTTGTTCGGTAAATCCTGAAATCCGCACTTCAATCCCCGGAATTATTCCTCTTCACATAAGTTGCTCGAAGTTTCGAATCGTGAGCATGTGTCTTGCGATGAATTAAAAAGAATAATGTAGAACTTCTCTAATCAAGTCTGATTATCCAAGTTATGAATTCCTTTAAGAAACAAACTCGAGGAATTACTCAGCCAGCCCCCGCCGCTTCAGACTCCCGCCTTCTATTTATGCCTTGTGTATGCCACTTTGATTAACTTAATCTCGGACTTCAAACATCGTAATGTTTTCTTCCATCAAAACAACTTAAGCCTTCAGGATTGAGTGTATAGTCGAATTTATTATTGTGAGCCACATTGTTCGTAATAAATTGATGTTATGAGTAAATAGAAGCTTGTTTTTGTTCACCAGTTATTGTAGTGGAATGATATCATAAATTGAAATCATTATTTGCTTTCTATCGTTTTGTTTATACTCCTTTTACATCCTCGATGTGGTCAGGTTAGGTTTCGACTCCTCAAGTCAAAAGGGTGTGGGATTTCATTAGGGTTAAAGAATCTCCAACCATCTGATCCTTTGACGGTCATGTATACCTACCTACCAGTTCTAAGAGCCAAGAGAAAAGCTCATTGTGCCTCTTTTTATACTCGACCAAAGACTCCATAGCAGGACACATAAATGAGTTCTTAAGCCCGATTGATGAATGTGACGTCTTCATCAATGGATTAAATGCTTTTGATATATTACTATCATCCCAGAAGTTGAGGCGTAGCTTCTATTCTTGCATCCTGATAGCATTGTCTTCTTAATGGCCTGTGCGACTCTGTGACAATTTATCACTTTTTTTCATCCCGAACAGTAGTTGGGTTGACTTTCGATTCGTCATGTACGTCGTCTTTCTTGGATTAAAGGGATGTTACTTGGATTAAATGTACACTTTAGTGTAAATATTATTATTGTTCTACAAATTTGCAGTAATAAATCAATTGAAAAATTATAAAGTCTGATTTTTAATATCAGTTTAATGTATCTTCTATACCAGAAAAGTGAAGGTGAGCACATGTAATTTTCTTATTGTGTACCTACCGTAATTTTGTGTAATTTACATTTTTAATGCCTTTATTCTGTTAATTACATCATCTATCAAACCTCACGTAAGGGTTTTCTACTAACGAATTCTACCAACAGTTCATTAGCACAATTTCAAACAATCGTGTATTCCACGTTAAGTGGTCACAATAATGTTTTTTTTATCATAGAGCAAACAAAGATTATTTACTGTAGCCCCTGGTATAGATGGCCCTAATACATCACCCGGCTAAAGGTAGATGTAGACATGTAGGTGTTGTAGAGTAGATCTTCTACACCTCAGGGGGTAGACCATGTAGAACTAGTAGATGTAGAAGAAGTAGAAAATGAATTCTGTTCAATCTAATGTAAATTATTCATCAGTATCATCAGGTTGATATTAATTATTCCTTATTGAAAAGGTCAGGCAATATAATTCTAGTTCCTTTACAAGAACAAACTTTGCTATCAAACATGTACGTAAAACTCATAAGTAAATGCCTTTTTTTACTGGATACAAACTTCACGTTGTGTTCTTTTGTCGTACAGTAATGAAAAGTAGTTATTTGAAAAGTTCTAAAGAATAGTAGGTATCGGATTAACTTTGCCATAAAGGGTTCGACAAAAGTTAGTCGCTACAGAAGTTTGACGGAATTAATGTACCTTGCCATGTACTCTAACGGTGTATTAGTGCCTGTGTGGTATACTCGCTACTCTATTTCGCTATACTTAGTGAAAATAGTTTGGATAATTGGTCCATCAATCTCTGACCATGAATTGGGTACAGTATTTACCTGCTGTTAACACACTTAAATGTTTATAATTTGGTCATTTGCATTGCTATTTAACGAGTGCGATTTTATTAATATTATTCACTTTTTGGTGGATGAATAGATTACACATTGTAAATAATAATTGTTCGAAAACCTTTTTGATGACTTGAACTTTAATTTCAAGTTTTTTTTTTGCTCTAAAAAACGATAATAACCTATAATAGGTAGATAGATATCTAAAAACTAGGGTTGTGACAATATGCTTTATAAATCATAGAGAATGTTATAGACGGAGAGAATTAAAGAGTATTGAATGGTTCTACACCAGCGGTATATAGTATTCGATACCATTTCATTTCGTCTGTGATATTAGAGATCCATGATTTTAAAAAGCCTATTGGCACAACCTTACAAATCTCTAACCAGAAAGAAAGTATAGTACGGCCATAGATGAATAAGAGGAATGCATGACATCTCCCATGTCCCCACCATAGGTTTTTCTCTGGGTATCTTTGCAGTTCCAAGAAGGTTTGTTGAATGTCAAAGTACGAGTAACCATTTCTTGATCGAAGATGATTTCACAGTCAATATTTGATGCTTTCAACTGAATAACAGAGAACGTCTACATCATCGAATCGAGCATTTGCAAAGATAACATACATAGGCATCTCGAGATATTATTGAGCAAGTCAATATTTGCAATGACGTTTGCGATTACCTCAAAGAATGAACGTACTCTCACAGATGTATTAGTAATACGGTTATTGAAGTACGATCCTTTTTTGATATGTTTTCGTAATTATTCGAAATTCTCCAAACGATTGATTCGAAAGTTCCGGGAAATACTGTGTCTAAAGATTTTGAGGGTACTTTATCTCATATGACTCTACCATAATTAAACTTAGATGGTCCTCACCATAATCATGAATATTGTATATATGAAATCATCTAAGGTTTCCTTTCAACTTCCCGTCATGCGTAAGTTAAGAATTGTTGAGGATGGTCGTGTAACGTAACATTGAGGTCTGAATTACCGAAGAAGAAAGCAGATCCATCTAATTCAAGTCTATTTCCATGGGAGTGGGTGTTTTCCCGCTCACAATCATCCACTTCTCCGTTCCCTTCCCTTTCTCATGCAAATAAAAAAGCTAAAACGAAATGTAAATACGCGCCAAGACGGCCAGAAATGGTTCATAACTCGCCGAAGAATTATTAAAAAGGGAACAGAAAAGCCGCTCGCTCCATCATGAAGAACAACTCTTCTGCTTGAGAAAAAAAGCCGACGATAACCATAATGAGATGAGTTTAACTGTTCCCACTCATGGTTAGTGAACGGGTTAACTATCTTCTTGCGGTGTGGGTTAACTATAAACCTCTGGAACGATCTTATCTACCTTGGTAAGAATAGCTCTCGATCTTAGGGTGAATCATTCGCTTTCAGATCTTCTTTCTTAAATTCCCGATAGCGAGGTTTAGCCAATTACTTTTCCATCTTCGATGCACAGATTTATGTACTATCAGAAGAAATGGTATATTTTATAGATCACACTTTTCTAATTTCCTAGTTTGAAATCTAACAACTCATTATAATTCACCAACAAACATTACAATAACCAAAATTCCTTTTTGAAAATGTGAAATTACCAACTGTGAAACAAATCATGCACTTTTCCACGACTGTACCTTTTCCAGCAATACTCTGTTTTAAAAATGGAAGATTGGATATGAACAATGACCAAATTAACCTTTTCAAAATTTCTCTTGGCATTATACCTCGTGAATAGAGAAGAAAGCATTCGCGCTTCTGATAAAACATCTTATTGGAGAAATTATTTAATATCTTTCTCTAGCTCCCTAACATTTAATATCGAGGTAAAACTAACACTATATGTGGTACACCAACACCTAGAAGTAGGTATCTATGCGTATATAAATATATATACGTAGATGTTGCTCTGTTACATGACTATACTTAAAGAGATTTTATTGTGTTTATATAGAAAAAGAATTAGGATTGTCCACCTTATTTTTCATATTGATATCAAGTATTAAGATTTAAATTCAATTGGGCAATCATCTAGCCAACGTTGTTCATGAAAACATAAAAAGACATTCGCAAGAGTGGGACCAAGCGGATTTCCCATACCTACACCATCAAATTGGGAAAACAACTTACCATTGAAAAGGAAGAGGACATTCTTAAGATTTTATAATTAATTAGTATTAAGTATTAAGATTTTATACATATTCGATCAAGCATTCCCACAATTCGTAACTTGAAGTATACGAATACCTATATATTATGTATTGCTTTTTTCTATATATTTTGGTGGCAGAATATTTTCTTTGCGTGGTGATGGATAAGTTATTGGGTGAGAAAAGAGAGATTTATATGTTTATTCGGGGTAAACCTCGTACACAAACTATATATAGCTAGACACACATATAGTGGAATCCTATATAGTGAATGCAGTGTAATGAGAAAAAAATAGTCTCTATAGTGAACAAATTTTATTTAGTCTGCCATTTTAGTAAACAATAATGGCCATCCATGTCAGGCTACTTCCTTACCAGAACCATACATTCACTATACAGGATTTTTAAGAGAAGTTTTACTGTATACTGGTAGACATATAACTAAATATATATGTAACTATATATATATCTATTCTTTCTGACTCTTGTACAGATATTCAACCAAGTTTGAACTGTTTTCGACTCATTATATCCAAGTTAAATATTTCTGATGTAAACAAATTCTCTCACTGCTTGGACCTTCTAGGTTCAAAACAATGATTAAAATGGCAACAGATTGCCCGATGTTTTGAAGGTTCAGTTTGTTTGTTGTAAGTTAATTATTATTTTTAACTTGCTGATTATTATTATTGATATATAAATTAATACTGATCCAGAGAAGGTTATACAGTATCCATATATACAAATAATTATTGAATATTTTGTGTACATTTATTTTTTTAAATAAAGTACTAAAAATAAATCTATCCTATTTAATTGACGCTAAGGATATAATAGATAGAAAATATGAAAATTCATTGATTAATAAGATGTATTTAACTACTTATATTTAATCTATAGAGATTCTTCTCAGATAAAAAACTGTGACGGGCTCACGGAAAATTAAAACCGTACAAAAGGTAATTTTCTACAGCCCCGTCAATTCTTCCTATTTAAGTTTGTTTAATCAAATGATTTAAATTTCATTTCTCTTACTGTTTGATTAAGATTAAGAACATTCTGCTGTGATTAAGATTAATAAGGGAGTGTGAGTCACGGTGCGCAATCGTAACTGCTGCGCTAATGCGTATTTTTGTGCGCCATTGCCGGGCTTTATCGAGGATGAAAAAGAAATTAAAAAAGTCCTGGTGTGATGAACACAAAATTCCATACATGCGTCAGTTATTATTTTTTTTTTTGCTACAACTTGATTAGAATTTTAATATCTACGATTCTACTTCCGACTTGCGGTAGTAGGTACGTACGGTAAGTTACGAATTATCGGCCAATTTCACATCTTCGGTCATATAAGAAACGATACAATAATTATTATTTAATTTTAACTTTTAAAATATATATTATATATTTTTTTTCTTATATGACCGAAGATGTGAAACTGACCGATAATTCGTAACTTACCCCAATACCTGAACATCAGCTATGCACTTATGTAGGTAATTACTTACATGCACGTTCATGCAGTGTACGTACATGCACCAATGCACAGTGCACACACATCACTAACATGCGTAGCTGAACATAATTCGGACTGTGTGCTTGGTAACATGATTTACACATGTGTACTTTTGTGTGTACTTTTGTGTGTGTTTGTATTTTAGAAGTGCCGGTGTTATATGTATGTGCTCTGTATATTATGTATATTTTCTGTGTGTTCTGTGTATGTTCTCTGTGTACTCTGAATATTCTGTGTGTAATATGTGTGTGTTGTGTTTATTATTTGTGTGTGTCTGTGTATGTTTTCTGTGTGTTCTGTGTACATTCTGTGTGTATGTTTTCTATGATGACAACAATTGCTATCTTCCTGGAAGGACAATTATTATATGGCTATATAGGAGTTCTACATTGGAAATATGCTCAAGGTTATAGACATATATGGTAAAATGTAACCATATACATGATATCATATAAAAATGTATTATATCTTTAATATTAAAGCTTCTATATATTAAAGTACATTATTTTTCTAAATGACATACCTAATTATGTAGTCAATTGTTCTACTTACAGTTATAATCTAATTATCTACTAAACAACACGTGTTTTACCATTCAGTTCAATTTAACTGTTAATCGCTTTGTAACAATAGTAATTTAAATAGTACCATTAATACAGTGGACGCATTTAATAATTGCAGAATCGTTACTTTATTATAGGGCACAGGAGTTATTATGCTAATTATATCATGTCATTCAACCTGCTAATCATTTTTGGTTTATAATCGTCTATCTGATAGTCAATTGTACTGCAATGATAGTTAGTAAAGGTTTAATTACTGGGCACTTTATTGCCAATGACAATTCAGATTTTACATACTGGTTTCAGAATACTAATTATGTTGAATCAATATTTCTCCAATTTCTATTAAAATGGAAATAGTATATCATAATTATTATCTCATTTTTTTATATGAACCATGATGTGAAACAGACTAATAATTCGTAACTAACTCAAATTAAAATTAGAAATTATTATCAATTCTTTATCGAAATATTACTAACCATGTAATAATTAACCATATTTTCTACCTAAAGTACCTATACAACCAAACCTCAACCACTTAAAATACAACCCAAAGTAACTTCTTGCTGCAACATTCCTTGGGTTGAAGGGGTACCAACATTCCTATCCTAAATGACTGATTGATGTTGTGGGAACATTCTGTCAACATTCCCTGACAATGTTACGTTAAATAATTATTCCTTAAGGAGTTCTACCAGCATTTTTAAAAATAAATTTGAAAAAAATTAGCTAAATTTTAAAATAGTTCCATACTTTAGTAAAAGTAATCCTTTAACAATCTCCTTTCCTATGCACTACAAAATACTCAATCACACGATTAATAATGTCACAACTTTAATTACTGTTGACATTACCTAGATATATAAAATGATGACTGACATTTAAAAACTGATATCATAGACTAAACAAATTTGTTATTTACTCATTATTTTGTTATTCATTGGTAATTATGAAGTTTTAATGAGTGTTTGGTATTAAGAATACTTTAAGTGGAGTACTGTGCTTCGTAGTTGAGGGGCCCTGTGACCTTCAACTAGAATTACACCTCTATGTGAATTTCCTCCCCATACAATTATCATTCTAGCCACAAATTTCCCAGGTAGAGTGGGGAAAAAAATTAACAACGTTGGGGAGAGATACGGCAAAGCTCTAATGTTTACTCCTTACGGTTAATCTACGCGCTTCCTTGTATGCAGTAGGTGTAAATTCTAGCTAAAGTTGTGACAATATGATTTGGATAAATGCTAGGGTTGTGTCTCTATGCTTTTAAAATCATAGATCTTAAGAATATCACTGTAATGAAATGGTATCGAATACTTCATACCGCTGGTGTAGAACCATTCAATACTCTTTAATTCTCTCCGCCTGTAATATTCTCCTACGATTTATAAAGCATATTAAGTCACTATGGTTGTGACAATACGCTTTTAAAATCATAGATCTTAAGAATATCACAGAAGTGGTATCGAATACTATATACCGCTGGTGTAGAACCATTCAATACTCTTTAATAATATTTTCATGATCTATGATTTTAGAATATTGTCACAACCCTAGCAATGTACGTTCAAACAGCAGGTTCTACAACACGTACACGTACTCAATTCCTACACCACCGTCGATTTATAACGCTAGGGTCGGAATTTAAGTGCAACATTAATAAACGTCGCTCCGAGTGACCTTCAAACGATTATATCCGACGGCTATAAATTAGCAAATGATTTTTCGACGTTATTCGGTACTGGTTATACCTGCAACTTATATCATGGCTAAACATAGACAGGAATGTATCCTTTTAGTAACACTTGGCTATTTTGCGAAATGCCCTCATGTATTTTGATGAAGTACATTGTTTTTGATAGCAAGACAAGGGGAATGTTGATTTAATATAATTATTTTTCTTAAATATAAGCTTCAATAAGCTTGTAAAGTAGACTATAACTGAAAATGTTTAATATTTGGCTATTCAATAATTAGTTCAAAATACATTTTATTATATCCAATTCCATTGATTTATATATGGTAACTTGATTTCCCCCAACATCACTACAATATTCATCCGACATTACTACAATATTCTCCCAACAATAATAAAATATTCATACAACAATCCACTAATATTCTGATTAGGTTCAAATTGGCCATAGGCAGTTAACAATTCCGCCTCGCAGTAATAATTGAACATTGAAATCTTAATCGAATGCCAAATTCGAAATTTGATTGCAGCCTCCCTCACCCGTTTGATTTATCCTTCTCATTCTTGAACACCGATTATACTCGGTTAGGTGTTTATTATTTGAGAAATGTGTAATTGCTTCGAAACCATCACGATTCCATCTTTCTCTTCTCCGTTGTACCTACCGAATTCGCAGCCTTGAACAACACAGGTAATCTCTAGCAGAACTGTGACGATGGCCTACCTACCTGCGTACTACCCGATACAAATCCTCTAACTGTAGTAACCTATAAAAATGTAAAAACCGCAGATTTATAAAAAAGTTCTTCTAGATTATATTTTTGTGTTTCGACTGAACTGTAAAGCTTGGTATATTTTTTAACTGATAGTACCTGATAAATGATTTAAAAGTGGAAAGTATGAAACAATGGAGGTGGAAAAAGGGCCAACTTATCCAAAGCATAATTTACTGTGTACTTCCTAGCTATTTATGTACTTTTTTATCCACGCTATGGACACTTTGTTAGAATGTCTGATTCCGGGAATTTGTTAGAAAAATGTAATTCACAATTTGAATGAGTATATTTCACAAAAGACTCATTGAATTAAACTTGATTTCAATGCCAAATGTTTGCTAAGTTTTCTCTGTATGTTTTGATTTGTTCCCATTTGATAAAAAGCGTTTGTTTCAGCGGTAAAACATACATTTTTTGTATTCAATGATCATTTTGCGTGAAGGTTCCGAGAGTGAAAATGTGATTGCTTCAAGGCTGCTGAAAATAGTGAGAAAAAACGTACAGTATTTATTTGTTGTTTTCAGTACAAATTGTTGACTGTTCTTTTGTTAGGCCTTGAGATTTATAGGAGCCCTTCCCTCTACAAAGCTGCCGATGATTTATTATTAAACCTAATAACTTATCTCTTTTGAAAAAGCCTCTTTTCAATAGGCCCATTGAGAATCTTTCCAATGAAGTTATACGAGCCCGTAGGATGAGCAAAGGGAAACTAGGGTGACAGATATAATGGGCGAAACTTCGCCTGCGAGTCTCCCAAGATAAAATAATTCAGCCCGCTAGTTCTTCCTATTGATATCTTTCAATTCTGTCTGATTTGTGATTTTGCTGTTTCCTCTCAGTCCATCTGTTACATGATTTGTGCCCTGCAGAATAAATACGAAGAAACGAGTTTTTTTTATCGGGCTCGGACAACCCGGCTTCTCCCTCTCCCACCAACCTATACGAAAACCTCCTGCCCGATCCATCGATCCTACGTGTGTCTATATTTTTTTCCATGAAAAGGTTTTTATGCGTACCTCGTGAGCTGAGTGTGTAACAGATTGCTTTTCAGTAGAAAATTAATGTTCCATCTACTTTGCCTCTAATATAAATACACACTTATCTTCTTGACTGATGCACTAGGGAAAGGCCCCTTTAGATTACCTCCTCTATTGATAAAAAAACAGATTCGTCAATAAATCATATCCTTATTTCAAACTAGAAGTACCTACAGAATATCTTCATACAAACGAAACCGAAATAAATCTGAAACTCACAAAAAAACTCCAATCTCGATTCGAGAGGCTCGACTGTATTCCTGCATCTATTTTAAATTTTGGCGGATTTGGTATAATTTATTGCAGGGATGAGTAGGCGGATTGTAATATTGAAATATTTAATGAATAGCTTATCGCTCAGCCTCCCCTCACAATTTTAGGCTTTAACAACGACGCCGCCGCCGTCGCCCCGCCGGCACTATTTGTTTGAATTCCGAACTGACTGGGGGATCCAATTGACAAATATTCTTTGATTTCATAATTTTTCACTATAATGGAATGAAGAGCGAGGTGAATTTCAATAGCAGCCACCGAATTAGATTAGCCGATTCGAACGACGGGGCTGGCTGGCTGGTTGTCTAGCTCCCACGAGTGCGGCTCAACATTTCTCTGTGTTGTGATAATAGATTGGCTAAAGATCGATGGGGATTATATTCTCCAGCAGAGAAATTAGCCCTGAATTTCCTCATTGAAAAGCTTCCTCTCCTATCCAGTCTTTTGTGTCAAAAAATGGATTATTGAGAGGAGAATCTGTGTGTGTGGCTGTAGAACTTAATATGGAATTTTAGGGAATTATCTTCTGTCGACATGGACGAGGCTTTGTAGTTTATAATGAGTGAACATGGAGTAGTTTTCACCAATTCTATTGATTTCTATGTTCTTCATTATTGTACATACCCTATTATATGAAGGCTATATAGATTTAGCTATTATAGGAATTTTAGAATTCGAATTTAGTCTAGTATATATTTCATCAGATGTTCAATAGATAATATGATCCCTGGAAGAAAATTATGGAGGTGCCACTAGAATTATTAGAGGTTGTCCCCTTCATTCTTTTACATTCCTTGAAGCCAACCAACCAGCATTTTGAACCCAGTATTATTATTTTCAGCGACTGGATGTGTTATGATTGTGCCTGTGTCCTGCCTGTGATATTACTTCACAGGGAGCCTATTTAATTAGATTGATGATGGCTCTCAAAGGCTGTACGTGTATGAAGCGAACAAGATACATTGTGTCTGATGAATAGATGGACTGCAACACAACAGACATGTCTGACACTACTGTATTCGAGACTGTAGAACCTTCGACTGATTTGCCTTATTAGCTTGTGATACATCCATTAGAGCTCTACTGTCTTTCTTGTCGTAATTAAAGTAGAGTGACCGAATATAATTAGACGATGTTGTTTGGTAATGTGTTCCCAGACCTTGGGGTCTTGAGGGTTATTACACTATGTTCTCAAGAGAAAATTTCACATAATTATCAAGTGGTGTAATCTATCATTTTCTAAGTTTGTTTTATAAGGTTATGAAGCGTATGATATCAATCAGTTGTTTCATGTTTTCTATCTGATATCATTTTTTTCGAAACAAAACTACATTGTGTAAATTATCACTGTGCACTAATCGAACTTTAATTATTATGAAAAAGTTGATAATACGGTAATTATGAATTAATGCATATCATAATTTGTTAGTGTGTTTTTATCCTCAGTCACAAATTATGTATAGAAAAAAATGTAATTAGTCGCATGTATAACTTTGCTCATCATTATAAATAACAATGAAAATTATTATTGCAGCTCATGCCGAAGAATCATTATTATTATATTGTTTTTATGATATTCTCAATTACTTTATTTATTGTTTCTATTGTTTAGATGAACAATAAAATTTGTTACCAATTAGTCTACAAATTCATATTATTTGTTTTTAGATAAATATACTACCTCTATAATGAAATCCTCTATAGTGCATGTAGTGTCCTGAGTAAGGAAGTAGCCTCTATAGTGACCTAATTTTCTTTTGTCTGCAATGAAATAGTGATTAGTTTTCTAAAACTGATGGCCATTCATGGCAGACTAAACAAAATTTGTTTACTATAGAGGCTAGTTCCTTAGTCAGGACTCTACATTTTACTATAGAGGAGTTCTACAGTAATCATACAGTTTAATTCGTACTTTTGTCAAATGTTTCTAAATCAATTCCTCTTATCTGGCTGCTATAGATAACATCCTGGCCGCTATAAGTGATTACTGTGATTGTACGCTACAGGATTCAATTCTCCGTTTCAACAATTTAAAGTACATGTTCTTGGTCTTCTATTACGTACATAGAATGTTTTAGTGCATTGCTATACGTTTGATTTACGTGCACCCACCACCTCTAATTATTATCGAGAAAAAGCAATTAGGTTGTGTAGAAAAATATTGAGCTGTCATCATCAATTCGAGGAGCTATCGTGAACTTCGCGAAAAAAAGTAGATTACACCCGCTGTAATTCTCGACATGGCAACCTTCTCCTGCCTGCACGCCACCTCATTTTTGCCGATCTTGATTGTGTCTACAGAGAGTGGGGGATTATTAGGACAGAGATTGCTTATTGATGACAGGAGAAGTTGTTTCTAAATAATGAACCCCTTTGGCTGCTCAGCATTCAATTTTTTTTCGGGCGTAGACCTGATCTAGTCTACCGAACCGAGTCTACTTGGGTTGTACCTATATTAGTTCTGATTGAATATCAACTTTTATTCAAGTTAATCACTATAATTATGTTTTGCTGGATTTATTTTGGTATTTAGAATGATTTGAAAGTATTAGAAAAATGTAAGATAAGAGGGAAAATTGTGAAATTTTGTGGAAAAATTAAAAAACTTCAAAAAACAATCCAACTTTTAGTTTTAATCTTTTAATCAACTAACCATTTCAGGTTATAACTAGGGTTGTGACAATATGTGTTTAAAATCATAGATCCCGAAAATATTAAAAACAGATTAAATTATAAAATAGCGGTATATAGTAATCGATACCATTTCATATCGTCTGTGATATTCTTAAGATCTATGATTTTAAAAGCATATTGTCACAACCCTAGTTATAACGAACTAGATATTACGTAACACTCTAGTTTCTGAACGACAGACGTATTATGATTACGTGAATTATAGGTCAAATTGAAGTTTTTGTCGCGACGTACGTTCGTTCCGACAGACACTCTAGTTTTGCTGATTTATACAGTCTGGTACTGAAAAGATCTGCTGAACATGGTTGTAGACTGCACCGTATTTCCCAACTGTGTTTTGTTCTGGTTGGCTAAATACATGTACTAACAGTACGCATTTACATATATCAGGTCTGACGTCTTTTTACGTATCTAATAATGAGTCTCTTCCCGTAATTCCTTTATAATGTGTTTGAATTATGTAGTTTGTTGCAATAGATGTAGTATTTTACTTGCATTAGGTAATTGAGAAGTAATTTTTATAGGGAAAAACTGAGTTTTATTTATGAGAGTTCTACTTTTATGAACACTCAAGTTTTTTTAAAGAGACATTTTTTTTAGCTTTTTTTCCTTATTTCCGCCATATAGTGACCGTGTACCTGTATTCTGACTAACCTTCTACTTCCTAGAATTGATGAATTGTTCCTTCAACTAAATTATTCATTGTGTCGTATCATATTCTACTTTATATAAAAATTTATAATCAATTATAATCACACATTTCCCCTCTAGGAAGATAACAAATTGATGACACTTTATCATTATTCACTAATCACTTTATTGTTCACTAATCACTTTATCACTTGAGTTCAGTGAACTCCAAGTCTTCAAACCAACCAGTCTAATAATCAGTCGGAATTGGAACACTGATTATAATAACTTGGTCAGTAATTATCACTGAATAATTTTCAGCTTATATGCTCTCTCACTCACTCGCCCACTCATAATAATTTTAACGGGGAAAATACATTTAATATTATAATAACGAGTTGAATTTGCTGTTGAAATTGGAATAGGTTTTTGGTATGATTTTCATTAGAAATACCTAATTTGTCTAACTCTGATAATTTGAAAATAATCATATGCTTTTCCCATTGTTTTTTCATTTGATTAATTTTATTGAAAATAATTAATTTAATTTAAAAAAAATGACACAGATATTGTAAAATATTTTATGAAATTTTCCTTCTTTTTATATTATTTTACTGAAAATGTCGTAATGAATTTGAAAATATGATTTTAGTATAAATAATTTAGATCCATTTTTATCAACTATGATTATAATTTAATTTACAGAATTATACTACAAGTTTCACATTAATCTCTAACATATAATAATAGTTCAGAGATTAATTTTTAATAATCACAGTCAGTGTATTAAGTTGGCTTGAGGCAATCACTCCATCACCATCTATCCACGTAATTAGCCAAATCGTCAATGTACAGACTACCTACCTAACTTCTAAAACTTAATTAACCAAGACTGTTTTTAAAGATATTATGGGGGCTGTTTCTTAGAGTTTATTAGACTGTATGTATTTACGTTTAAGAAGTAGCAAGCTAGCTCTTCAGATATTTTTCAATAGTGTTTGGCAATCAGTCTTCAACTCGGGACATCATTCATGATATCATATCTACACTGTAATGATTAATTTAACCATCTACCTCCCAGTGTGTCAGTTGAAAGCTCTTCTATATGATGCATGTGTTTACGGAAGCAGGCATGTGGGCACTGTTTAAATAATTCAAGTTGTTTTTATTTACTTGAGGGCTTAAGTGGGTAGCCTGCTTACTTTAATTTATAAACTAGATTGCATCTATATTCCTCAATGACTGTGGGAGATTATTTTATACGTTTATTATTTATATTCACAGCGAGCTTATATTGTGTATAATAATAACAACAGGTTCTGCATAGATTTAAGAATCATGACCAATGCTAATTGATTTAGTTAGGGTATATACTAAACAACTCTATACGAATAAGGCCCTTGGAACCTTATACGTATTTCCTATTATGAACTTGCTATACAATTAGCATCTACAACTACCCATAATCTTGTACCTTATATGCCTATTGCATATTACTTATTACGTCTACCTATGCTGGTAGATTGTTATGTACTTTGAAGTAGAACTAATTGGTAGAAACTCTACCTATCTACCATAGTTATAGTGGGGCCACAGAAGATAACCCATGGATGATACCAATTTCCATATTCATCAAAATTTAATAAATTTATTAAACATGTAAGTCAAGATTTAAGTTTATTTTCATACGTACTGTTGTAAGTCTTGTTTCACTTCTAAACTTAAGATCAGTTTTATTGGCACTAAGACTTACGTTCATATCTCCGTGCCCAACATCGCCCAATCTACCATCAAATGTCACAGCAATACTATTCAGAATTTGAGCATTCTCCAACTTTCGGTACCTGTAGATAAGAAAAATGCGGTTCTACAGGAATTTGGTCCGTGAATACTATCCCCCGAATGCCTTATCTTCGTAAACAAATTCAGCGGAGCAGAGAAGAACCTACCAGTAAACATACCCAGTTAGAAACCAGAGATGATACATCGTGTAACTTTCATAGTTGGTGAAAAAGGACCTTGCAGTTGAAATCACTTTTCATTATTCAAACCCAGACTGCAGAATATGGGACATATCTTGCAGTGATATCGTCCTGTATTTACATATATTTTAACTGAGAACATAAAAATATCTAGATTTATTAAACAGTTATGTTTCTTCATTTATATTGTTTTATTCATCAGTATGATGTTAATTATCTAAAATAGAAGACATATCTATTCATGACGTCTTGTAACACATTCGGTTCACAGGAGACAATCGTATTGAAGATGGCCTGATTAGTCGGTAACACTTTTGTCCTGATTAGTCGGTATTCTTTCAAAATGTGATAAAAAGGTCTACGTATCTTATCGTCTTTTGTACAATGAGTGATGATCATTGAGAGTATGTTATTGATGCATGGCTTGTGCCTGTGAATAGAAAGAATGCATTGATGTGCGCCTTTGAATTAATTAGCTCCTTTCATTCGCACCGGCATATATAATATGTAATGTAGATCGAAATGTAGATAAAAAGGTATATCGAAATGTAGATAAAAAGGTATATCGAAATGTAGATAAAAAGGTATATCGAAATGTAGATAAAAAGGTATATCGAAATGTAGATAAAAAGGTATATCGAAATGTAGATAAAAAGGTATATCGAAATGTAGATAAAAAGGTATATCGAAATGTAGATAAAAAGGTATATCGAAATGTAGATAAAAAGGTATATCGAAATGTAGATAAAAAGGTATATCGAAATGTAGATAAAAAGGTATATCGAATGTAGATAAAAAGGTATATCGAAATGTAGATAAAAAGGTATATCGAAATGTAGATAAAAAGGTATATCGAAATGTAGATAAAAAGGTATATCGAAATGTAGATAAAAAGGTATATCGAAATGTAGGTAAAAAGGTATATCGAAATGTAGATAAAAAGGTATATCGAAATGTAGATAAAAAGGTATATCGAAATGTAGATAAAAAGGTATATCGAAATGTAGATAAAAAGGTATATCGAAATGTAGATAAAAAGGTATATCGAAATGTAGATAAAAAGGTATATCGAATGTAGATAAAAAGGTATATCGAAATGTAGGTAAAAAGGTATATCGAAATGTAGATAAAAAGGTATATCGAAATGTAGATAAAAAGGTATATCGAAATGTAGATAAAAAGGTATATCGAAATGTAGATAAAAAGGTATATCGAAATGTAGATAAAAAGGTATATCGAAATGTAGATAAAAAGGTATATCGAAATGTAGATAAAAAGGTATATCGAAATGTAGATAAAAAGGTATATCGAAATGTAGATAAAAAGGTATATCGAAATGTAGATAAAAAGGTATATCGAAATGTAGATAAAAAGGTATATCGAAATGTAGATAAAAAGGTATATCGAAATGTAGATAAAAAGGTATATCGAAATGTAGATAAAAAGGTATATCGAATGTAGATAAAAAGGTATATCGAAATGTAGGTAAAAAGGTATATCGAAATGTAGATAAAAAGGTATATCGAAATGTAGGTAAAAAGGTATATCGAAATGTAGATAAAAAGGTATATCGAAATGTAGATAAAAAGGTATATAGAAATGTACATTGCAACTACGTAAAAGTAGATCGAACCACGTGGTTAAGTCAGTGGCAATCTGCAGCTTTCTGTGTCTCTATGAACATCCACTTTATTATTTTCTGAAGAACACGAGCGAAAAAATTGCTAGATAAGACCCCGGCTATTCGGTTTAATGAGGGACATTAGTTGGGGATTTTTTGCGTCGGGGAGAAATTTTTGTAGTTGTTAGAAATAGAACGGCAGATTACGTGAAACGATTCCTGGGGACGGTAGACATTCATTTTGGCTCTTGTCTGATTCACATGAATTTTCCACCTGATTTGTATTTTGTAGTAAATGATTTAAAACTCTATGATGTTTAAAATTCAGTTTTGGTATTGAAAAAATAAGGGGAAAATTTTATTCAAAAAATTAGTTATAAAATATAAATCATATTAAAATCTTGATTTGTCTTCTTGTTGGTATATACTCCAATGATTAGAGAATATAATGAAATCCTCTATAGTGAATGTAGTGTCCTGAGTAATGAAGTAGCCTGTATAGCTGCTTCCTTACTCTTTACTCTACATTATAAAGTAGTTGTACTCTACTAAAATCGTGTCACCTAATCTCATCTAAAATCTCATTTTACATCACCGTTCATATAGTCGTTTGCACGCGTTTTTAGGTACTCATTTCCAATACCTTTCACTCGTTGAGCACCGACGTACAATCAGTATTGGCGACATCAGTACCTACGCCGTAGGACTTAACCTCCTCTTGCCCATACCAGCCAAAATGTCACACCAGAACATCTGCAGCCAAACAACAAAGGCCGTGTCACTGGGTAGTAACAGGAGTCGATTGTTCTGTAGATAAAGCGGTAGTTATCAAGGCACTAAAAAGATATTGCTCATATGCGGGTGACAATTTTAACACGTCTCAAAGGCTGCCGAGTTCATATTAGTTGATTTTGGAGATAAGGTCTATGGGTAGAGCTTTATGATTTGCTCCATGTTAGTCATTTGAAAATAGTGTGTTCTATTGTACAATTGATATTTATTTTCCATTTATAGTTGCAGGAATATATTGATTAAAGTAGCATTATTTGTTTAATTTGAAAAGAAAGCTTTGAAATTTCATGTCTAACGATAATACTTCATCTGATTGTATTTCTTTTATGAATTCTATTACCTAGTTGAAGAACTTTAAATAAACTTTACGCTCTAAATAGCACAGTTCAACTAACATAAACTTAAAAATTAATTGGCCTGGTAGATAGTTCAATTTTTGTTATTTCTGTTATCTCAAGCCATCCGGCCACTTCGTAATTTCCATCCTGATGTTTTTGAAGAGAGTGAGAACGACAGCCTAACGTACTTGATATCTATGATTAGCGTAATTTGCATCTTAAAGTGGACTTAAATGACCAATTAGGAGAAGTTCCTCCAGCTTCCAGACTTCTCCCGCTCCCGTACAAACCAGAACAGAATCACCGAAGTCTTAAGTCTTTGATGGATTCTACAGCTCTTAAATAAAACCTACCTATTTCACCCACGAAATACCCAAACGAAATATAATAATTGGAGCATCTTTCGCTGAAATATAGAAGGAATTTCTTAGGAGCAGAAAATATAAATTACGATTCAACATTTATCAATTTAGCGAGTCTATTTTTGGTAATGCGAAGCGCCCTATAATCTAAATACTAAACTTTTGAGCATCATTACCTGCATGAATATATTACCTGTACTGTATTTACAGCCACCGCAAATTGTCGAGACACCTATTCAAACTACCACAAGATTGATATTAATCTACTGCAACCTCATAGTATTGCGTAAACGTTCTACGATGTAAATACTTCACACTACGTCATGTCCTGCTAATGATAAAAAAAGAGAATATCGTTTATGACTACACTGCTCGACTATTCAACGGTATTGGCAACGGCGAGATTAAATACATTTGCGTAGCTCTTTATATGAGGTATTTCATATTATCGTCAATTACGCTTTATCTTGAACAAAAAAGCTCGTAAACATTTTATACTTGAACAGGAAAGATTGCAGAATATGTTGCAATCTTTAGTAAAGCTTCTTTTGATAAGTAGACTGACTTATATTGTTGGTAGATAATCTGGTTATAGTAGAAGATTAAGAGAGAGCCACATATAATCTTCTATGGACCCACCATAATTTTTAAAATTCGTTCAAAATGACCGAACAATTTACAGTTTCAAAGATCATTTAATATTGATACCTTTATTGATAAACAAACATATAACTTGTTATCTAATTCTCTACATATATAAATCAGTGCGTGTTTCATATCAGTACCTAGTATCACTACCTATACACGTGATATATAACACATATACAGCAGTTAGATAGAACAATATAAGTGATCAGTATATTACATTTCTCTTATCACAATTATCTCATGTAATTGATGATGACAACTTAGTAAATAAATGATATAAATGATATGAATATATTAGCTACCGTGTTCCGAGATGAGGAAATGTATACATTTAATAAAACTATCTGTAAGTACATTTATAGATCGTAAATTTATCTAAATTAATTATGGCATAATTGATAATGATATCCATTTAAATGTTCAAGGTTCTTAAATATCACAGTTCGTTAGATATGCCTCGTCAATCATGTATTCACTGACGTTTTTAAATAGAAATAATTGGTGTAATTCTACAACAGTAGATAATTTGAATTAGAATTTAGTAGTGTAATGATATTTTAGAAAAAGGTGTTTTTAAGTGTTATAAATGTGTTTAATTGTGTTATAAATAATTAGTTAGTTAAAGACCTTGTATTTTTAGGATAATTTTTCAAGCCTTGTCCTATTTATTGTAGCATGAAAAAAACAATTTATCATAATTTCAATAAAAAAATTATTTTCCAATTAAAAAAAAAAAAATCGGAATTCGAATAAATTTAAATTTTTTTTTTTTTAACTCGTTTTTTTTTTCTTCAATACAACAGAATTATATCAAACAAATCAGTTCAAGGAAACGAATCCGATGATGTGCAATAAACCCTATCGATAAAATGCAGTATAATAGTACATAATAATCTGTACGTTAATTCAATGCTAACTATATAATTACCTGATATTTTCTGTATCGTGCGATTGAATGTATCGTAATATAATGAAACAAACCCTGCTATTATTAATGATAAAGTCAATTAACTGTACTCAGTCGATTGATATGATATTTAAGTTTAAATCTATTTTATATACGAACTGTTAATAATACGAATTTTATACTGAAAAACAGAATTGAATTCGTATTGTTTTATTTTATTCTAAATCTAAAATCATTTATTTTTAAACTTGAAATCATTTTATTTTAAATCTAAAATCATTTTATTTTAAATCTAAAATCATTTTATTTTAAATCTAAAATCATTTTATTTTAAATCTAAAATCATTTTATTTTAAATCTAAAATCATTTTATTTTAAATCTAAAATCATTTTATTTTAAATCTAAAATCATTTTATTTTAAATCTAAAATCATTAGTTCTAATATAAAGTTATTTGTTATATATTTTAAACATCGTGAATCTGTACTTACTTATATGTAGTCTTAAGATAATATATGGTTTAGTTCAAGGGCACAATGTGTTAATATATAATTTTCTCGGCTATTGACGTGGTATTAATGTTATGTAACATTTAACAATGTTATGGCTCAACATTCGTACATATGTTTAACAATGTTGTAGCACAACATTCGTACATATGTTTAACAATGTTGTAGCACAACATTCGTACATATGTTTAACAATGTTGTAGCACAACATTCGTACATATGTTTAACAATGTTGTAGAACAACATTCGTAAATATATTTGACAATGTTGTAGCACAACATTCGTACATATGTTTAACAATGTTGTAGAACAACATTCGTACATATGTTTAACAATGTTATGCATCAACATTCGTACATATGTTTAACAATGTTTTAGCACAACATTCGTACATATGGTTAACAATGTTATGCATTAACAGTCCTACAAACAATATACATGTATGTTTGACAAGCAGACAGCCCAACATTAGTATATTTTTTCTATAGTTGCCAACCCGTCTCATCATAACTAGTTTACAGAAGTCTGTAATTTTGTTATGGTCCACGATTTCCTGAAATATATTTATTATCTTTTTGTAAGGTAGTGAGAATTATATAAAACATAATGATGATTATTTGTAATGTTTGAACACTTAAGAAAAATGGCAGATGATACCATCAGTACAGAAAAAAAAACAAAGTGTACCCTAGCAAGTTTACCAAAGTTTACCGTGAAAAGTTAACCAAATTTCACTGTGACAAGTTTACCAGCAATAAGAACGGCTTACCAGAGTTTACCATGCCTAGTTTACCCGCAACTAGCACAGTTTACCAGAGTTTACCGTGCCTAGTTTACCAGAAATGGAACACATTTTACCGGGCCTAGCAACACCTCTCCCCAAACCAGTTCCAGCCTCCCTCAGGTCGTTTCTTCTGAACTTCCCCAAGGTATAGGGCAAATAAATAAAATAAAACTCATCGCTAGATTACATCTGGAGTCATTTCACGATTACAAATTTATATCTTTTTCTTTTATTTGTGAGCAGAAGCGAAAGGAGGGAATTCCTAGAGGAGTTACCAGATAAAATAAAAGATGCGAACGAAGTGAGCCAGAGAGCTGTACGGTGATAGGAAGGATCTCAACAAATTCTTCCAAGATATCCTACTGCTGTCCCGAACACATTACTACTGACGTTTTATCCCTCTTTCTCTCTAAAGCCGATTAAGAGGATATATCAATTCCTCAGAAAATACAGGCTATAATAGAAACATCAGGTCTATAAATACCTATTTAAGCTTCTGAAACTGTTATTGAAATTTGATCGCTTCGGTCTGCGGTATTATATCAGTTATTTGAGCTTCTTTTCAGATCGATTATTTTGCAGGTTATCAATGAAAAAAGTTAGAGGTTATGATATGACTATACAATTTTAGAATTAAATTTTTTTATTAGAAGCTTGAAGAAGGAAACTACTTATATATATATATATTTATTTCATTTAATAATTAGATTTATTTGGTATATTCAATCTAATATAGCACAATATATGATATATTCTTCTGTAATTACATAATTACATATATTGGGATTCAACAAATAGCATCAAAGTAACTATCAACGTTATTGCCTTTTAAAATGATATTGCAAATTCAGCCGACACATTTATAATTACATTTCCATGCATGACTTTGTTTGTAGCACAGTCTAACGTTCCATCTTTGTCTCTCTCTCCCCTTCACGTTCCATCTCGAACAAGTCCCACTTTATCCGCGTTCCATCGGAATTATATTCAGACAACGTTATCCCTATAGTACGTGCAAACATTCTCTTTTTTCGACTACAAACACAACACATTTAATTAACGTCAAGTTGTACAGCCTGAACCTATATTTTCACCGTTTGCATAATGATATTCACATGCAATTTGCCGTGTAATTTTATTGATGATGGTACTCCACCAGGCTTTTATTTTTTGACCGATCAGTACCTAGATAGGGCTGACTAAACCGTGTAGGAATACAATACACAAGTGCAAAAAGCCAGCCAACCTCGGTGAAGATAATATATGCATGAATAAAACAATGTAACAAAAGGAATTAAAATGAAATAAATAGGGCAGACCACGATATTGTATGCAAATGTATCAGATAAGAAACTAATTCTGAAATGAAATTGTGCTCAAGTGTCGCCGTATTTTATCCCCGTCGCTCTTGATCATCCTGGTACGTGTTTTTGGAGAAAATTAAATTCTATCGTTTAGCGACATTTTCGATTAGTTTGATATTATGTAAATGCTCAATTAAATGTCACTGTAAATATTTTCATGGTAATCAGTTGAAGAATGTTTGCAACTATAAAAGGAAAGTTGGAGAGCAACATTTTCGAACTGGAGAATTTCAGTTTATCTAAACTGATAAAAAAATATTTTAAATTGTTACAATCATTATTACTTTCACAATCTATTATCAATTACTAACTATTTTTTATTTTATTTTTCAGGTGAGCATTTATATCCGGCTAAGGACAGTTTTGGAAGTTACGTGAGTACAAACGGTCTTCATATGCAGCTCATATGGAAATTTCTCAGCTCATTTTATGAGACGCTGTTCCGTAACGCTGATGGTAAATTATGCAACTTTTGAGATAAAGAAGTATTTGACATAAAGAATCACACCCCGTTGGAACTGTTCTCTTGGCCAGCATAACAGGATGCTCCATTCACATCAACAGGAAACATATATATATAAATATATATATACGCAAGAATGTAGCGCCGCGATATAGGCATATCTACTGCAAACGCAATTCCTATGCCGACTGCTCACAATGCTATAAGGTCTATATTGCCTCTCCCTGATAGGCTTTTAACGCAATATCTTAGCACTAATGGTCTCTTGTATGCGGTAGTTTGTAATCCTGGGCAAGGCGCAGCAAGGGAATACTATTGTCTTATCTCCCAACACGCTATGGCTTTGCAGGGATTTTACTTCGCGTACTTCTTTTTCAGTAATGTCTCTCCAATTTCGTGAATGTTTATTATTTCGCAATCTTCGGGAGTGTGTTCATCCCACTGATACTAGTGGTACGTATCAATCCGCGAGAATATATACTATTTCGCCGATATTCAAAATGTGTATTAGTCCGCGGGTATAGAAAAATATGTATTAGTAACCCGTTTTGGAGAATTTGTGCTATTCCGTCGGTATAGAAAAATGTGCTATTCTGCCGGGATAGAAAATTAGTTGTTATTCCGCCGTATTGGTTATTTTGTAGTATTTCGGTGGTTTAGGTATGTTTGTATAATTCCGTTGTTTCTAGGATTAAATTTTCTATTCCGCTACGAGGTCTACCGTAATGTGAATCTATTTCTTCTTCCAATCGTAGAATTCATATCTTTTCTCCGTCAAGAGGAAAGTGAACAAATAGTGAGTATCTCGCTCTTGTGATTCGCACTCATTCATGGAGCCACAGTAGGATTATTCATCCATATATATGTGTATGATTATCCTATATAAGAAAGCATCCATTATTATTCCATTTAGAAGAACATGCCTATCTCAGAGCTATAATTGTTATTCCAAACAATTATTTACTAATAACATCTCGTTTGACAACATCATTGTGATACGTTTGTACAGCATATGCTTTATACACGCGAACGAGTGCCGAGTGCCGCAGCACACCCTTATTTGTGACGCACGTCTCACCAAATGACTCCTTGAATCAGACCAAGACAACCATGATTTGCGACGTTAATTTACGAGCGTACAGAGTTTCAAATCTTTTAGGATACGCCCTTCAAAACTGCACGTGAGTTACCATGACTTATCTGGCTGTGATGACTCTTGGGGCTATTAGCCGGGCCCGTGGATCATTATCCCTCCCTGGGATTACTCCAGGGCTCTAACCTCTTCAGTCTGGGTAGATAATGACTATCTATGTCGTCAAGTTGGCTCTGCAAAAGACTCTTTTGGTTTATCTGCAGCAATCGGTCCCCTCTTAGTTTTTTTTTTTTGCTATCACTGTTGAATAGGCATCACTATCCATCATAGGTACTTTAGATTTGAGGTGTACAGTGCTCTTCCACATTGCCAAGCTATTCAGACCGTATAGTGTTCATCTACAGTGTAGGTGAAGAGAAAAAGGTTGGGGTATACCGTGATGAATTTATTTGAAGGATTACCTAGCTATTCTTAGATGTATAGATGGAAAATTACTAGATTATCAAAATGTACCAACATTCTTTGATAGAAAATTAGTAATTATCAAAATAGATGATCTAATGCTAATCACGCTGGTAGGTTCAGTGTTATTAATCAATGTAAGACGTTACATGTATACTTCAAAACACGATTTCTCCCTATTCATGACAAAGTCCATCTTTCATTTAGTAATAATGACCTGTGGATTCATTAGTAGAATTGGAAGGGGAGGGACAAGAGGAATGGTTTGAAGTTTTGCGGCTGTTGTCGAAGACATCATCTTTGTAGCTCTTCTTTTTGGCCATTAGAGAAAGTTCATTTGATTATGATACCCGTACAGGGGTAATGATCACAAAAACAGCTATCGAGGTAATGGTCCGTGACGAGGTCCGTAATGACGCTACACTATAATTCCGATCTTCTTTGTAAAGGCGAACAAAGAACATAGTGTGCATTAGTTAAACATCAACTAACATGACGGCATGTCTCTTAAATTAAGATATGATATATGAATGAAGATCAATGTAGAGCTTTGTAGTCTCTCTTATTTTCTAGACATACATTTCTCTCCGTGATTAAAGGTCAAAATGATTTGACGAAAATGTTTGCTCAAAACAAACAAGATTGAAAGGGCTACCTTGAAAAATCAGGATTTTTTCATTTTTTTCAAAAAACAGTCAATGCTGTGACAAATTTATTCAGAGAAGCATTGTGCCCTCTTTTCTGGATTGTATCAAGGACATCCTCCCCCCAAGGATCCCCCCGACCACCACACTTACTCCCCAGTGTACTGGCGTATCGGCAAGGTTACCGCTGATAACTTCTCAATTGCAGTACCGACCAGTTAGTTAGCTTGCTATAACATTTCCGTATTTTTGGGACTCATTCGTACCTTGGTACGAATTGTTTTTGGTTATGCATTTTTTGGTTAGTAGGCTATCTGTCATTTCAGTCTTTAAAAAATTAAGTCGTTTGAAAAACTAATGAAACTGGTCGTTAAGATTTATTTTTAGAAAAGAATAAACAAGTTGAAAAACTGTATAAGCGTATAAATCATCACCTAGTGGATGAAACCGTTTATTTTGAAATCAATTTGCTTCATAAGAGTACCTATATCTTTTTATAAAACTCATCTTCCAGTACTCTACAGTCGTGTTCATGCTAAGTCAAGTGTAACGACTGGTCCGAATAGGGGGTATGTACCTACATATTAACGTACAATGCAAAGTGCTGCAATTAGAACCGATCATGACCTTACCATACCTAAATTCTAACGTATGTTGTAGAGACGAAAAAGGTAGAGACTAATTTTTTGTTTGAGGCACTGTGACAATTTTTTTTAACACATTTATTTATTAATCACGAATCTTATGAATTATGATTAAATTATAATACATTTATTTATATACTTCTACTGTTTTATATTCTATTGATACAATTTGCACAATCTAAGTTTAATTGTTCATTTCACCGTATATTTATTACCCGATTGATAGCCTTCGTCTGTACGATTTAGCTCTACAGCTCTGTTTATAAATACATTTTTAACCAAGATTGTTCCGCTTCATAGACTATATACAGGGTGACCACAAAAAGTGTACTCAAGTTTTAATTAATATAAATATTGTATTTACAGGTAGATAAAAAAGAAGTTGAAGTGATATTATAAATTAGAATTAGGATTGTTTGCATTAAATATTTATATCAATTTAAAGTTTGGTACACTATTTTGTGGGTCACCCTGTATAATATATATACTATCTTCCATATATACCTACATACTATTCCTTCCTCCATATATGGTATTGCCGTTAAAGTACACATTTACTGAACAGCTGATACGTTGTTAAGCTTTATTATATTATTACTGTAATTGATTCAACATGGATTAACTATGATTAGGGTTGTGACAATATGCTATTAAAATCATCGAAAATATTATAGACGGAGAGAATTAAAGAGTATTGAATGGTTCTACACCAGCGGTATATAGTATTCGATACCATTTCATTTCGTCTGTGATATTCTAAAGATCTATGATTTATAAAGCATATTGTCACAACCCTAATCATGAATTTCACAATTGATTAAAATTAATAAATGATATATTAAGTTAGTATCTATGTATTTATGATAAAAAACTATCCATAAATTATAATATTGTTTATTTGTTAATTTAAATTTTATTTGCTATCGTATTGAATTAAAAGTATAAAATTAAAGGCCAATTTAGTGTCAATCCTAACAATAACTTTAATTCTTGATAGTTATCTGATATAGTAAATGTAACTAACAACTAAAAGTAACTTTAAAATGCTTGTTAATTTAATAATGGGTCTTTATTCTATATGTCTCCATACATTTATTTAAATTGACTAGCTTGTTCTACAGCCTTGATCTATGAACGTCATACATTTTCCTTTTATTGTGTACTTTGTCTTAAATACGCTATTCTGCAACAAGGATATGTATGTAAAGTTTTAAATATCATGTATTTTTAGTATTTATTTTCATTGAAAATTTGATGATTTAAGATTTTAAATACATATTCGAGTTTGTTCATTTTTTCTTCATTGATTGATTTTAATTCAATTATAAATATTTATTGTCAATTTGAGTTTTGATTTTTGACGTTTAATCATTTTTTTGACTAAACAATTTCCGTAAAATAAAAATAATCATCAAGAGAAAAGAAACATAATGAAGCCCCCAAACGCTTCTTTTTTCCGTCTAATTTACAAGAAGTTTCTGCTAAGAATACCTCTATTGAACCGATACCTGCCTAGTGTGCCATTTTGTACTCCTTTTTACTCGTTACTATGACCTACAAGAGGTATTAAGAGGTTGTATGTATATTGCGTATAGCCGCAAGGTCCTCGTACTAAACTTTAGGAATGATCTCGAAAAAGAAGGAACCCACGCTAGTTTGAAAATATGGAACGGGACTATTCCTGAAATGTTGTAATTGTTGAAAATGGGAATATTCCTAAGATTTTGATATTAGAAATATTCCTAAATGTTGTTGATTTTTGGAATCTTTCATTATTTTGTAACTGTTAATTTTTGTATTTATTTGAAAAATAATATCTTAAACCCAAAAAAAATTCTTGGAATATTCCAAAGATTTTTTATCTGTACAAAATTGGAATATTCCATAGATATTATATCTGCATTTAATGGGAGTATATCTTCGATATTCTATCTAAAATAATAGAAGTATCCCATTTAAATAAACATTCTGGATACCATTGTATCATCCCGGTGATGTTACACACAATACGTACAATGAGAAAGAGCGCGGGGCCAGTTCTTCATTGTTAAACTTTGAAATGTTCGTACAATGGAAGATAAATAAATTATGCAGACTGCCAATATTATTCTATCTTGGGATTGTATTGTTCAAATTCAAAGCCTTTTTTATATCTTATTTTTATATTCGGCTTGCAGGATGTGATTTATATCTGTTTCTTCTAATAATGATATATGAGAATTATAAAAAAACCTTTCAAACTCCTATCCATATCGAGATTGTGAATACATAAAATTGCTATACATGATTTGTCATATATAAGTAAATCGTATGATAAAATTTGATAAAAACAATTTTTTTCCCTCAAAAATAACAGTAAATAATTATAGCGCATGATGATATCTTGATGAAACCTAGAATTATTTTTTAAATGACAACTATTTTATTGCTATATCCAATTATCCATTTTCTCTATATCAGGTTTCTTTGTATGGAATATAAGCATCATTTCGCCATCATTTCGGCATCACCACACAACCAGTCTGCCAATATATAAGTAGCTACACCATTATTTCTTACGACTTCATTTCCTCAAACCATCTACAGGGCTGCTAGTGTATTGCTCTAGATTATATGATAGCGAGAAACGGCCTTTTCATGTGCCTTCTCATGTGACTTTTCATGTGTCTTTTCATGTGTCTTTTCATATGCCTTTTCATATGCCTTTTCATATGCCTTTTCATGTGTCTTTTCATGTGTCTTTTCATATGCCTTTTCATGTGTCTTTTCATATGCCTTTTCAACCACCATAATAGATTTTTTTGAGTTTTGAAAGTTATGAATTATCGGACAGTTCTACATTTCGATCATATATGAAATTGACGATTTACCTCGTTAATTCAAATGGTATCCAAGGTACCTGTAGGTATCGATTAGTGGTATCCATGATACCTCCAGGTATCGATAAGTGGTATCCATGATACCTCCAAGTATCGATTAGTGGTATCGACAATACCTGGAGGTATCGATTATTGGTATCCATGATACCTACAGGTATCTTGGATACAAATTAAAATAACGAGTTGAAACGTCATTTCTTTCAGATAATTTTAAATGTGAACTGATCAGTAATTCGTAACTTAGCTTCCTAATATTTTATAACCTAATGTATATTATTATGTACCAAAATGACCGTACGGGTAGCCAGTTACTGGCCCCTTTTCTAGGCAGGTTTGATGCAAATGAAGGACTTAAATGATTACTGCTTCTATCCACTGATTGATGGTACCATAAGGAATCTATTAGGTATTCAGGGGGTAACTTGCTAGTTATCGAACATTTCCACATTTCCGATCGTATAAGAAAAAAATAATCAATATTTATTGCATCTAACTTATTCTTTTATGATTAGAAATGTGGAACTGTCCCATAATTCGTAAGTTACCCCATATCAAGTCTTTTAATTTAAAATCACTATAGTGAAGTTTATTGCATCAATTATTTATAAAGATAATGTATTTAAAATATCATTTATTTCCTTTATTATTACTTCTTTTTATATTTTTTATTATTATTTATTTATTCCATATTTTATATATTGTGTTAAAAGTTCCAATTAAAAGATACATTTAAATTGATAATGACTGAATTTCAAATTTAAAAGATGATACAAATGCTAGTCCACTAGGGATGAACTTCTACGTTGCATATATATAGTATTTTTCAATTCTATTTTACTAATTATATTATGATAAATTAGTGTATTTGGGTCAGTGTCTTCTATAGAATAAAGCAAAGCTGTTCATATAGAAGAATGGAGTAAGGAAGAGATTTCCCATGGGGGCGTATTTTGCATCAACTTCTGAAAAGGTATTCCTCCCTGCGGACCATGTTGTGAAGAGAGCTTTCAGTTGTAAGTCTGGCACAGATGTAGCAGTTACCTTATCTAAATGTTTGACGTTATTGCTCAGATGTTCGACGAGTCTATGAACAGACATGTGAACAGACATGTCTCGAACGCAGACATCAACACCCTGATGTGTTGTGAAGGACTCAATTGACAGGCTGGGGGAAAATGTTAAAAACATCGGGGGAAAAAGGTTGACAATTTTATTTTACCTGATAGGAATTTATAGTGGGGGTTTAGAAGATTATGTCGGGCACTTCCATAATCTTTGGTTATCCCACTATAAGTATTTTTCATGGGAAAGAATTTTTCAAAATACCGAATACACACTTATCTATAAATTGTAATATATAATATTATTATTATATAATAATAATATTATTATTATGTAATATTCAAATTAATTTATCCATGTAGCCTTTTAAATATCGAAGTTACGAATTTTCGGTCAGTACTACATCTACGGTCACTGTATACACTGTATAGTACACAGTGTGTAGGTGAAATGATAATTTACATGTCTCGTATATACAGAAAGAAGTTAATGACTGTGTAGAGTGATTGTGTGAATAATTATATACAGAATACCTGTGTTTACCATACATTGAGTAAATGTTAGAGTTTATATATAGATCGAACAAATGTACACACTGAAATTCGTATCGAAGCGTGCATGAATATACACTGAATGTATAATAACTTTATAGATTAAATTCTATAGGAATAAAGAATTCGTGACATTCTCGTTGATTGATTAGCTTAATCAATTACCATTAGTAGAAATTACTCTATTTTGATAATTCGAGGGTTGGTATAAAGTAAGTAGCGGGTTGACACTGCAATCTAATGGTAGGTATAAGCCTATAAGCCTTCATTTTCAGTACGGTGGAATAAGACATCATTGTTAAATGTGGGCTCATGGATCATTCCCACCTGCAATCTAGGAATTTATATTCCCATTCCTTTAGTTATTTAGCCTCTATCATTACCGGCTTAGGAGATTCGTGCATAGTTTACTTACTTATCTTGATTTCCCCTAAGGATTCGAACAACCGTGATATTTGAGGTGAGTCAGTTTATTATATTTCAAGATCTGATAATTTCTCGATAAAAACCCGTGAAATTACTGACTTGAAATCTTGTTTGGGCAAATTAATCATATGTAACTATTATCAACTATGATTTAAAATCAAGTTTCAGCTGTTTAAAGGGGTCGAACTCGGACCAATCATGATTTGGAAACATATTTCTAGATTCTCATTTGTTTCTGATTATGCGAAACCCACTAAACGAAAAATAATGAAACTTCTTTTTCGCATTTTTTCTTATAGTTTCTTTATATTTTTTCATATTTCTAAATATTATTATCTACGCTATTTGATTCCCAATTTGTATCTGTCATTTTTTCTAAACGAGGTTGATGAAATCTATCATTGGCTTAATAAACAATTTCATTTTACAATGATACTGACATGCCTATTGATGAAACTAAAAAAAACTTGTACTAAACTATCGTAGAATTATCGTATCTACCTGTTCGACTACGAGTTACTTCACCATCAAGGCTAACATTTCTCACAATTTGTTCCATTACGTAATGTCAAATAATTATACAGACCATTGGATATCGACAATTATCGTCATCCTATATGTCAACGATTACGTGAATCAATTTCGTAAGCCATACGACATTTTATGGGAGGTATATTTGATTTTTATGAACGTATTTGCAGAATCATTAATTTACGTGAAAGTGATATTGCGTAATATTTTTTTTAGAGAAATGAATAATTTGTGAAAAAAATAAAATATTCTAAAATGGTAATTACGATTTTCAAAGTAAAATATTTTGATATTTGCATTTAATATAGTTTTAGTTTTAGAATATGCACGGCAATTTATTTTGGTATTCATAGTTTTGATGCCTTGGTAAATTCATTTAGTTTACTCCATTCATTTTCAGTACCATTTTCGTCCATTAATTACTAATATGCACACGAATTTCCCTCATCGTTCTGAACTCATTCACAACGTCATCCGAATGAACGTTTGCAATTTTATCCTCCGTTGAGTCTGCGGTTTGGCAACCCAGGTGAAAAATTTAGAGCGTATACATTTGATCGATGATTATAATAGAATATGAAATCTATACGACAATAATTGATTCGACTAAAATACAATCATAATATTTCATAAATCGAAAAAAAATTATCCTGAAAAAAAAAAATTCCCGGCAATAATGGAAATACATCAGGATACTTTATAATTAAAAAAAAACTCATCATTCATTCACTCTAATCGACAATTTAAACGATGAAGTCGACTATGATTTTTTTTTCGACAGGGATACACCGCTGTAATACATGCGACCGCGTCAGGATCTCTCGTCAAATGTTACAGAAAAAGTGTTACGTCGACCTGCCTCAATATTATCAACTTTAGACACCGTCTCACGTACGCTCAGTTTTTTGTTTCGGCTCACCCGTGCGTTTTTGTTATGTTTATTTCTATCTTCGTGTGGTTGCTTAAATAAATGTCGCAAGCATTAATATTCGTGTGCTTCTACAAGTGATACACTGTTTCATTTCAGTGATAGTTCTATAAATGGTATTATTAATTAACATTTTATATTATACATATATTGAGTTAAAATTATATTTTATTTTTTTCGATGATAAACTAGAAATTAAAAAGATTCATTTTTTGAATTGATGTTGTGACAAATTTAAAAATATCTACAAGTAATACAATTAGTAAAGTTTTTGGAAATGTTGAATTAGCAATCTGTGAAAAAGCATTACGGGTACACTTTTATTTCTCTGTACATGCTATTTTTCAAATGGAAAATGCCTTCATTAAACTAAACCTATTTCACTTACCATAACTCACCTTTCTATATAAATCACTCAGCTAATTCTTCAATTAATCCCAAAGGGGTCCTTCAGCTCCTCACCAAAATCCTACGACTGAGAGCCATAAAAATTTTATAGCCATATTAATTAATTTCAAAGGCGTATAAATTCCAACAGGAGTCATTAGTTCTCCCGAAGAATTTAATTATTTTACACACAAAAAGCCAGCAGAGACCACGTTAGTAACCTTTAAAACAGAATTTTGCAAACGTCTGATAATTCCTTCGATAACAGCTCTGATGTCATTTTTATTGAAGAAAAAGCTGTCAAAGTTCGGTTAGAGTACACAGTCAATCATCATTACCAGTTGTAAATTGTTTATACTGTCTGTCTACATAAGGAATATCAAAACTTGTTAAGACTTAATTTCCGTAATGAATATTCATTTTCCTGTTTACTTGAATTTTTTTTATAAAGATTAAATGTCATTTTGATCAATAATTATTATCCTCCTTGTAATTTATAAATATTTTTTATTCGACAATATACATTTTCTATCCATGATTGCAGTCTGCAATAATTTTAAATTAGTGTACGAATTAACCATTTTAAGATTGATTTTTCATTGAAATTGTGTTTATGATATCCGTCAACTTCTCTGACATTTAAATAATCGTTTCGATAGAATTTATAACCTTCGTCATTGATTAATGACTATTAAAATATAAGATGATTTCTTGGAGAACAGTTTACCAGTTCCTGCAGTCTGGACCACATAAATGATATTTGAAATAGTTATATCTAATTACGTTTTAACACTCCATCTTCATCATGGTGGGGTGATAGAAGATTTAAGAAGGAACTGAATCTTCTATGCCCCCACCATAACAACTCTGTGGGTATTCCATCTTAATCTTCTATGGCCTCCCCATACTGGCCACCAATTGATATTGATGAGGAAATTGTGGATATCCTCTGGTTGGGTTTCTTCACCGCAGAGATCATTTGCCGGGTTATTTTCGTCTGATTTGCTCTTATATTCTCGCCAGTGTTGGCAAGGTATTGAATTATTCATAGCACCAATGAAAGAACCAGTCAATTTCTCCTCCAATTTTCAACTCTCGGTCACACCTTCCGCGGTAAAAATATGATTGAGTGATTTCTTCAATTGAAATGAGAAAAAAATTATATTTTTGTTTTTGTTTGAGTATTTTGACAAAATTAAAAATGAAGCTGAATTTTTTTCTTCAAAATATTAAATCGAAATTAAAAAAATAGATATAAAATCTCAATTATATTATTTATTTGAATGCACGATTTTTGATATTAAGATATATTAAATGTTATTGCTTGATAAAAATATGTAAATTGTTAGCTGGTTATTTTATTTTTCGAAACATATCTGCTATATCATAGAAAAATTTATGTTGGGCTTTAGAAGATTAAGTTAATCTTCTTTAATCCCACATTCCCACCATATGTTTTTCTGAGGATTATAAAATCTATCCCCAATGACCGCAATGACTTTAGTTTAAGGCGTCTTGGTGTTTTCTCCCATCTGCATTTTAGTCATCAACGGTAGCTGTTGCGACGACGTCTAAACACAGTATTTAACATCACTGACTTGTATGCTCTTAATTGCTTCATTTAGACAAACTCCCTGGGATTTTTACGCCTTCTTAACGCTTCACGAGCAAAAGTTTAGTCGTGAGCCGACTTTAGTGTTTTGGACCTAAACTTTTGTGGAGGAAAAAGAAGTTCCAGGCGACCAAAAGAAGTGAAGAAAAAGGCCAGTAAATGTTTGCTGGTCCTGGAATCTTAATAAATTCATCACGAGATAATTAGTTAGAGATAGAATCTGGTGATATTCTATTTGTTAGGGCTTGTAATTTTGATGAGGAAAAAAAGGATTTAGAAGTCGTTCTCAGGAGGATAAGGAATCCAAAGTCATTTCTAATTCACGGAATAATAACATGCTTCCCCACTCTCTTACGTATAATAGTGGCTCATTGCTTATGTATTAAAGTTCAGTATTCTCTTTGAATTCACAGACCGAATGCCGTATAGGTTTGTTTGTAGTTCTTCAACGGATGGAATTCATAGTGTACAAAGTGTTCGAATTATTTATGAATCGGTAGATTGAAGTTTAATTAATGCAGAGGAGCTGAATGAGGCCAGTGTTGACGCGATGAAGTCTCGGCAAAGACTGAGTCAATATTGAGTTACCACATTCGAAGAAAGCTATTTAACTCGCATTATCGATAATAAAGATCATTCATTGAATGATTTCAGTTTAAATAGTAATACAAACCTTATTATTTTCTTACTTTATTGATTATGTTTCTAAGAGTTATGAACGCGGAATAAAACTTATCATTTTATAAATAGTTGTGTGCGTTAATTATTAGAAACAGGTTGTTATCATATTTCAATTTTCGTTGAAATAAAACTTTTTCATCGTCTCGGTTGACCAATACTACGATTGGAACCTCAAAATGTATGGATATAAATGAAATCAACTTATTATGTTTAAAACGAACTATTATTCCAATTTCTTTATCTTATTCAACCAAAGAAATACCATTAATTTTCCATTATTATTTATTATAACTAGAATCCAAAAACCCGATTTCCTCGAAGAAAAACTACAACAGGATATTGAGGTTATCAGATCGTTTTCCGTCATTAGTTTCAGTCTTAAATAAAATATATATATATTAAATAAAATATATTCATATGTATTAATCTAAATCGTTCATCCAATTCTATTTCAATGATTATTAAATTGAAACTTATTAATTTAAGTTTACGTTTTGTAATTATCCTCACTGTCTTAAAACACCTCTGACGGTTCTGATGATCATTTAAATCTGCTAAAGTGATCTAACTGGGCTATAACTGAAATTAAATCACCGTTAACAAGTCGTTAAAGCCCATTCTTTCAGGTTGAAGGTACACCTAAGTGTAATTCCAAGTCACTTCTGTGGTAACCCTTTCTCAATAAAATATGTGATTTCTTTTGACAATATACTTTTTTGTTCCGCTTCCCTAAATTTGAATTGTTTCCATGGGTCATTACTTTGAAGTGGGTCCATGGGCTATTAGGGTCCTTAATCTGCCCCTACCTAGCTTGCCAAAAAGTAGTATATGGTTCACATCACTTTTTAGAAAGGTGTGTGATCTTCCCGTACGTATGGGTGGAAGGTATTTATTAACCATTTGTTAATAGAGTCGTTAGCATTCTTTCTGGATAATTTTGGAAATTTCATTCCCCATATGTTTTTACATGTTTTTTACCAGTTAAATATTTAGATTTGTTTCGATACGCAATTAAATTTCTAATTTTTTGTAGTTCATCAGTTTTAACTTTTTATTTATATCTTTAAAATAATAATTTGATCGAGTTCAAATTCCGACAGTAAAATTTACCGGCTGTTCACCATTATTTTAGTGGTTTTCGCTAAAAAAGATTAAGTCATGGAACTGCAAACTCTATATTTCTGGTGATAATGAAAATGTCTAATTGCTCCAGAACACTGCATTAACTTTTACAATGGCAATTACAGCTGCATTCAAGGTGGAAGTGATAACTCCGTAATGATAATACCTAGTCACGCCTCAATCTATAATTATTATAGATTCCTAGCACAGGATATGCTTAATGTCGTCTCCCTTCTCTAAAAATGAACTAACCCAATTTGTGTCGTCGCAGGCAGGTTTTTCGTTTCTAGCTGACGGTTGTTTCAGCAGAAGCATAATATCAGTTAGCATGTCAGCCGTCAATTAAAGTGAATTAGTTGACAGGAAAGAGTGTCGAGTCCTGATCACAGTCATCAAGGTAACGACACGGAGTTATTTACTTCTTTATTGCTCCGTGGCAAATCTACAACAATATTATTATAGAACCAGGAGGCAGAATGAGGCCTGTACAAGAAAAAAAGTTCATTTCTCCTTTTTGGTTGTTTTTTATTCTAATGAAATATTAATCATTGGGATATAATTAACTATGTTTAGTTATTGAAATGAATGATTGGATGAATGGTAATGTTTTTAACCTTTGGTTTCATCTTACCATTATGACCCGTATTACTTCTCCCTACAATCAATCACCGAAGCCACAATGACACGTATGTCTTCTCCTTGGTGTTCTACTTTCGTCTTCGAATGTTTTCAAAGGAAGTCAAACATTACATCCCCCTGTCGGCTGACTTTAGATATTTGTAGATGAGTATTATTAGTATGTTTGCATCTTCTTTTACAATAGGATGTTCTCAGATCCCAGGGCTACGTCGCCACCTGTTCTTAACCTTTTGACTTCGATTCAGCTTAAGTACCTCCTCCATGATGCCAAATCATCTCCCAGATAGTTTTGTCCTATTTTTTAAAATTGTTGGTGAATAAGTAGGTGCTGGCTGTAACTGTATCTTCTTTCTTCAGGAGTTCAATTATGTTATAACGATCATTCCGCATCAATTGCACCGGTGTCGCAATTATCTGTACAATTTCACGTTGATTGAAATAACAGTAATGATGTGATCTTGTGAAAGCCATGTGCCTTTGTTTTCTTATCATCTCACATTGTGATCGTCATAATTAGTACCACCATCACAGGACCAAAACAAAGCACTTTACACGTTGTTAATCGAGAGAAACTCGTTCAGCAAAACTGGTTCCAGAACGTTGTTCATTTCTGAAATTTGATTCTCATAAATTTGTACATGGTTACGCACGATTTATCGTTAGTTAACCACGCTAAACTATGAGAACATTTGCGCAGAAAGGAACAGTATTGTCATATTGACTAATCGCCGAAAAGTAATCATCAAACTGATCAATATTTTCAGGTCAACTTGACCTGAAAACTCATTACAGAAATCTGAATCAAAAACCAAATTTCGGAATTGTTACGAATAAATACCTTAAATGGAAATTCACTTAAAATGAACCATATTTTCCTTTTTCGTGTAACGAAACACATAAGTTTATTCGAATGGTCTGAAGATGAATGTAACTGTGACAGTGTAGCACTGGCGTTAGCACCTCCCAACTCTATGTTAGAGTTTCCACGACTCTCATTATTCAAAATGTCACGTCGAGGAAAACTGAAAAGCGGAATGGCAAATTCTGAAATAGTTTGTTAGGTTTGTTTCATGAATTCTAGAAATAGCTAAATGTATTAATTTGCATCTTGCGCAACATGTAGCACACTTTTGTGATGTTTCTGCTCTTGTTGGTAATTTGTATTAAATGTTTATTGTAACCGGAATTTATTCGAAATGATATAATATGTTATTTTATATTTGGGTATATTAATAATAAGTTTGTCTTTAAATTTTTATTATTATTTTTCTGCTTCACATCATCATAAAATGATCCCAAAACTGTTTTATTTTATTTTCGGAATGTTTCACTACATTTTCGAATTTAGAAAAATATTGATTTAATTCATCAACAAGATTTACAATTAGTAAAGAGTTTCTTGTCATTGCTTTCATGTACGTAATATGCTTTTATGTACGTAATATGATTTCATGTACGTAATATGATTTCATGTACGTAATATGCTTTCATGTACGTAATATGCTTTCATGTACGTAATATGCTTTCATGTACGTAATATGCCTTCATGTACGTAATATACCTTCATGTACGTAATATGCTTTCATGTACGTAATATGCTTTCATATACGTAATATGCTTTCAATTACGTAATATGCTTTTATGTACGTAATATGTTTTCATGTACGTAATATGTGTTCATGTACGTAATATGTTTTAATGTTCGTCATGTACGTAATATGCTTTCATGTACGTAATATGCTTTTATGTACGTAATATGCTTTCATGTACGTGGTATGCTTTCATGTACGTGATATGCTTTCATGTACGTGATATGCTTTCATGTACGTAATATGCTTTCATGTACGTAATACACTATCATTTACGTAATATGTTTTCATGTACGTAATATGTTTTCATGTACGTAATATGTTTTCATGTACGTAATATGTTTTCATGTACGTAATATGTTTTTATGTACGTCATATGCTTTCATGTACGTAATATGCTTTCATGTACTTAGTATGTTTTCATGTACGTAATATGCTTTTGTGTACGTAATATGCTTCCATATACGTAATATGCACTCGTGTACGTTAAAAGTGCACACATGTACGTTATCATAATTAGAGCATTTGATAAGCGTGTACAGTTTTTTATCTACGTAATGCTTTGACCTCGCCTGCGACACCGTAATTTCACTTTAATTGGCTCTATCAGCCCACTTCTTTTTCCGATCGGAACACCTGTGGATAATTTAAAACATTTCACCTGGATCATCCAATTAATAACGCTATTTTTCTTTTTGCTCGAAAAGAAAATACCTATATAGTCAATATTCTATAGCCCCACCATTAGTTTCTTTCTCTGTTGCAGGTTTTGTTTAATTAATTAGTTATCTCTTTACTTAATATCCTTCGTTTCATCACTCTTCTTTACTTCATCACTATTCTTTACTACATCACTATTCTTTACTACATCACTAATCTTTACTACATCACTAATCTTTACTACATCACTATTCTTTACTGCATCATTATTCTTTACTACATCATTATTCTTTACTACATCATTATTCTTTACTACATCATTATTCTTTCCTACATCATTATTCTTTCCTACATCATTATTCTTTCCTGCATCACTGTTCTTTACTGCATTAATACTCTTTCCTATACATCACTATTCTTCATTAAACAACTAATTCTTTACTGAATCGCCACCCGTAATTCATACCTTCAAATTACACTTTTCGCAGGTATGTTTTTCTTCCTTTTTCCTATCCAAAGTCTACCGCCGCAACCCCACACAAGAATTATGCCGCTAACAATCTCCATTGGGCAAAAGTGGAGCTTTTTTACTCCTATTTTATGAATATATTTATGGCAATTTTATGGTGGCTGTGGCTACCGAAACTCTTTCATATTTATGCACAAAATACTCGGGAGCAAGTGTCAGCAGTAAAAAAATATATACGCTTTTATGAACGTCGTGAATTTGGTGGGTATTTAGCGAAATAGTTTCATGTTAATGGAGGATGAATTATTATATCAAATCCTACAAATATGACATGAATTCATTTAATAAACTTTAAATGGTTGTTTTAGTAAGATATTTATACCTCAATAAGATCATTACAGAAAGTACAGTTTCGATCAACTTTTAAAATTAGGTCCACCATCTTCGTGCGTCAGGCCGGGTCAATCATTACCTCTATTCAGAAAGTATAAACAAACCGGTGATAGCGGTCATTGTTGGTTCATGCTGCTGAATGGGCATAGAATTTAATCTGTCCGAAAGCCATTGTATGTCGAAGTCGATAGGTAATTCCTCCGACCACTCCGATGTCACGCTTCCTTCTTAGTCGGTCACGGAAAGTTCTTACACCGGTAAAAAACTACCTGACACAGCCCCCAATTATTCTCCTATTTATACTTCGCTGTAGGAAACTGAAATTGCTTCATGCAATGACTGAAAAAAAGAAGGTGTAGCTATTCTGTATCATCATTAGAGCTCACAAAGATATGTTTAACGTGCGCAGTTGGAATATGAAGACCTAACCTAATCCTCAATGCATTTATTCTGTACTGTAGAATCCTCTATAGTGACTGTAGAGTAAGGAACTACCTTAAATAGTGAACAAATTTCCTTTAGTCTGCCAATAAATGGCTATTAGTTTTCTACAACTGATGACCATTCATGGCAGATTAAAGAAAATTTGTTCACTATAGAGACTATTTTCTCACTCAGAACTGAACATTCACTATAGAGGAGTTATCTCTATTATTATTTGAGCTCACTAAGATATGTTTAACGTGTTCCATATAAAATTAAACAAAGCCTAATCCTACATTTGTTCAGGTTTTCATGTGTTTTGCTGTTTTTGTGATAATCCCCAGATATAAAATTATGATGGGCCATAGAAGATTAAAGCCCAGTTCAACTATGTTATTACATGGGAGTAAATTGCCTCATAAGTACCTCATTGAATTTTAATGAATGGGTTCTATAAGAATGAAGTTAGTTTCCTGAAATTTAATAACTTTTTAAAGTTTCGTTTTCATCTTCTAATCAATTGACCCGTATTAATTTCAGACTGGGAGTTGAAGGTACAACCAAATGTGCTCAAATGATATTTAAATAATTATATACGATAGTCTCGTAGCGTTCTACCTTCAAATCGTATTTAAATGTTCGGTCTTGTCATAAATGTCTCGTATATGATGATATACGCCTAATTAGTATTCACTATAATGACTTTGTTTTGGCCAATTTTAATTCTAGAAAACATTAGAAACGGCTTTAAGTACGAGGGAATTTTGTTCGTAACTCTTAGAAACTGACTTTAGCTGTTTTCAATGAATAATTAAGTCTATTTAGACCAATGTATATTGAGACTATTCATCAATAGCGAAATCTAATCAAGAATTGGCCATGAAGAACTGATCAAGCGTAGAAGAGGGCTCTAAAAACTACCATAAACACTGATATAATCAGCCATGGTGCCATTCTCATTACTCCCTCTCTACCATTTCATTTTGTCGAATGAAGTATATAGAGGGCATTTATAGCGAGTTAACTCGATCGTAACAAGCTGCCGCGCGATGCTCTCCACTGCCAGAAACAAAATTATGAGAAAAAGGAAGTCTTTCAGTACCCCGTCTTATCGCATCTATAAAATGAGATGAACGTAGAAACAAATTGCAACTAGGTACTATCAGTGAAAAGAGTCACAGATGATATACTATCAGTGAAAAGAGTCACTGTGATGATGTACTATTAGAGAAAAGAGTCACTGTGATGATGTACTACCAGAGAAAAGAGTCACTGTGATGATGTACTATCAGAGAAAAGAGTCACTGTGATGATGTACTATCAGAGAAAAGAGTCACTGTGATGATGTACTATCAGAGAAAAGAGTCACTGTGATGATGTACTATCAGAGAAAAGAGTCACTGTGATGATGTACTATCAGAGAAAAGAGTCACTGTGATGATGTACTATCAGAGAAAAGAGTCACTGTGATGATGTACTATCAGAGAAAAGAGTCACTGTGATTATGTACTATCAGAGAAAAGAGTCACTGTGATGATGTGCTATCAGAGAAAAGAGTCACTGTGATGATGTACTATCAGAGAAAAGAGTCACTGTGATGATGTACTATCAGAGAAAAGAGTCACTGTGATGATGTACTATCAGAGAAAAGAGTCACTGTAATGATGTACTATCAGAGAAAAGAGTCACTGTGATGATGTACTATCAGAGAAAAGAGTCACTGTGAGATGTTAATTTCACAAATCACAGTTTTCTAATTTTCTATTATTTTTAAATCTTACAAATTTGTCATCATGTACTCAGGCCAATTTTAAAATATCTACCAACATTACAATTAGTAAAGTTTATCTTGTTGAAATATTAAATTAGTAAACTGTCACAGAATCCGTTTCTTCGACTGTACAGGATGAGAAGAGACGTTCTTTTTGATTTATTGTGAACAATGTCATTCGATTAATTTTGCGCAACAACATCATAATTAGGGATTACTCTGGCAAATGATTAAGTTAATGAATTTTACAAATCCTCATTATGATTTACTATAATTTATTGATCTTGTTGCAATCTTGCACCAATTATATATCATTAGATTATCATTAGCTTTCTTAATGTACTTTTATAAAAACTATATGTCGTTTATGAAGAGGAAAGAAACTGAAGCAAACTCTTGTATATTCATTAAAGTCATTGGTAGGTAGGTAGGTACCCAGTGAATGGATTTATTCAGCGAAATAATTTGATTCGTTTAGAGAAAGCTGAGCTCGTTTGAGAACTTCTCTGAATTCAGTTTAAGACTTTGCTCAGAAGTTCACATGGTAATTGCATTAACACTTGACTGTCGCAAGCTTTGTTGATTGCTGCCTCCGTGCTCCTTCCTTGCTCCCTCTTCTCACCTTTACTCCCTTTTCTCATCTACCTTTCGCACTTGTAGTGCCTTGGACACAAACAATATCAACAACTTTAACATTTGGAATAAATAAATCTGAAGCGGAAGGAAAGTTACGGTGGGGTCATAGAAGATTGAAGTCTTCTTTGAATCCTTCTTAGACCCGTTTTACCTTTCTCTGATTTTTTTTATTGTTATGAGGAATAATTGAAAAAAAATCTCATTATCTGCACCAAGAAATTCTTAAATTAAGTCCTTTTTTCCTAATGGACCCGTCTTACCTTTCTCTGAGGAAAACTATATTGTTTTGAGGATTGATTAAAAAAACTCTTGTTTTTAGCTCCACCCAGAAATACTTACTTGAATTAAACATATATATTATTTACATCTATTATCTATTTTATGATAACATCAATTTTCTACTCATGTACTGTATTATATACTGTAGTTAAGAGCTTCGTAGAAGCTATAGTAAGAACGTACCTGAAATGTTTTCTCTAAGTACTTTCCGTGCGACGATGGCGCTTTCTTTCACATTCAAATTCTTTTCATCATTCTAAAGCTGCTCTTGAGATAATTTATTATACTCTAAAACGGATGCAAATTGCCTATAATCCCCTTAAAATCACTTCAATTTGTGCACAAAAAGGGAGCTAATGTTCATTTCGAAGTACCTTTTTACGACTCCTTAAAACTCGGCTAATCTGGCCCATTTTCCCACTCCTCTTGGCTCTTTCCAAGAGGAATATTTACATAGTCTCTGGCCCTTGCTCCCAATTACGCTCTGAGAACGCATTTCTCTGCATTTTTAAGCTATTCAACAAACTCACTTCGGCAAAAAGTTCTTAGAAACAAAGTCCTGAATATTGAATCTTGAACCTAGAATTATTTTGGTTTGCTCGCTCGATCCGCTTTTTCCCCCCATTTTTTCTAAATCTTGTTTTTAATGTTCGGTAGCAATGTTCTACGTAGAATTTTCTCAAAATATGGAAAGCTCGAATAAAGTGTAGAACCTTATAACTAATCGGTGAATTCTACAAAAAAAGAATCTAAAAAAACTTAAACCAAACAAAAAAAATGTTAATTTTAAAATCTGTATTTTGCAAATCACTAACATTCTATCTATTAAATGAATTCCCTCATATATTCATACCATAGTTACGGAACTGTCAGTCATCGCTGTTATCATTAAAAAAGTTGTGTGATACTTACCACTGACATAAAAGTGTTACATTCGGTAGTGTGCAATTTAGACGACGTGAATTTTTTCAATGTACATATGACATTCATCTCGGTGTTTGAAGTGATATTTTTAATTATTTTTTTGCTAGTTGACGGGCGCGTATATGTTGACACTGATTTGATGAGTATAATGAAAGGCGTTGAGTTGAGAAAACCTCTCTTCGATTACAACCATGAAATTTGATGAGGAGAAACATAACGGTGTCATTTTTCAGTCTGTTTTTTTTTTGCTTCTTCCATCACAGACCATGAAATTCATGTGATGTCAAAGCTAAAATTATCTCATCCAAGTAATAATTAATGAAAGAGACAATTGAAAACAGAATACCTACCTCTTTTCTACTGCCGCCCGCATCGCGTACTCTTTTTTTCTGGTTTCTGCAATGAACCTTTTAATTAAATGAGCTAAAAAAGAATGACAATCTACAACTCTATTTTTGCTGGTCGTCGTTTCTCGACCTCCCAAACTGTGCGGACTAGTCGGAGTTCACCCTACGACAACCTTTCGACTTCCTCTACAAAAATCACTGCTATTTTCACACAAACTTCAGAATTTCTTTTATACGTGTTCCAGAGGTTTTTTTTGGCTCAACTGCCGGTAGTTTGTTAGGTGCATTTTAATTCCACTATCTTTGCTCAGTCCGGAAAATAAATCTCTGATATCCGGTGCTTTTTTCTATCGATGAACCATTTCTTTTCGGATTTTCCTTGAATAAAGTGTACACATCATTAGCATTAGGTTGGAAAAAAAAACCGAAGATTACGAGGGGGGACCAAACCTGCTAACTTTCTTTCTTGGAAAACAGCGTCGATATATTCCTTCACATAACACAATCTTCCGAATTATCCGAATATATAAACATTTAATTTAGTAAATGAAAGTCATCCCGTACAGTGTGTGTGTGATCTTCTTGGTCAATAAATAACCAAAAGCCATTGCTAAAGCTCACCGTGTACGCGGCGGTGCAAATAGCAACATTTTGTAGCACTCGGGAGTCTATTTCAATTGTTTTTATGAGCTGCAATTTCGGAGAGCTCCAGAACTTGGCTCTTCAGAATATATTCCTCTCAGTGTTGGATTATATGGTTATGTGGCCTTCAACAAATGCACTGAATGATCAAATGAAAATAAATACTCTTCCCTCTCAGACATTGTCTAGAGAAATAACACTGGGGAGAGATGAGAAACTGTCGCTGCGAGATAATTGATGTAGCAGATTGTACCCTTTTTAAACATACTTGTACATTAGGGCTTTTCAATGTTTACATGGATTACAAATTATGTTATTATTGCAACGAACATTGTGGCTGTCTTCGCTCTTGTTAGTTTTATCATTAACTATAAATGATGGGGACTGTACAGTCGCTCTATATTGTTTGTTCTGAACAGTTTATTAAAATATTTATTAATGTCTTGCAGCATCCTTGATTACTCTTTGGAATTAATATAATTTTACAAATGAGGTACTATTTTTGGAAATAAAAATGATTTTGGAAAAAAAAATAATAATGATTAAGAAAAAAAAAATTATTATAGAAAAATTATGTTTGAGGGAAAAATGATTTACTTTATCGGAAAAATGATGATGAAATACGGATTCAATCTTGCAATTCAGTTTCCACACATACTCTATATATGCATTTATAGCACCAATAATACTATAATTCAATTTAAATGCTTAGCCACAACTTCCTTGCATATTAACTATGTGTTTCACACACCATGAACATCAGTCACGTCAAACGCTGCACACGTCAAAAATGTGAAAACAAAAGGCCACGGTGATACAAGATGCTGTTCCTAGGCACGAATTAGGTGATCATGACGTACTGTTATTTCTAGCAGGGGTGGGGAGACTGTGTTCATGAGTATGAATAGCGCCCACCATAACGAAGAGCTATGGATTATAATTAAACTCAAAGGACTTGTCAGCCCTTTTGTTTGTAGAAAGGGGAGCATGATTCATTTTTTCTCCTATCATTTTTCCTCTTCTGACAATGTGATATACTTTCCACTAAAATATCACTATGAATTATTGTACCGTAGAAACAATGAGATTTGGGGACGCGATAGTAGTGCCAGAGACAAATTGTCTGGCCCTTACTTGTAACTTGTCTACCTAACCAATCCATGACTGTCAGAGGTCCAGGCATTTCCCGCTGTGTCGTTCTAATGACCGTGGATCTCTTCTGTAAGAGACCTAAACATATTGAAGAAGAAAGCTGCTGCTATAGTGCGCAATTGCAAGCTGTGCCTCAGGAATATTGTGTCCATTACTAGGGATAATGACAGCGATATAGAAGTACCTACATGCAGTTCAGTTGCCTCCAGTTTTGCGACTAATTGGCGACCCTATAACTCGGATGATCCCCTATCGAGGGTTCTCCAGTTCGGAATTTATTGCCATCGAGCAACTTCTAAAGTTACATAAATGGATTTCGGACTACACTTTGCTACTGTATGGTCAGTTACAGGCCACACGGTATCAAATTTGGATTCTATGGATCCATATCAATATTTCCCCTTCATGTACGGTTACAGTATCTAAAGTTTCTTCATATACAGTTAAGAGAATCCATATTTCCTTCCATATCCACAGTGATAATATCTTCCGTGGTGTACGTTGATCTTCTTTCTATTTCTCATGTGTTCGTTGGCTTCCAACTGTGACTCAGCATGGGGTCTCTCGAGTATGATTGTTTTAGAAATGGCTGGTCGATAGAGGCTCTCTTCTATTCAACAGAATGTATTATTCATGGTTAGTAAATGTTTATATTTAAACTTTGGTAATTTGTTAAACAATTGTCTCATCTTGTTTTGAACTAGCTATTGACTTCAAGAGTTATAATGTAAACTGCAGAATTTATTCAGCATTGTAAATTCATTTGCATTAGAATTATATGTAAAATACATTAGTTTATAATATTGTATTATACTCTAATCCTTTGTGGTAATTAACTAATTTTTATAAAATAAATGGAATGGTTTATTACTTCTCAAAAGAAATTAAACAAAGTTATTTAAAACCGAAGAATCTGAACCACAAATTAAGATTCTCTTCATGTATATCTTAATTAATGAATCTGTGATTTTTCGAATGAGGTCCAGTAACAGAGTTACAGGAAGAGGGTAACTGCATTCAAGAAGAGAACGGTCAGTCCAATAATCAACGGGAATTCAGACTCCCCCATTCGAACAGCTAAAAACCACTGTGGTGAATACAAAGCGTCCCACCCTTCTGCATATTCATGGAAGCCGTATATAGCTACTCTAGAATTCTAGTCTCACTAGTTACTATATACCTACTCTAGAATTCTTCTTGGATTAAATATAGTAAAGGCTACCACTCAATCACCAGACAGTCACAGTAGTAAAAAAGTGGCTGTTTGTCCTACAAAACTAATATGAATTATATATAAAAATTATGGATCTATCATGAACTATTTTCAAATCAACTTTTCAAGTACTGCGTCAGTAACAAGAGTTCCAGTTTTGCTATGTTTAAATAATCAAATTTTGAAATTAAAAATTTCTTCTACAATGAGTGAAAGTTATCTTAAGATCATAGATGATTACGTATGGTCCCATTTAAATATTCGAAAACTCATTTCTAAACACTTATTTTGGTATACGGTTAACATTAAGGAAAAATTTCGACCATTTTCAGCAAAAATTCGACTGTAGATAATTGTTAGAGAAAATAATAACATTGCACATTAATATTATTATTGTTGGTAAATTTCACAGAAGCAATTAATATTTCAAAAACATATAATGATTTACCTCTCCGAAACAGTCATTCGAATTCATAAGAATTTACTGAACGTTAATCGAACTGAAGTCAAGGGGAAAAATTGCAATCGAATAGTGAGCTTTGAATGTCGCATCCTCAATGTAATTTATTACGATTCGAATAGTCCGAATTGGTGTTTCATGTCAATTTTCCAGTTTGGTCTCTAGCCGGGGATTCAATCGAATTACCGCTAATTTGAATGATTTTGACGGCGATTGGTAGGCAGTCATCGATTGCCCAATTATTCATGTGTTCCAAAGCCCGTAGGTGCCACCCCCTCTCCCCCTCCTTCACATGGATTCAGTTTGTTCGAAAGGTATACGACCGAAACTCTCATAATTGGGCAAATGTTATTCGATATATTTTGAATGGAGGGTGAGTGGCTGTATTCTTTTTGCCTTGGAGTTACATTTGTAGCGGGGCCATTGAAATGTTTGGGAGGACCTGATTCAATCTTCCATGGCCCCACCATAACTTTCTCTCTTAATCTTCTATGGCCCCACCATAACTTTCTCTCTTTTAATCTACTATGCCCCCACTATAACCTTCTCTCTAAATATTCTATGGCCCCACCATAACTTTATTATCTCAATCTTCAATGGCCTCACCATAACTTTCTCTCTTTTAATCTACTATGGCCCCACCATAACTTTCTCTCTTAATCTTCTATGGCCCCACCATAACTTTCTCTCTTTTAATCTACTATGGCCCCACCATAACTTTCTCTCTTAATCTTCTATGGCCTCACCATAACTTTCTCTCTTTTATTCTACTATGGCCCCACCATAACCTTCTCTCTTAATCTTCTATGGCCCCACCATAACTTTCTCTCTTAATCTTCTATGGCCCACTATATATTTTCTCCCTGGTTAAACGACTGGCTTAGATTTACCTTCTGAAAGTATAATTTTAAAAAGTTTTCGATTTTTTTAACTAGCGATTAAATATTCATATAATAAACTCAATTTCTTACTACAAACACAATCTTAATTTATATTTACCTATTTTTAAATATCTTAAAACATATAACTTCATATTAACCCATATGCAAGGACAATAAATGATTATTTTTTATCTATTCTCTTCATAAACAGATTACTTTATTGTTTAAAATCAGGTCATTAAACCATCATGAAGTGTGCAGTACAACAAACTAGCGGATACAACAAACTACATAACGGTCATTAATGTTAAAAGGTCATTTATAATTCCAAGACCGAATATTCCGAGATCGAAATTACCGAGATCGAAATTTCAAGACCGAAATTTCCGGCCACCACTGATTACATAATATTAACTCAATATAATATTGCAAATGCATGATATACAAAGTAAAACCTCCTATCAACATTATATCTCTCTTTTAAATTCTTCGTTGGTTAAAAGAAAGACTTTGATTCATCAGGAAAGAAGAAACTCTATACTCGCAAATTACGTCCTTCCACTGGTATTTACCGAAACTCCCTCCTATTTTGTTTTTCTTTGATTCATCAGTGCAACAAACTTGTTAAAGGTCTCTTCAAGGTTCTTACACTGTCGTAACTGCATGCTACCTTCAAGGTCTTTTAAAAAAAACCAATGACTTTTTTAGACTGTGCCCACGCCTTTTCAGCCCGTTAAAACATAATTTAGTTTCACCATTTGGGTATTTAATATGGTTAAATATATTATTTTCACTTTGGTGTATATTCAATTCTAGAAACCATCACGATTTTCTCTAAGTGGTAAATTATTAATATGGGAGCACCATGACTTGTAGAATCGAAGATAAACTAATTTCATTGTTGCTATTTAGATTCTGAAAAGAATGGACGTTTATATTAGTGTTGTAGACTTCAGAAAGGCTTATTTGCTATTAAAATTTTATTAAAATTATGAAAAGAATGGCCCCAAAGAATATATTACAAGTTATAGACGCTACTATTCTAAAATCGAATACATGGTGTAAAAGTATATTGACGAAGTGTCTATAGCCATATATATATATATATATATATATATATATATATATAGTGCTGTAGACTCTACTATAGAATACGAAAATCTATCAGACGTTTGGTGCAAAAGTACACCGTGTTGTGGTTGGATGGCTTGTGGGCCACTGTACCTCTATACCTAGGCAGGTGAAGTGCCTGGAGACAGGTTAGTTACCTGGTCATCTTAGCCCTATAAGGAGTTGGGTGGATCGTCTTTTTTTCCTCATCTGATCGAGTGAAGATGACTCGACTGTTTGGACGCTTTGACCTCTTTCTGACCCGTTGCTTTAGCCCTTAAATAAACTATAGTAGAAGCATGAAGGTTGAATTTTCTAGAGTACTTCGTCCCCAGTCGTTATATTTTTTTAACATTTTTTAAAATCATATTAGCTACTTACATATATGATGATAACTCTTTAAAGATCGACACTTAAAATTTCTCATCATAAACTAAAATAGAAAACATAGAAATCTCAACCTACTTTACTATTGGTTTTAAATTCCACGCTATAGTATTACTTGGTAGTCAAATTTAACATTTTTTTGCATTTAATAAACATTTTCAATAGAGTGTAAACCGCAGTAAGGATACATTTTATATCCGATTGATATTGGTAACATATTCAAACGTCAAATATGTTCTCGTCTATAGAAGTGCTAGAAGTGTGGACCTGACGGATGATTACCTAGTTTCGCTCCTAAACAAACAATATATAAGGCTTATAATTGTTTGCATAGGACCTACAGATCTGTTTACTTGTTTCCTCATATCCATCTCCTGCAGGAATAGTTAGACTGAACTTTGAAGTCAAGGAACATCCTTAGATTCCTTAGCTTTATAATGTAGGTATATTTAGATTACATAGCTTTATAACCTATATTTAGATTCCTTTGATCTCTAGCGTATATTTAGATACTACCATAGTTGTAAATAAATATTGATTTCATTTACGTTTAACCTCTCATAACCCCGCCATGTTTTCTGTCTGGGTTGAACTTTTCTATTTCGTCTTATTCAACAATGATATTATTCAAGAATGATGTTCAACCTAATCAATGTCTGTGGATGAATAGATACCTACATCATAGAGTGAGAAGACTACATTGTATTCAGTTGGTTTCTAGTAACTATGTTTCAGATATTATAACTAAATACTTCGAATTAATTGGATCAATATGATTTGAACTAAAATCATTTAAAACAGGGTTTTCTGCACTATTGAACAAGTTTGGTTCTTAAATATACAGTTCAAAAAGTGTGACCGTGATGATTTCTTCACGGTTCACTAATCTCACATTTCCAAAAATAAAGTTGATCTAATTGTAATGTTTGTAGATTTTTAAAAATTGGTCTGAGTACACGACGTCAAATTTGTAAAATTTGAAAAATATAGGAAATTAGAAAAACTGTGATTTGTGAAATTTGTACTCTTTTTCTCTGATGGACGATAATTAAATCATGGATATTATGCTTTTTAATTTCATTGTTTAGTTAAGTTAGAGAAATATTCTACCTAGTATCTTTATCCTACAAATTGTTTAATCACAATAGGTTTGGCTGATTTTAGTATAATTTTAGTATAATGATGTACAATAACTAAATCATTATATTACTCATATCAATTTCAATGTTTAGCAAATAAAATGAGTGTGCTACCTATAGTATCTTCATCCCAACTGCTCTAATAACACCAGGTTTGGCCTGGGATCCCCTGTACCCAGTCAGCCGTATAATTTGCAGGGTTTCAACCTCTATTTTAATAGAACTCTGCGCAATGATTTTACATGCAATGTTCTGAGCGATATTAATGATATATTCATTTCTGGCTATGGCTTGTATAGATGAACGCGTTTATTTGTATCAACGAGTACGGGTATTGTTCAAGGTTGTGATTTAGCTAGTGTTCAAATATTCACTTAAAACGTTATGATCGTGGGGTCATAGAAGATTGGGAGAGTAAGTTATGGTGGGGTCATAGAAGATTGAGAGAGTAAGTTATGGTGGGGTCATAGAAGATTGAGAGAGTAAGTTATGGTGGGGTGATAGAAGATTAAGAGAGGTTATATCTACTATAAGATTCCACCAAATTTTCCCCGATGGGTAATACTAACTTTTTTTTTCACTTTTTATTTAAAATAGTGTCATTGATCTAAAAGTCAAAATTTTTCTCAGAGAAATTTATGATGGGGTCATAGAAGATTGACTTTGGCTTAATAATTTTCCACCAAAACTTTTTTGGTTGATAGTACAGCTTATTCCATATATTTAATATAGATCTAAAAGCTGAATTTACACTTAGTGAAATTTATGGCGGGGTCATAGAAGATCCCCTCCTAATCTTAAGTGGCCCTAAATAAGTTCCTACTTAAATCGGTCGGTCTCTTACCAATCATGTATTTTTAGTAACATAGTAATTAGTTAATCGCGTCATTTATTTCTAATTAAATGGACAGGCGAAAGGTCTCCCCCCACGTTACGTCACTTGCTATCGTATTGCGTGACATGTTTCACACTCATCAACCCGTAACTTTCTGTGACAAGTCCCCACCGTGACGCGTTAGCAGTTCTACCGCGGTATTTTTACCGCTCTACCAAATGCATCTATCAAAGTTATTTGTCGTCAAATTAATTCAATTGAACTTTTTTATGCACCCAATGGTGGTCTCTTTTGATCATTCAAACATTTAAATTGTTATATTTATATTCTACGTGAAAACACTTAGTGTTTCTTATTAGGTAAAACGAATAAAAGATATTCGCGATATGTAAGATATAAATATCGCAAGATCAAAAGTATGGTAGGTCGTATTCTTCCACTAAGTTCTTCAATGCCGTATTTTATAGATAATTCCTTTTGATCTATACTTTCACCTCCCCTTTATTGATTCATGTACTGTCAAAGAAAAAAGTCACTACATGATGCTAACTTCACAAATCACAACTTTTTTATAATTTTAAAATGTTATAATTTGTCGTCGTGTACCCAGACCAATTTTAAAATATCTACAAACATTACAATTAGTTTCTTTTGGAAATTAGTGAACTGTCAAAAAATCATACACTTTTCTCTGTTCGTCTAGGTAGAAGGATATGGTGGGGCCATAGAAGATTATGTAGGGATGGTCCCACCATGAATTCCCCCTCCCCGTGTGGGCCTTTCAATGATGTATTCATGCACGTCTCATTGATATATCACTGATCACGCGAAAGAGATTAGTTATCAGCGAAGATTTACGCGTACGTTAACATGGTTGGCTTCGTCCACCGTTAAATTTGCACCTCTTCAACCCAGCCTTTTTTTGATGGCTTTAATGTCTCTATTAAATCAATGGAGCTGTTATAAATAGCAGTGAGATCATTGGCCCGATATATACTACCCAGATAGATGTATGATTCGCTGGCATTTATTTGCTCGGCGTAGGAGTGTTGACAGATGACTGTCATCCCAGTTAACTACGAACCGAAAGCGGTCTCATTTTCTTTAGTACCGACATTAACGGCCTCGGAAAAAAAAACCAAGAATGTTCTTGGGGAAATACAGGGTAATTCTATTGTGTTCCCCATCTTGGAAACAGTGCCGCTGCATTCAACATTTGAACTATAAAGTGTGACATGTTGAAACATGCTTGAAGAATGCTGAAACATGTTGAAACATGCTGAAACATGTTGAAAAAAGCCGGTACATGTTGAGAGTAGTTGAAGAAAGTATTATAATGTTCCAACTTTTCTTGAATTTTATGCATTAAGTACCATTTAAGAATCTTTGAAATAAAATTCATATTTAAAACAATGTATATTTTTTTAACATGTTATAAAAATTTGCAATTTCAGCTTAAAAAACTGTCACAAAAGTCAATTATTCAATTTTCAAGAAGAGAAATTCGCTCTGTGGAAGACCATTTCTTTTTCTTTCTCTAAATTTTGTTTAGTTTAAGTTAGGTTTTCTTGGTAGCGGACATAAATGGAGCTTTATTCTGGAGAAAAATAGCGCTATTAAGGGGCATGAGGGCAATCAACAACACCGATGATATCAACTACTCTGCAGAAAATCCAATAAATGCAGTAAATGATATCAACTACTCTGCAGAAAATGCAGTAAATGCAGTAAATGATATCAACTACTCTTCAGAAAATGCAGTAAATTGTATCAACTACTCTGCAGAAAATGCAGTAAATTGTATCAACTACTCTGCAGAAAATGCAGTAAATGCAGTAAATGATATCAACTACTCTGCAGAAAATGCAGTAAATTGTATCAACTATCCAGATTTCTTCTAATATTCCTAATAAAAAATTATTAAAAAAGATGTACTTGATAAAATATATATACGATAAATATGGAAATATTTAGTATTGGTGATTTATGTTTACATTTCATTATTATCAAAGTCAAATTCCTCAATATAACTTCTATTTAATCAATTTCATATCATTATGATATTTTACAGTTATTAATTGTATGTAATATCATATCACTTTTTTTAAACATAATAATATTCAAACCCGATTTTTTTTATATTTCTTCTTTATTGTTCACGATTCCAATGTACATTAAATCAGTTAAACATTTTAATCATATTTACATTTAATGTTATGGGAAAAAGTCCGTTTTTGTCTAGCAAAGAAAATATCAAATTAATCTAAAAACCTAATTATATGCAAAGGATCTCCTTCATGAAACAATATATATATATGTATATATATATATTCATACTTAGTCACCGTATCGACTAAATTGAAATATTTCCCCCCTGTGTGTATATATATATGTAGATTGCAACTACTACGTGATATATGCTACTTTCCGGAGGATGTACCTACTTCATTTCACGGTAGATGGTCCTAACCCCTCCCCCAGTCCCTTATAAACCATTTGAGTAATCCTTGAACAGAACGATATATATATTGAATTTATCTACTGGTAATGAATTGTCTAGATATATTTCAACGTTCAAATCGAAGGACAGTTGTAGTATCTTTTTTTCTGTCGAAGTTATGGGATTCAGTACGTGAATTTGTCTGTAGAATTCTGATATATTTAATTTTCTAAAGATGGCTATGTTCCTTTAGTTTATGATTTTGCTGTAGAGTATTATAATCAGTGAATATTCTAGGTATATTTTAATTCATAGAATCTGTTCGCATGAATATAGTTCATTTCATCTCGGTTGCAAACCAATGGAAAGTAATGAGCTATTTGAAAAGTTGAAATTGGTGCATAGAGGCAAGAGCATCAGCCTCTGCTTCTCAACTTCAAAGTTGTTTTGCTGTTTAATTGCCTGAAATAACATAAACCACAACATATTCTACGATTATTAGCTGAGCAAACCGCAGAAGTTTTCCAGTTTGGGAGACCATAGAAGCATGGTACAGCACACCAAGTAATTGCCACCAACCGTGTTTCCTGTAATAAGCTGGGTCGCTTCGCACCATGTTGCTCCTTGCACTCTCCCTCCACTGTTATTAACGTCACTCGTAAACAGTTCTGTTCCATAGAAACAGAAAGGCAGGCCGAGGTGTTCTATGATGTGCCACTGCTGTCATTATAAGCCCAGCTTCGCCTTACATTAAAAGACCCACAAACTTCCATAAACACACGTTAATTCCTCCATAAAGCGTCTTTAATCACCGCTGTGAATTAAATGTCGGGACGCTCAAGTACCAATATGGTTAGCCCTTTTATATCTAATAAATAAAAGCGTAAAGACCGGTAATAGACTTTTGTGGAATCAGGAGCCATTAATTGGTTAATTGAATCCCAAGATTACGAAGCGGACGACTTTTCCTTCTGATTCACTCAATTTTGAGAGTGATCCTTAGCTGTAGATGTATTTATATGTTCTATAATACAGCATACGATGTATTATATCGAAAGCCATCAACCATGAAGGCCAATTCTATATATTCTCTATGGCCCAAGTTCTGCTTGGTCAGCATCATTCTTGATGTGGATGGAAGTCACTACTACCGCAGGCAGCTATAGGTTTACCAATTAGATTTATTGGCACAAGCGTCACTCCTCCAATCTCCAAAAGTTATAGCAGAGTCTTTGCAGAAAGTCCTTTCTTGCTTGCATCACGTACACACTGTGATTCTTTAGTCACATACATCATGTTCTCTTAAATATTTTCCCCAATTAACCAAAGTTGTTGTAAAGATCCTTGACTCGCAGTCATCCAATTTACGTTTGTGTCTTGTCGAACAAGAAGCTCATGAGATTTGATTGGTTCGTCTGTGTTTTTTATTGACGAAACAGCTATTTCAATTAATTCTAGAGTGATTTTTGTATTGCTTCATGATGAGAGTAAATAAATTGATATTAAACAATAACATTGAGTGCAAGTTCCAGTAAATGTTTTCATCTGTACCACCATTTTTTCTTGCTCTCGTTAGATTTTACACGGAACTGGCAAAATCCTTTTATCCGTCAATTAGGCTCTCCTATATATTTTTCTTTGACGTTTTCTGTTGGAGCAGGGAAACAAAATAACAGACAACTGTTTGTCTACGATTTCTTCCGAAAGAAATCTTTTTTTTTTCTGTTGTCTGTCACCCTCTCCCTCCACCATCCTGCATGTTCAACTACTGTAAGAATAATGGTCTTACATTTATACAGAGTGATCTTAAGACGTCAACATTTTGTAGGGTACAAATGTGCTATCTTTTATCTTGACAATAATAAGACTGTTTACCGTCTGTTACGCTAACAGGATTCAACAGACAATAGAAGTTACTGTTCGTTAGATTTACATAGCTATGTTTCACGCACTAGGTGTTATGTAATCTTGATCTACGTCAGGTTTTTTCCCCTATGTGAAGTCAGTGAATTATTGTCATCTTGTTTGAATTTTATTTAACTATAAAATGAACCAACTTTTGATACCGTATTCTTTCATCTGAATTTTGAATTTTTTGCATCAATGTTCATGGGCGAAAATATTTTAGAAATATATTTTTTTCATGAATATTCATTGGCAACAATATTTCGTTAAATATACAAGGTTTGAAATATGTAATTTATATATCATAGAAACTCTATTTTCCGAAAACTAGTTAGTCCACCATCGGTTATATCTAATTAATGGCAGTATTAACTTTCAAGTTTGTAAGATGGAAAAAAAAGCATTGATTTTCTTTACAGTAAGAGAATTTAGCTATACGTGACGATATTCCAAGACTCGAAAATAAAACTTATTATTCTGAATGTAAAACTAATGTTCAATCATTATATCTATCTTCATTTTTCACATGAGAAGATATCTTCTTTATTATTTATCCAATAGATTGCTTCTTCTTTTTATACTGTTTTCCCTCTCCATTATTAATGAATAAAGATGAGTTTTATTGAGTAAAAGACAGTGATACAGCAAATGTAAACAAATGAGCGAACCTTTATTGCAATCTCTATTCCGCACATCTCAGAGTAAATAATGTCTCTAATTAAAAAGAATAACGCAGGCACTTCCCTATTTACAATATATCGTCTACATTAATTACTTCATATCATCCATAGCAAGGGAGACGTATTAAATCATGTTCCTGAAATAGAAATTCATGTATCGGCGGAGTGTTTACGACTACCTCCTAGTTTCATCACAAATTGAGTGTGCGTGCGAGCGAGCGCGGGACTAGAAGAATACCATAGTATAGATTGCCTTTCATAAATTGTACGGTAGTTGTTTGAACTATTAGCCAGTCTACACGTTCATTAGGCTATGCTAGATGAGGCACATCATGACAAACGATACACACTTCGCTTCAATTTGCAATATAGTTCTTTATGGCATAATACCCATTCGGCTACAAATCAAATTTATCAGCTCAAATCGTACAGCTCGAAGTACTAATGTTTATTACTCCTTTTTTCCTTATAGAGATACAGGCAGCAGAATGTGTTGATGACGATTTCCTGTATGTGCGCTCGCTCTGTATATCAGATATAAATAAATCTGATAGGAATGAGCAAAAAAGCTCCGTGTTAGCATAAATATTTAGAGTGAAGATATACAGCCACTGTTACTGAGTCCGAACAGTCTTTCCTCACTTGGTTTATATAAAATCTTATTATCTTTCGTATACCAATATAGTAAGTTAATATTAAGAAAAGCAAAAAATATAACCAGCGAAAATAAGAACTAACAATTTTCTCCTAAACCTCAAAGCTGTTTGCTAGGGAAATGAATTCTTTAAAAAAAAAAATACCTAGAATATTTGTTGTAATAAGTAGTACTATACAGCCTAGATATATTGTCTTAATATACTTTTTCAGAATAAACACTGGCGATAAGGTGTCTATTTCTGTCCCAGAAAACTCCCAGAACATTTAATATAGCCTGCAGATGATCTATAAGTTATTCTGTTTATGGTCGCCTGGCAGCTGAGAGAAGAACACTGGCTAATTCAGTGTTGCATTTCATAGAGTTTATCGAGACAGGGAAGTTGTTCCCTCTAATCTCCTTCTTTCAAATAAAGGTCTTGTTTACAATTTTTTACTCAGGGGAAACTGCAATATTATGAAAGGGGAGACAGTTACTGAAAAAAAGGCTAAATTCTTCAGCTAGAAGGGAAAGTATCATCCAAAGTGGATAATGGCTCTTCTGACGGAAACACTTAAGTGTTCTTCATCGACAATTTATTGATCCTCGATGCGCTCTTTGATGTATAGCCTTTTCATTTTAAACTGAATCGAGTGCAGCTGGAACTTTCCATCTTTTTGTAAATGCGTGCTGTACACTTATGTTTCATCTTGAATATTCGAATGTCGGTTGAAGATTTCCAATATATTAGGGACATTGATTTTCAATATCATTTAGTTTATTGGGGACAAATCTCCATGGGAAACCTTTAAACATCATTTACTGCTCAGAATAGGATCTGACGTCTATGAATTTGACTGATGGTACAGAAACTTGAAAACATTGATTTGCTATTTATACTTTTACATAATGAACGAGTTATTAAACAGATGCTGCATAATTAAGAATATGATTCATATTTATAACAGAGAAAATATTACTTTTATTTGTCACTATAAAAAATGTCACCGGAATACTCCAGCAATGCAGTTTTTCATTTCAACTGAAAGATCGAGAATTGAATTTCATTTCGTTGACATCAAAACAATTTATACACCGAGTGACGACCTTAAAAGCAGAGCTTAATTTTACTCCAGTGTTTGTCTATATCTCTTCTATCTAAATTCAGATGGTTGGAGAGTGTAGCAGACACACAGCTGGTTCAGTCATCCATATGCATGAGAGACAGACGCAATTTTGCATGAAAAACTAGATGCATCATATATATCTCTTCTCCTTTACAAATAATACCCAGAAGGAAATATAATATTTTCTCCCTTGCATATACACACACTAGGAAGATCTTCTTCAAATCCCTTCCAAACAGTCTTTCAGCTTATTGTATACAGAGATAAAACTGATATTGTATGCAAAACACTCGACTCACTTATAACTCCTTGTCGCATTAAACTTGTGTGTTATTAGTCGCGTCTTAGTGCTTGAGTACACCTTCTACTTAAAGCTATTTATATCGTCTAACGAGAATATTCTCTTTGCGGAATAATGTAGAATATTCATTCTATTCAGTCTACAAAATAATCATTCTCCTTTTGAAATTCGTCAACTGTATAAAATCTAAATCAATTAACAAGAAAAATATTATTTTAAAATAATTAATATATACGATAAACTATCAGTTTTTGTCTTCAGACTGTGATAAAATTCTTCACATAATTCTATCATTACGTAACAATAAAAATGTATCAAATTCTCTTAATCTAAACAGGAATAAAAAAAATCGTCAACCCTACGTCGCCGATGCTGATGAATAATTGGCCATGGTATATAATTAGTTACCTGCGAACGGGTTCAATAGTTACACATAGTGATGTTTAAGACCGAGGCAGTTTTAAAGAGACATAGCGGTAGTTCTTCGCAATCACTCAAACAAACATGCCACTAAATATATATTTTCATTTAAATTTGTGCGTGGTGCTTCTGACATTGTTTTTAATCTTTCTTTTCTTCTTTTCAGACCAAGAAGCACAATCCGAATCACATCAAGAGACCCATGAATGCATTCATGGTTTGGTCCCAGATGGAGAGACGGGTGATCGTGAAGTACGCCCCTGACATGCACAACGCGGAGATCTCAAAACAACTCGGAAAAAGATGGAAGACACTCAGTGAAGAACAGAGAAGACCATACATCCAAGAAGCCGAACGTTTAAGACAACTGCACATGCAAGAATATCCTGATTACAAATACAGACCCAGGAAGAAATCCAAGCCGGTCGCGCCTCATAGTCATCCTAGTAAGAATATTCCAACTGATGCTTCATCAAAAAGCATTGAGAGAGGAAGAGTCTCCAAAGCCAAAGAACGACTCTCTGGATCTCCTTTAATAAATACTAAATCAACTGCTGCTTTCATGAAGGATTTTAAAAACAACTCGATGAATGGATCACTGCGAAATTTGAATAGGTATTCTAGCACTACAACTAACCAACCAAAACTCAAATTAAGTATCAAAATAGATCGTAGGCTAAGAGAAACTTTGAGACATTGTGTACCAATCAATGAGGCTGAAATTAAGGAAAATTCTAAACAGGAAGTTCTTATTACTCCTACTGAAGTTCCCGAAGCTCCAACAGAACTGCCAGCTTCACCTGAAAGTGCTTCATTTTACGATGATCCTCTTTCGCCAAAATCATCCGTTTCCAGCCCCATCTCATCCTTCTGTTCATCAAGTGAGAGTTCAAGCCCTGAAAGCATGAGCCCACCCAGTGAGAGGGAGGGAAGCCCGATAATGTATGAAGTCTTCACCACAGTCTCCACATTCGACACCACACATCCAACCACCATCACCACAGTCAATGCAGACATGGCGAATGTCACCAACTTCACATTTGCCAATCATCGAACAGGATCACCAGTTGACCAAACGAAAGATCTGATGTCGACGGAAGAAAGAGATGTTTTGCTAGCCAGTCCTGGCAGTGCTAGTCGAAGTGATTCTCTGCTTAGGCCGGGATTCAAACTTGAACCATTAGTCATCAAAAACGAGCCAATCATTGACTCACCCTTAGACATGTCTGAATTTATGCAGTTACATGACAATTTCAAAGTTGAAGAAATGAGCTCTGATTTAGATTTTGATACTGTGTCGACCTCTTCTGGATCACATTTTGAATTTTCCGATGTGTCTGACATGTTGAGTGACATAGGTGTCAGTAATGATTGTTGGTCGGACATAAATATCTAAAATGCTGCCATACTCTCAAATAACATTAATCATACAAATACATTATTGGAAAAAGATATTTTTGTTCTGAATGACTTTTTTTTCAATGAGAGAAATGAAAATATATCTAGTAATTGTGAAACTACATTATTAGTAGTGATTTTTGAAAATTTGATGACGTGCGTATTTTTGGTGCACGGAGATAAATTGAATGTTAATTAAGGTATCATTTTTCATCTACTTTAATATCATTTGAAACTTCAATCGATTCTTGTGTAATACCATGCATTTCCCTAGGGAAAAGAGATCTCAATTTTATCAGATTCGTGGCGTTCCGTTCAAAGAAACTTGGCATTCATTTCATCAACAATGAACATTTTAAAATAGATCTCACCTGTAGTGTTTTTTAAATGAAAATGTTCACTTAATCCCACATATTTCATATCAGATATATTATAACAGTGGTCTGAAATTAGAGTATTGCAGTATTCTCATGTAATATCGGTCATCAAATTGATCTCAAATAATTATCGATCGGACTTTTTTTCCTGGTATACTTTTTTCCAGTCAGTGGAAGCAAAAAGTTATACATGGAAATGAAGAGATTTTGTATAATTATTACAAAATGATTGAAATTAAATGTTATTTGCTAAATGGAAGTGAAACAACATTCTGAGCCACAATAGCACAAGTCTACTTTCTAGTCGATCCATGACTCTGTAGGTGTTGTAAACAGATTAAAGAATCCCTCCTCGTATGAATGTTCAGCAGTTAAGTCGAAACTTGGGCCATAGAAACGATTTAGATATTTATATAATAGATGATAATGAAAAGGTTCATATTCCTTTCGAAAAAAAAAACTTACTTTCACTTTGCTCATGAGTTTTTTTAGCTTTTTTCCTGTAATGGTGTGGTACAATTATCACTTGCTTTCACCCATTTCATACCCATAAAGAAGGTTCATGGTGGGGACATCGAAGATTGATATCTTCCATGGTTTCACCATAAACTTTCATGGGGGTATGACTAGTATCGATGTTCATGTAATAGTAATGAAGTGTTTAGTATAATGTTACTGCAAAGGAAATAAAGTACAAATTACCAACATTTATATATATATAACTTTGCTTATGCATATATATAGCTGTTTCTCCAGAGCTGGTTTGGACATATATTTTGCAGTGATGGGAGAGCGACTTGAAAACCAAAACTCTGGTTACTTTTTAAAACAAAAAAAGAAATCATCTGATAATTCAAATTGTGAAAATTCATTGAAAATTAACGTAAAAACATTAACTTTGTCGTAAATTTAAGGCAATTCCTGAATTTACTGTACTTAATTGTCACATTTCTCGTGGATGATTTATTTGATGAGTAATGCATATATAGCTATATATAACATGAATTAAATCTAATTTTTGTGTACATACAATAATTAGTTTAAATGTTTGTTAGAGTTAATAATCTTTATATGGCTTGGTGGAAGATATTTGAACAGAGAATTTAAAAACATCAACTTTGACCTTACTATCAATCACTGGAGAGGTCTCTTTCTTGTTTTTCTTTTTGTATTTAAATGACCACAACAAGACTGAACGTGAATTAGTTTCACGCTATTAAGATTTATTGTTATTGTTACAAAATAAACTGTTATAGTATTGTTAATGTAAGATCATCCTTTTTGTACATTTCTCAATCACACTTTTTTGTTATTGAACGTCCTCCTCCCGTTGTTGCCTGCCTGATTCACTTGTTTATTCCACATAGGTTTCACGAAACAGTTTTAGTTGGCTCAAATTGATTGCGAATTTTGTCCTCGTGCTGTCGCAAAATTTAGTCATTATCCTTCCATGTCTGTGTCTATTTTGTTCTTTACTTACGATTGTGTCTTTTCCCACTAGTGTATTTTCATTACAATTAATTTTCCAATTAAAATGTATTATTTTTTATTTTTATTTTCATTTCACCCTAATTCAAGAAGTTTTTAAAATGATTCAACTATGAGCAGAGAAAGAAGAAATGAAACAAGATATTTAGGTTCCACTGATATTTTTTAATATTTCAAAATATATTTCAAAAAACTTTTTGAAATTTTTTGAAGAAAATAAAGTCCTTTCTTCAATTCCAAAAAAAACTTTTATTTAGTTTTACGAAAAAACTTTATTTTTTATTTTTCAAAAAAACTTTTTTCAATTTTTCAAAAAAAACATCACCTTTTCTATAAATTTTCGTACAAACTATATGAGGTGGAAAAAGCGTCTAGGAAGACGTACCGGCGGGTATATCTGTGCATTAGAATATAATAAATAATTTTAATATAAAACTATATTCTCTCTTTATATACAAATAATAATGATACTATGTATATGTTCTAAGATATTTCTCTAGGTAAATGAAATATTAACTAAATGTTTTTGGGAAGTAGCGTGTAGCTCTATAATTACCACTATTTGTGTCGTGCTATAAAAAAACCAATCTATAATTAACCGCTTCGTGAATTTTATATGTTAATCAATATACTGTAAAGAAGATTGTTCTAGCACATCTACAATTGTTTCTGATAGTTTTTAAAAGATTTGAATCAAAATAGCGTTCAAAAATAGAATTCAAAATGTACGTTTTGTTCAAAAATAGGGAACCTAAAACTATTTATTTCTCATAGTTTTAATAATTGGAATCAAAACTTAATCAATAATTCTAAAATTTATTGAAAACCTAATTTTTCCAATATTGGAATGAATGTAATTTATTTTTCTAATTTTTTTGAAAATATTAATATTCAATTTTTCCTATAAAATCCTTTTTTTGAATTGAAAATAGAGATCACTTTTCAAATAAATTGATATATTGAAATAATGTAGTAACTAATCCTCGATGTCGTTGTCGTTCAATATATACAAAATCTATTATTTTCATTCAAAACGTCCGCCCTGTATGTTTAAATTATGTAGGTAGATGATGTTAGTAGTGGATAAAATTATCGATTTAAAATGATGTAAGTCTTGCAGAAGAGGAGATATGTTCGATATTTTGACATCTGAATTTTAACAGGCAGAGAGGATATTATGTTGGGGCCTGCGAAGAATATGTTGGGGTGCTCCCTTTTATTCTTCTATGGCCCCACCATAATATATTCTCTTGTATGGAGTTACTCGCTTACATGGATGATTTACAAGTAAATATGGAATATTAAAAAAATCCGAACTAAATTATTTTTTTTGAAAAATCTAAGTTCAGAATTAATGAATTGATTCAGTTCAGTAAAGTTGTATGAATGTATGTTTATTAAAAAATACTAAATCCATTGCAATGATATAACAAAAATCATTTAATTCAAACGATTTATCCCTGTAAGATCGAGTACCTCCAACCCTGTAAAATCTGATTTAACTGAGAGATGTGATGAATTTTCATGAGCCTTTTTTTAATATTTTCCCGGTTCTGAATCTGTGTTAGATATAGAAAATGCATATAAAACTAACTGAAAAGGAAGAAACACTAGGAAAACTTGCACAAAAAGGATTCTAATTTCTGAATTTCTAAAGAATTAAAAACCGTTGGTTGTACTTTTAAGCAATATATTATTAATAAAATAAATAATATCATTTAATATTTTAAAACTTAACGATCTGATATTCTTTATGATTGTATTTTTCTTTTTGATAACTTGTTCTTATTAGTCTCTGTATATTAGGATCTTTGCTAAATATTATAAAAAAGTCCGTTTATTCCGTTTTACGTCTTTTTGTATAGTTATCTTCGAGATATAAATGCTATTATAACTTTGTTGTTAAAATAGATGTAAAGAAAATATTTTGTGCCTCTCTCTTATAAATAATGAAGAAAAAAAATGACTAAGGTGACAGCTTCCATACATACTATATGAGAGTATTTTAAATGTAGGCTTAGCTGCAGAAAAATCCTCATTTTGACAGAAAAAGATGGAGGGAACTATTTAGTTAAAAGTTGTTTTAATTGAGGAACCATACATGATCATGAATACAAATTTCATTTTTATCACCGACCACAATTCACTTTACTAAATGGTAATTCAAGTAAAAAAAAAATTATATAATTTTTCTCATAAAAAAAATTCTTAAAATTTTTTCGAAAAAAAAAATTTTTTTTTAATAAACTTTTTAATACTGAATGATTTATCATTTAATCATGATAAATTGAAATAAAAAACAGTATGTAATGTGTAAATAGGTCGGTGATACAGTCATTAAAGTCAAATTTGCTGTTTACGATCTCGAATTTACAAACTAATTAAAATTATAAAATTTATGAATGGTCACTGATTCCCAGAAAGAAATTATGGGCGATCATAGAAGATTTTTCATGACCCACCATAAGTTTCTTCGAGGATTGTTATTGTTTTTAGTTTTTGTAGGAGGTGTTACAATGCAAGTATAGGGTACAATATTTTGTCAATAGTTTACTATGAGACAGACAGGCATTTTAAGTGATATACATCAATGGATAACTACATTACTATTATAGTTATATAAATATACCGATTTTACAACAGAAGAAACTCTCATTATCCTTATAATATTATATTTAAATTGAGAAAAATAAATTGTGTAATGTGAACGAAAAAAAAAATATAGCGAATGCCATGGAAAAAAGGAAAATTAACGAAAAAATTGAAAAATAATCGTAAAAATGAACGGAAACGATGAAAATGGAAAAAAAAAAAAAAAAAGATTTCCGAAAACAATAGAAAAAATGAACGGAAACAATTTAATTATCTTTAAATCTTGAAATCATAATAGAGATTCAGAAATTAATGAACGTAAATGGAGAAATATAATGGAAATAAATGATTAAAACTTATTAAAAGACAGGAAAATATGATAAAAAAGAAATTGTTCAAAATATTAATATAACGAATGTGAAAAATAAGAATTTAACAGAAAAAATTGATTGATATTGCTTTCTATTATTATTTTAAAGTGAATTTTAAAAATCACGTTCGTATAAAAAATGAATGAATTTTAAATCAATTATATAATACAGCATTTTGATGAAAAGTCAATTAGTAAATCTTCCTCTTTAAAGAAAAACTCGACGTTCCTAAATAATATGATGTTTATTATGAAGAATCTAAAAAAATATTTCATGATGATCATGTGAATATGAAATTAGTCATATTGAATTTTCAAAAAATAATTCATAAAAAATTTACAAAATTATTTTTTGTAAAAATTTTATTAGTGATACATTAAAAAAAAATTACAATAATAAATTCAATTGAAAGATCAATTAATAATTTTTTAAAAGTATTAATGATTTCATACAATTCTAATATATATTGGAATAACTCGATTGGAATCACTCAAAATATCAATTATTTCTGAAATAAATAATACATTCAACCTTCATATAAAAAACGTAGCGTGACAGAAAAAAAAGCTGCGGGAGAAAAAAAAGAGACTCTCCAAAAAGTGGAAGCAATTCATAGAAAAACACTCACTGCCACATTCTACATTGTGGGTTTCAGCCACAAGATTATAAGGTGCCTTTGGTTTAATTCAAGTGCTGGCAAAGCCACATTGCCAATTAAAGTTAAGCTCCTTGACAGATGTCCATGGATAGTGATTATCCTGTCAGTCAGACAGGAGGTTATTGAAATTAGAGCAGCAAAAAATGCATCAATCTGGACTCTAATTGTTTGACTACCCAGTGAAAAAACAATTGGTGGGACGTAGAATATTGAAAAAAAAATTAGATTAATATTTTTCGGATTTTGATCTGAGGTTAATAGGTTTTTATAATATTTTTTTGAATATATGAGATATTTTATAAAAAAAAAAAATCTTATTAAATAAATTTTATATTTTAACTATTTTATTAAATATATTACTAGTTAATTAAATATATATTAGATAATTTACTAAATTATTTTTAAATATAATTAATATATATTTAATCGCTTTAGTCATGCATAAAAAAGATAATACAATATGTTAGGATCCACTGTATTTCCTACAGTTTAAAAAAATCTACGGAGAGAACTAAGATACATTCAACTATAATATTCTCTAGAGATTTAAAGAGTTTTATTTTGCATCTAAATTACAATGTTTCAGAAGATTAATCTAAATTTAAACTGAAGGAACAAAGTGAAAATGATTGAAAATATTTCAAAATTTAACAAATTGCTAAAATTTTAAAAATTGGATCCAAAATATATTAAAAGAAAATAGATATAATTGATATAAAGGTTTATAAATAATTATAGTCATTTTAAAGGTAAAAAAAATAAATTCTGTATAAAAAGAGATACGATTTTATCCTTAAAAAGTTTATTATAAAAATTACTAAAAAATTCAGTTCGCAATTAATTATCGAAAAAAAAGTATTACCAAATAAAAACAATTTTGCATATAATTTCAAATATACTGTGATCATTAAAAAAAACCAATGAATTGGGTTCCCTAAAGTTTACTGTACAAAATTAAAGCTCACAATTAAATTTGAAAATTGTGTAATAGGATTGAGATAAAAATGTAAAATAATTAATCATTTCCAAAAAGATATTTCTTCTAGCCACATTTTCACATTCAACTAAATTGCTTTAAGTTAAACACTCCATATATCCAGTCTGTGAACTGCTTCAAGTGTAGAGGCTGTACATACATGCCAGGTAACCCGATATGTTAGAACACTGAACTATATTAACTCCCAGTAAGTCATTTCTAGACCAGCTTCAAAGACAGCTCAAATTTCCGCTCCATGTTCCGGGGTTTAGAAACTCCACTGATTCAGAGCAATTAAAATGGTCCGGAGACAATATTCCTCTAGTGTTACACAGGGGCAGTGAAGAAGGACGTCGTTAACTTTAACTGCCGCCAAGTTAAATTTAAATGTGCTGACGCGGTGAACTGTGCAAGTTTCAAGTAATCTCACATCATTATTCATTGGCAAAGTGTGCTACATAAATAGGGGTGGCAGTGCTAGAGTTAATATGTCTGTGGACACTAGACCATCTTCTGCTCACTGGTTGCTAGGATGATAGTATATGACTTAATGAACGGTGGGAGAGACCTATACAGAGAGAAAGTTATGGTGGGTTTGAAGAAGATTATGTTGGTCCTCTCTTAATCTTCCATTGTCTACCATAATCCTCAATTCTCTACTATAATCCTCATTTATCTACCATAACCTTCAGTTATCCACTATAAACATCAGTTACCTACCATAATCCTCAGTTATCTACCATAACTCTCAGTTCTCTACCATAATCCTCAATTTTCTACCATAATCCTCAGTTATCCACCATAATCCTCAATTCTCTACCATAATCCTCAATTCTCTATCATAATCCTCAGTTATCTACCATAATCCTCAGTTATCTACCATAATCCTCAGTTATCTACCATAACTCTCAGTTTTTTCCATCCTAGTGACAAGGTAAATTTTCCATCCAAATTCATTCACTTTTCTGTTTTTTTGTTTGCAGAATGACGGTTAAAAAAAATCAATTTGACGATCCATTTCAAAACTTTACAATTAGAGAAAATTGTTCAATTTATACTCCTCAGTAATAAGTTCATTTTAAACTGTACAAGTAATTGAAATGATCAGAACTTGATACACTAAGTTATTATAAAAGAAAGTGTGTTCCATAGCTGTACATTAACGCAATATGTTTTTATTCATTTTAACGCTTCTTGTTCATGTTCGGTTCCATAAGCGAAATGATCACTTAATCTCCTTGAATTTAGTTTTTCCTTTCAATATTCTAAGATGCAAAACAGCAACAATTGTGAATTTCAGTAAATGCAGTGAACGGTGTTATTACAGGGTAATCACATTAAGATTTCAATATTAGATTCCCCCTTACGTGTTCGCTAAAAACGTTAATGGGAGCACCAACCTCCCATTCGGCGATACGCTAGTACTGCTTCGCATTCCTCTGCTACAACATCCGGCTGCTGTAGATTACTTTATCTGTAGTTCTAAGCGCCAGAAGTACTCTCAGCTCTAGAGGTGCTTCTATGGTCTTCTACTGACTAACTAGAGAGAAGATTATGGTGGGCCGTAGATGATTTGAAGGGAAACCCATCTAATCTTCTAAGGCCACATCATAATTTTCAATCAGTTCTTTAGGATCTTCTAGATATCTAGTCAATATCTAGATAGAGTATTGTGGTGGGGCCATAGAAGTTTAAGAGAGATGATTTTGGCAGGCCATAGAAGATTAGGAGAGAGAGAATTATGGTGGGGCCATAGAAGATTATGAAAGAGAGAACTATGGCGGAGCCATTGTAGATTATGAGGTAGCTAGAGAGGCCAAGAAGCAATTTATCTTGGACCAATATTGGGACAACTTTGGGACATCATTGGGACACCTTTGGGATATCATTGGGACACCATTGGCCCGAGAATCATTGCTATCTGAGAATATTATGGTAGGGTCATAGATGGCCTACCTTAATCAACACATTGGGTTTGAATTGATAGTTTAATTTTATTTAATTTCCCGTCCAGAGGAAATGTTTTGGTGGATCATAGAGGAAGACCCCTTTTAAAATCTGCCACTCACTACAAATAAAGTTGTGTGTTTTTTATTAAATTATTTTCCTTATCTTTATCAATCATATAGTTTTCAATTCTAAACTGTTATGTAAGATTTAATTGAATATTGTGATATTCCTCCTATAGTATCCAGTCTTGAAAAACCACTTAGTTGGACACTTTATTCCCAGTTTAAATCACATAGATTTGTTTCAAATTTTCGCACCTTTCGGTTATTTGGATTACTAATGAATTACAATCATTATTCAGTTATTGTTAATTCATTACAACTGGTTTTGGATAATTTGATCCTACATTACAATATTGAAATGGTTGAATGACACTTGGCTGAACGGACATTTGGCCGAACGGACATTTAACTGAACGGACGTTTGGCTGAACGGACGTTTGGCCTAATTAACATTTGGCCGAAATATCTTTATTTTGAAAAAAAAATGGGAAAGTACATTTATTCAATATAATAAAAATAACAATGTTAAATAATATAATGACCAATGATAACAAGTTCAAAAGTAGGAAGAGAAGCTTTTTTCCACCCCATATATTTGCGATGAAATTCATGATTAGGAAAGAATTCAAATTGTTGAGCAATATATGGATTATGTACACATTAAAATCAATTTTCCTTTTTGTAAAATAACTTTAAAATTCGATGGAAATAAAATAAAACATTTATTGAATTAACAGGAGGCTGCAGTTCCAAATATGGATGGATACACATTATGTAGATATTAAAATTTAATTTCCTTTTTATAAAATAACTTTTAATTCCATTGAAATAAAAATTATAATCAAATTAAACGGAGGTTGCAGTTGGTTATATGGATTTACATTGAATACAAGTTTTTCAGCCAAATTTACGCCAGATCCATTTTCGGCCAAGTGTCCTTCTGCCAAGTGTCTTTCGGTCAAGTGTCATTCGGCCAAGTGTCTTTCGGCCAAGTGTCATTCGGTCAAGTGTCATTCGGCCAAGTGTCTTTCGGCCAAGTTTCTTTCGGCCAAGTGTCCTTCTGCCAAGTGTCCTTCGGCCAAGTGTCCTTCGACCAAGTGTCTTCGACCAAGTGTCTTTCGACCAAATGTCTTTCGACCAAGTGTCTTTCGACCAAGTGTCTTTCGACCAAGTGTCTTTCGACCAAGTGTCTTTCGACCAAGTGTCTTTCGACCAAGTGTCCTTCGCCCAAGTGTCTTTCGGCCAAGTGTCTTTCGGCCAAGTGTCTTTCGGCCAAGTGTCTTTCGACCAAGTGTCTTTCGACCAAGTGTCCTACGACCAAGTGTCTTTCGGCCAAGTGTCTTTCGACCAAGTGTCTTTCGACCAAGTGTCCTTCGACCAAGTGTCCTTCGACCAAGTGTCTGTCGGCCAAGTGTCTTTCGGCTAAGTGTCCGCGCGCGATTGAGGTTTAGGTAGTGAAGTGAGATCCACTTTTCTCTTCAGATTCACCAAGATGATTCTGACATAAATCACAGTTTTACAATCTCCCATCACTTCCAAATCTTACAATTATTTTCACCTGACCACTTTTAATTTTCTTTTTGGAATTTGTAAAACGTGCAAGAATAACCTACACACTTTCCTCTGACAGTACGCGACTGCTAGGTGTACTTTAGAAGGCGCTACTTTATGTGTTCACTGAGGGTCTGCTTTACATTTCAGATTAGGCTATTGATAAACAGAGAAACTGAGAATTTATGTGAGAAATGTCTACCAGAATATAAGTACTGCGATAACCAAACAGATAGGGTTAATGTGCTACTCATCGGAGAAAGTTGCAATTATTAGTTTGTTGTTTTGGTTTTTGAAAATTATAGTTTAACTGAATTTTGATTAACTTAAAATATGTATATTAATATTAACATAAAAGTTGTTATAAATAGGTTAACGGGGATCGAGTGTAAACATCACTCGATCTTTTTTTCGGATATGGACTTTTTCACCATATTTTCAGTCTCAAAACAGTGGGACTCCTGTATAATGGATAAAATCCTGTATAGTGATTGTAGTGGAGTCGTTAGGATGGAAGTGTTTTCTATAGAGTATAATGATTGTAGAGTCTTTAGTAAGGAAATACCCTCTATAGTGAACAAATTTATAAAATGTCAATAGCTATCTGATTTCTAAAACTTATGGCCATTCCTGGCAGACTAAAGAAAATTAGTTCACTATACAGGATTCTTCCTTACTCAGGAAGAAGCCCTCAGCACTATACAGGATTTAATTGTAATGGAACTCTACTGTATTTTACTTTTACTGCATTAATATGACAGCATTCAGATCTAAAGTTATATATTAGGTGTGGACACTAAAGGTTAAGAAAACACAAAATTTAATATTCAACTGCCGGATTATAATTTCCTCAGATTTAAACATTGAACACAGTCACAATCCAAGTAATCAAATCAATCACCACAAGGAGCCTTGCAAGAAACATCACATTTATTGCACAATATAGAGAGATAAATGTCATAAAATAATCTTCCAAAGTGTCAACTGAGTAGAAGAAGCCAGTAGAATAAACTTGACATACCCGAAAACTCCCCTCTCGTTGAACCAATTCCAAATCAAAATCTCTTTCCATTTCATCCTCTTCAAGGAACTACACAGTCTTCCTATTCAATCTTATATATAATATTCGCTAAAAATCCTGAATATATAAATGGAAGGAGCAAATCGAGAGAACGAGAAAGCTGGGAGATTTGTGCATAAGCTTGTTACGTAGGGACGGAAAAGTTTTAATGCTATGCAAATTCCTTCGCAGCGTATTGTCAAAGTGCATTCCGGGTGTAACTTCCTTGTTCTTTACATTTGAAGATCATAAATGTTCTACGAGATAGTATATATATATATATTTATTCGCATATATCCTGAAAAGAATTCACAAGTGATCTCAGGTGTTCGTATGATACCTTAAAATCTGCATAAAGAACAGGCGAGATTATACCTGAAAAATGGTGCAAAGTTTTCGACGAGAGCCCCTGTTTATATTTTCACTGAGTTCAAGAGAGCGTATTTACGCTTATATTTTAGAGGTGCCTTGCTAAATGCGCTGAAACGACCGCAAAAATGAGGCACTCACGCATTTCTTCAGGAGGTACTCGTGAAACACGACGCGATTGAGGGGTACACACATCTACCATATTAGAATACGGAGAAGAATATTATTCCAGGTATAATTATATTATTTAAATACTCTATTATGTGATTGGCATTTTATCTAGGAAACTGTTATAATGTATAACATTTTTCATTTAAAGTAATTTGGATTAGAAATTGGTCATTTGTTGAAAAGTTGAAAATTGTGGCAGGAAATTTCGGTCTCAGAGATTTCGGTTTGGAAAATTTGGGTTCGGAAATTTCAGCCAAGAAAAACCGGTTTCGGAAATTTCGGTCTCAGAATTATAAATGTCCTCTCAAAAAAAAAGGCCATTATGTAGTTTGTTTTATTCGCTAGTTTGTTGTACTGCACACTTCATGATTGTTTAATGACCTGGCAGGGGTGTTTGGGGGTGACACGCCCCCCCCGAAACATCTAACTGAAGATTCCGAGACCGAATTTTCCTTAAACTGTTGAAAATGTATATAAAAATTGAATGAAATGTTAATTGTATACCATTAAAAAACTGTACATTGAAATTAATTATAATGTTTTGTATTAAATTCTCAAATATCAAATGATCACTCATATATCGCATGATCTAGATTTTGAATCGACTTCAATATGAATGTCGAACCTTATAATTATACTTCTCTAAATTAAAATTTCCCCAGATATGATTCAAATCTGTAGAGCTATAACTATACAAAATATCACAGTTAAAAGACAATTAAGTATTCACTTCGTAATTAACTATATAAAAGAATATCCACAATAAACCGTCACTATCCGATCTTTTAGAAGGATTAAATTGTAGAACATAGAAGGAAAACTAACCCTCTCTCTTACATTTAATGGTTTAATTAGGTATTCATATCCTCATAATTATCGAAATGTTTTTTTAAAGTAATTATTGTAATTTGGTAATGGTATAGTATTTAGGTATGATTTGTATATCAGTCTTGTTATTATTTTGTACTAGTACAGTACCTGTTGTTCAATCAGTGAGAGTTCAATTAATATAATGGGTTTAAGATTACATTCAAATGCATACATACATATATATACAATTTATTTAATTTATCAAAAATTTTACTATTTTCTCTTTTACTTCGTATCAATGATACTGCAGCAAATTATTAGTTTTTCTTTTCTATTACTGTTTCTTTTATTTTTCTCTTATTTACACCAACTTTATGAGGCGCTGTTGATAGAATGACTGTTTAACCCATTTTGTGACACACGGACAGACAGACGGACGGACAGACAGACGCGGCTCTTATTAAAATTACCCATTAAGATTAATGGGTTATCAATAGTAAAATAAAAAATTATATATAAATGAAAAATATATACCTATTTATAAAATATATTTAAATTTTTCATGTAAATAAATTTATCATGTAAATAAATTTTTCATGTAAATAAATTTATCATATAAATATATTTATCATGTAAATAAATTTATCATGTAAATAAATTTATCATGTAAATAAATTTATCATGTAAATAAATGTATCATGTAAATAAATTTATCATGTAAATTAATTTGTTATGTAAATAAATTTTTCATGTAAATAAATTTTTCATGTAAATAAATTTTTCATGTAAATAAATTTTTCATGTAAATTTTTTTCAAATGTGAAAGCGTGACATTTTTCTTGCAACCAATCAACCAACCAACCAACCAATCAACAGACAAAGACACACTGTGTATTAGTATACAGGGTGATAGATTAGTGAGAAGACAACTCTTTTCTTTACCTAGTTAGTCGGAGGATTGTTCCAAAACCCACACTAATGTCTTAAATTACCTAACACGTTTCCTGTGACAGCTTTAACTGTCATCATTTCAGTTTAATTTGGACAGGAAAATGTTATTTTTTATTAGTAGACTTTTCCATATTTTATGTACAATATATCCTTCTTTTGGATATAAATATACATCTTTAAAAGAAATATTAGGTAAAGAGAAAAAGATTTGATCCTTTATTCTAAAAAAAAAAATGATGAGACCCACCGGTGGGTCACATCGCAGGAAACGGGTTGATCAATTTATAAAATAAAAATATAGAACAATTTTTTTTTTAATTCATAAAGAGATAAAATATTATAATGGATCTTTAAAACTGAAAAGGAATTTAAATATAGGCCATCCGTGTGGCTACCCTTCCACTGCCGTGTTTAACTGCCATGATTCTCATCCGTTGATCTGCCGCTACACAGCCGTGTTTGTGAGCTGTTGCAGTCACATGATAATACACAGTTGCGTCTCTGCAGCAGGGCATAATAAAGTCATAAATCTTGATTTATTCTAAGAGTAATGTTGCGAATTTATTGACGCTATTCAATTTAGCCGAATTGCCCTGAGAAATTCACTACGGTGGTGAATGTAGTACAATCTTCGAAGTGTTTGTTTCGCATTGCTAAATTACAATATTTAATGCATATTGCCTTTTTAAATAGGCGTCTTAAGACACAAAAACTCTAAATTGCTATGTAGTACAGTACGTAGTTTTATGATATAATAATTTGGGTCGAAAAAAAGCAACCAATTTGCTTGAATGATCGCATAAATTTTGCCTTAATCTTCTTTCCTCCTAAAAACTGTATCATTTATGAGCTAATTAATTATTTTCCTCGTATGGAGTTCAACGCTATAGAAATGCTAATTTGATAGCAATTGTGTTACATTTATTATTTAGTGCCATACTTATCAACTCTTTGAAGGTTCATGTGATATTAACGGGAGTAATAGACCTTTTGGATCATTATAAAGCTATTCACTGTTATCTTGTATTAATTTATGTATTGGAAATAATATTTAAAATCAGCACTATTTCCCCACCAATCAGCACTACTTTCCCCACCAATCAGCACTATTTTCCCCATCAATCAACACTATTTTCCCCACCAATCAGCACTATTTTCCCCACCAATCAGCACTACTTTCCCCACCAATCAGCACTACTTTCCTCTCCAATCAGCACTATTTCCCCATCAATCAGCACTACTTTCCTCTCCAATCAGCACTATTTTCTCTGCCAATCAGCACTACCTTCCCTCAAATCAGCACTACTTTCCTTGCCAATCAGCACTGCTTTCCCCACCAATCAGCACTACTTTCCTCTCCAATCAGCACTACTTTGCCCTCCAATCAGCACTACTTTCCCCACCAATCAGCACTGATTTCTCCACGTGATTGACTATCAAAAGAAAGCCACACTTCAAAAGTTGTGTCCTGAAATTGTTTCCCTGTTTTTTTCACATTCCATTTGCCTCGAGTTTAGTGGCCGCATTCTCCCCACTCTGAAATAAATGGGGATTGTCACATGCAATTATTGAGGGGGTGTATTTTTAACCCTCTTTAGATTGGGTTGAGTGCGTGCATCTGAAAGGCAATTGGCTAAATATATTTAATTAAATGGTGTATATTCACAGTGTTGAATTTTCTAAACGTAAGGTACTTCATTAATTTCAGTTCAATTTGAATTCGTTTGGATTAAAAACAATCTTCGGACTTTTTAATTTTAATACTTTGGTTTATAGATTTTTTAATATATATTTCAGTTTAAGGGTCATTGTTTAAATGGCTAAATATAGTCAGGTCTGGAATGAAACCACAGTGTTACGTAATATTTCCAAGATTATTTTCTGCAAAAGATTGACAGTTTCTGTTCTCCATTTCATTTATATTCCTGGGTTGATGAGTCCCCACAGAAAAAAAATCGCATGGTGTAATAAGATCAGGTGATCTTTGTGGCCATGTTCATTTCGTCATCTGAACCTCTTCCAATCCACCTGTTCGGAAACTATCCATTCAGCCACTGTCTGACAGATCTTGACCATTGAGGGTGGACTCAATCTTGAATAATACAATTTTCGAATATGATAAGTCGAAAAGGCAGGCCAAAAGTCAAACTGGAGTAAATCGAGATAATTATCACAATTAACGTTTCTGAAAACTGAGTTGGAAATTCCCCCATCCTATAAATATGGTCGCCCATAAGGTCTCTCCTCTACTGTCCAGTGAGGGTCACTATTGCTCCACTAGTGTTTACTCCACCGTTGATATGGAAATGTCCTCCATCACAAAACATTAGGAGCTGAATTGGAAATCCTGTGAATGCTAAATCTTGTCTAACATTTCTTCAGCGAATACGATTCTTGCTGCATAGTCATTGAATAAATTTCTTTACACTTCATCGAATTCATTACTTTACTTCATTTGTTTCTTTACTTTACTTTATTTGTTTCATTAATTTACTTCATTTGTTTCTTCACTATACTTCATTTGTTTCATTTCTATATTTCATCGCATTCATTTTTTCACTTCATCGCATTCATTTCTTCATTCCATCGAATTATTTTTTTTTACTTCATCAAATTCAGTTTTTCACTTCACATCCAATTCATTTTTCATCAAATTCAATATTTTTACTTCTTTCTTCCAATTCATTTTTTCACTTCATTTCGTTATTCCGCATACATTCTTCAGAGGCAATTATAATATTATAATTACCTCTCCATTTTTACACAACTTAATGCACGGGACGGACTTTTAGAAACTGTTATTCAATGGTGCCTTTTGTAGCAAAGTCCGAACATGAAGTTTATCAATAAAAGTCCTACAGAGTGTAATTTTCCATAACTTTATTCCATGGATAATTGCCGCTACAATCACATAGACTGAAAAGGACTTAGTATATCTTTTATTTTCATATATACTGTTTAATAGATGAAATCTTTTTATAATAAACTTAGCCAAAAATAGAATTTGGTAAACCTTTTTAAAAAATTGATAAAAAATTATTTTACTTTTCCATTGTGCGACATTTACTTTTACCTCATTGCACCTATAGATTTAAGTTACAGTGGGTTCATAGAAGATTATTCCCTTATCTATCTCATATGACCTACAATGAATATATAAGTCAAAATGACAAGTATTTTTTCGATCGCCACAATCCTCATTCAAAATGGCCGCGATATATTACCCCACAAATTCATCCTGCGAATATCCAGTATAATAAAAGTCACTGTTTGCTTTGTTAAATGCCTTCATTAGAATTCATTTAATGTAAATAGACATAGCTAGAGATATGCAAATGTCGAATTGCGAATCATTTACCCATATCATATATTTATATATATTTGAGCGATATTGATTCAGAATCCTATTCTGAAAATTTTCCATTATAGCTTTTTTTTTTAAATAGTGCGATATATGTATTTCATCTAAAATAATATGTTTGTAATCATTAATAAAGCAAATGTGTATATAAATGCATATAAATTGTCTCTGTGAATATACCAACTGAGAAAATTATGGTGTAGTTCTCGGGGATTATTTGAATTGTCTCTTAATCTTCTATGGCCCCACTTACACTTTCTTTCGTTGAATATTGTAACTAAAAATATTTGCAGAAGCTGTTCCCAATGCATTGAATAGCTGAAAATGAAATTTGCTTCATCTAATTAAGCTCAAAATTGTTTTTAATCAATTCAATTATTTTAACAAATTTAATTTTTTTAACAAATTCATTTTTTTTTAACAAATTCAATTTTTTTAACGAATTTTTTTTAACAATTTCAATTTTTTTAATAATTTCAAACTTGATTCAACAAGTTTAAAAATGTTTAACGATTTTTACCTTTTTTAATATTAATCTCTAAACGATTTTTCTTGATCCTATACTAACTTAGACACTTCACCTGTACCAGGTATAATAGAAAAATATCAATTACTTAAATAATATACCGATTAGGATGCTGTCTTTTCATGACATTATTTTTTCCATGTAACTACGCATGAATAAAAAAAATCGAATGTGATACATGGTGAGATAATTTTAGTATAATCATTTATCAAATTAATAAGACATTTGTAATTTACATAAACAAATACATGTGTGTTGTGTATACCATGTTTAAATTTTGTAAATGGATATCGTGTTAACATGATGCTATGAATTAACATGTTGCTATGAATATGTTAAATTACATATGGTAAACACCTGATATAAATATGATTATTATCAAGTGGATATGATATAGTCAATTAAGCATGTGTACACAATCTCTATTTAAATTGGTTTTACGATATAGTTTTAAAGTGGCCTAATCGCATATTAATTATATGTTTTTATGATGGTTAGATTGATTGTTTTCTGTAATCTGTATTGCCGTATTATAACCATTAAACCATATTAAGAGGCATTTCTTAGAGGGATGCAAGAATGTGCGAGATATTCACGCACCGAGCTTCGCTAACCACGTCCGTTTACCAATAATATCTAATATGTTTTTGACTTGGCTTCTTATTGTTTGATTTTAAATGCATCATTAATTTTGTGTGTACCAATAGATGTGCAAATAGAAAATTATAGTTCCTATGAAAAGAAAATATTTAAAAATCGATTCAGTAGTTTGCTATACGAGTTTCAGTGAGAGCTGGTTCACCCGACCCGGTTAGTGAGTGATCGATCATTCGAGGTCTAGGTCAGTGGAGTTAAAATAGTGTATATCTACAAACAAAAGCATTTTCCAAACTGCAGTACAATCTGCTAAAATATTTATCTGGTGGAGCTGCAATCCAGAAGAATACCGACTCAAGGAATTCTCTTAGTTGAGAAGAGCGTAAGCTTGCACACAGACAGATCTGAGAGATAGAAAATGCTTGAAGCGAAGAAACGAGAGGGATTTTTTTAGTAGTGTGCTGAGATAGATTTGTTCTGAAAGACAATATTTCCCATTAATATTAAGAAGAAGAGAATTGAGTTGACGGTTGGAACAGTAGAACTCCTCTATAGTGAATTTACAGTCCCGAGTAAAGAACTATCGAGTATAGTGGACAATTTTTCTTTAGTCTGCCAATAATAGAGTCACTTTTACGAAACTAATTTGCCATTTTCTAACAGACCAAAGAAAATTTGTTCATAATTTTGAGTAATCATATTATTCATGATTCTACATCCTCTATAGTGGAGTTCACTATAAAGGGGTTCACTAAAAAGGACTTCACTATTGAGGAGTTCACTATAAAGGAGTTCACTAAAAAGGACTTCACTATTGAGGAGTTCACTATAAAGGAGTTCACTAAAAAGGATTTCACTATAGAGGAGTTCACTATTGAAGAGTTCACTATTGAAGAGTTCACTATAGAGAAGTTCACTATAGAGAAGTTCACTATAGAGAAGTTCACTATAGAGAAGTTCATTATATAGGAATTCACTAAAGAGGACTTCACTATAGAGGAGTTCACTATTGAAGAGTTCACTAAAGAGAAGTTCACTATAGAGGAGCTCATTATAAAGGAGTTCACTAAAAAGGACTTCACTATAGAGGAGTTCACTATTGAGAAGTTCATTATATAGGAATTCACTAAAGAGGAGTTCACTATAGAAGTTCACTATAGAGGAGTTCTATTGTTATCCTTCATTATTTGCTCAATTAATTAAATCCTTCTAGCGTTCGGAAAACTGTTTTAATGAGTTTAAAACTAATACAAGTGAGTATATTTCTATCCAGTAATAGATGTTCAATATAATAACCACAATTTCATTATATGGTCAATCAATTCTGACTATCGAATATAAATCAATCAATTGACTGAAATATTCTCAAAAAAATGATCAAATTATATCAAATTTAACACAGTCATGTTCAATGTTTTTTAAATGCTATGGCCCCACCATAACTTTTTCATTTAAATGAATTACAATTGTAATATTTTTAATAAGATTACATTATCTATTTTTTCGATTCACATTGAATTCAAACCGGATCTAGATTGAGTTTCAAGTTATCGGTAAGGTCCACCTTTTCACACACGCAAGTAAAAAATGATAAATATAATATCTATCACTTATTTTAATTGGTAGCCATGATACCTGTAGGTAGGTATCATGGCTACCAATTCTCGAAGCAATAAGTAAAGACACACTGGAGTATCTTGTTGGTTTATTTTACGTATAATCTTCACCCGGGAAAGTTTTAAAATAAATATCAAGTTTGTAGAAAAGTTCAGCTAACATATTGTGCTGTCTGGCAATTTATGTGTTTGATAATGAAACTCTGGAAGAATTTGAATTACAGCATTAGACACAAACATACACTGTGGTACAGCAGTGCAGTACTATGGCAGAGAGAAGGACGGCCTACAGCCAGTTATGACGCTCTTTACATTTCATTAATTTATTCGAGGAGATTTTTTTTTTAATATATAATAGTGATAAAATTGTATTTAATTTTTTTTTGACATCAGCAATGTTGTATTCGTTCTGAAAAAGACGTTAAACCTCAACTAAATTATTAAATTTTTCTTACATGTTATTTTAGTTAAATTAACCAAAATCAGAAGATTGAGAGCCATTAACATATCAGAAAATCAGAAACTTAGTATATCGTAATATCATAAGATTAAAACCTAATAGTATATCAGAATATTAAAAACTACCAGGTGATTAAAAACTACCAGGTGATTAAAAACTACCAGGTGATTAAAAACTACCAGGTGATTAAAAACTACCAGGTGATTAAAAACTACCACGTGATTAAAAACTACCAGGTGATTAAAAACTACCAGGTGATTAAAAACTACCAGGTGATTAAAAACTACCAGGTGATTAAAAACTACCAGGTGATTAAAAACTACCAGGTGATTAAAAACTACCAGGTGATTAAAAACTACCAGGTGATTAAAAACTACCAGGTGATTAAAAACTACCAGGTGATTAAAAACTACCAGGTGATTAAAAACTACCAGGTGATTAAAAACTACCAGGTGATTAAAAACTACCAGGTGATTAAAAACTACCAGGTGATTAAAAACTACCAGGTGATTAAAAACTACCAGGTGATTAAAAACTACCAGGTGATTAAAAACTACCAGGTGATTAAAAACTACCAGGTGATTAAAAACTACCAGGTGATTAAAAACTACCAGGTGATTAAAAACTACCAGGTGATTAAAAACTATCAGGTGATTAAAAACTACCAGGTGATTAAAAACTACCAGGTGATTAAAAACTACCAGGTGATTAAAAACTACCAGGTGATTAAAAACTACCAGGTGATTAAAAACTACCAGGTGATTAAAAACTACCAGGTGATTAAAAACTATCAGGTGATTAAAAACTACCAGGTGATTAAAAACTACCAGGTGATTAAAAACTACCAGGTGATTAAAAACTACCAGGTGATTAAAAACTACCAGGTGATTAAAAACTACCAGGTGATTAAAAACTATCAGGTGATTAAAAACTACCAGGTGATTAAAAACTACCAGGTGATTAAAAACTACCAGGTGATTAAAAACTACCAGGTGATTAAAAACTACCAGGTGATTAAAAACTACCAGGTGATTAAAAACTACCAGGTGATTAAAAACTACCAGGTGATTAAAAACTACCAGGTGATTAAAAACTACCAGGTGATTAAAAACTACCAGGTGATTAAACACTACCAGGTGATTAAAAACTACCAGGTGATTAAAAACTACCAGGTGATTAAAAACTACCAGGTGATTAAAAACTACCAGGTGATTAAAAACTACCAGTTGATTAAAAACTACCAGGTGATTAAAAACTATCACCTAACACTAGGCATTACCTAACTCCTAATCAAATGCAAAAGATTAATGCGGATAATCTTCTTAAAAGCTCCAGAGTTACCAAAACTTCTCGAATAATCATCGATGTCTTTGGTCCATTATGGGAAAAATGCCTCCTAGAGAACTGAATATTGTGCCAAGACCTACACCAAGAACGGGTAGCAATTCAACTCTGTGTGAAATTTTCCCAATGTTGTAACTAACAACTGGCAATGTTGTGACAATACTGGGACAATGTTTTGACAATATTGGGGCAACATTGTAAGAATATTGGCAATGTTGTTACTCAATTAGCATGTTGTTACAATCATGAGGTGTGATTGTTGTAATAATATTGGTTCAATATTGTTAAAATATTGACAATGTTGTGATAATATTGTTTCAATATTGGAACAATGTGTTTGCAATAATGGGGCAATGTTGTGACACTATTGGGGAAATGTTGTGACAATATTGGGGCAATGTTGTCACAAGATTGGGGCAATGTTGTGACACTATTGGGGAAATGTTGTGACAATATTGGGGCAATGTTGTGACAATATTGGGGAAATGTTGTCACAATATTGGGGCAATGTTGTGACAATATTGGGGCAATGTTGTCACAATATTAGGGCAATATTATGTCAATATTGGTGCAATGTTGTCAAAATATTGGGGCAATGTTGTCAAAATATTGGGGCAATGTAGTCACAATATTGGGGCAATGTAGTCACAATATTGGGGCAATGTTGTAACAATATTTGGGCAATGTTGTAATAATATTGGGGCAATGTTGTAATAATATTGGGGCAATGTTGTCACAATTTTGAGGTAATGTGGAGACAATATTGGAGCAAATTATAACAATATTGGGGCAATGTTGTGACAATATTGGGGCAATGTTGTCACAATATTGAGGTAATGTGGTGACAATATTGGGACAATGTTGTGTCATATATTGTAATTATTTTACACAGATGTTAAAATTTTATTATATATATCAATTTCACCATATCTTAAATTTCAGACAACTATTTTCAGATTGAAATTCTAATGATTGTAATTTCTTTTTGAAGAATGAATATTTTCCCAAGTTATCAGGTCAAGGGTATAGCAGTGCAGGAGGCGTTGTTCAGGAATGACACCTAGAAGAGTTCCAAGAAAGCTCTGATTTGTATGCTTCTAATCCTCTTACACGGAGTGTCTCAGTGTGTATCCATCACTATTCTTTAACCTTTTTAATGGAAAATAATGTATAAAAAAATCTCCCGTTGAAAGTCTCCCATTTTAAAATTTCCCATTAAAATTTAAAATAATTTTAAATTTTAATTCCCATTATAATTACAAATAATATAATTTCTCTCATACCATTTTCTTCAGGAATAACACATTAAAAAAATAGAATTTATAACTTTAGGTTGATGGAATATAATAGTTCATATACGTTATTATGGTTGGGCCATTGAAGATGAAGATGGGACCTCTCTTAATCTTCTTTGGCCCCACCAAAAATATTTTTATTGACGTCAATAGATTTTATATAGGATCCATAAGATTATTATATGATCTAATAATATTTTTTCTTACAATATGCAATCTAGCAATCAATACATGATTTATCAATGTATGATCTAGAATTATTAATAAGATTTTGCAATCTAGCAATGTGAGTGTATCATTCTAGCATTATCTTCAAAACTATGAGAAAATGAAAAATCAAACAAATTGAAAAAAAAAACCTCTACCAAAATGATCTACTTCAATGCATTTTTCATACAGAAAATATCTACAACATCACGCATTATACTTATATCGTAAATCTATTTTTGTCGAAAGAGAATTCGCCATAAGAAAATTCGCCGAACGGATCTTTCGCCGAACGGAACTTTCGTCGGACGGATTTTTTTTCGAAAATATGAAAATTTTGAACCAAAATCGAATATTCTTAATGTAGAGTTAAAAATTTCCGGACACGATAAATTATACAATAAATCCATTTTTACCACGAAACATACATCCCAGTTCGATCAGATGAGTTTAGTAAGCGTATTGACATGGGAAGAGAGCACCAAGTGTTTTCGAAGTACTCGACGGAAAAGAGATAATTCAGTCTATAATTGTGATTGACGGCAATTAGAAGTGTTTACTGGGCCCTCATTGCGCTATTGCAAAATTCAGCCGGTAGAGGGTGTTGATTGGGTACTCAGAGGGAAACTTATGGTGGGACTGTAGAAGATTCAGTAGGGATAGCTTTATTAATTTTCCCGAATTTTGATATATTGACGTGATTCATTGTGTATTAGATACAGATTGTTAAAAATTGTGTTTCATTACTTATGTGGTTTTGATTGGGTACCCAGAGTGAGACTTATCATGGGGACCGTAAAAGATAAAATTTATAATTTTCAAATATTGGTTGTATTTTTTTTTACTTTTGTATCATTGTTGTAAAATTGTAATGATTTTTTTCTAAAGAATAAATAAATAAATTAAGTAAAGGATAATCTTCTTAAATTTAGATATATTGATGTTTTGAATTGTGTATTAGACACTTAAAATAGATTTCTTGACGAAAATGATTATAATTATCAAAAACAAATAAAAAAAATTCTCCGCATGATATTAATTTCACAAATCACAGTTTTCTAATTTTCTATTATTTTCAAATCTTACAAATTTGCCATCGTGTACCCAGACTAATCTTAAAATATCTTCAATCATTACAATTAGTAAAGTTTCTTTTTTATATCATTATAGATGAGCTTTTCCTTGGCTATATCAAGATTAAATAGAATTTAATCAAACTGAACACAAAATAAAACAATAGAAGATTAAGAATGATTTTTTTTATAGAATTGACTCGAGATTAAAATTAATTTTTATAAGTAGATCACATAACCAGAGATTGAAATATGTAAATTCTTTTTTTTATAAAATACAATACTACATTCTCGTATCATGTAGAACAATTTGTAAGAATGGTTCTAGGGTAAGTTCTTAATTATCGGTCAGTACCCCATTTTCGGACACGTGAGAAAAAACAACATAATAATGATCATTTAATTTATTTTTATTGGTATCCATGATACCTGCAGGTATCATGGATACCAACTAAAATAAAAATTAAATAATTATTATTATATCGTTTTTTCTTACGTGTCCGAAAATGGGGTACTGATCGATAATATTAAGAGAGCTTGCCCTAATATATATAGTATTAAATAAACCAATTATATATTCAAATTGAATCAACCTCGTTTTAATGATTAACCTTCAAAACTAAACATCTAACTCCTGTATCATATGTCACTAATATTTCCTAGTTATTATAATTATACGTTAACCGGAAGCTTCTCTTAATCATACATATTAACGTATTGTTATGTCGTGTTTATCCTGTGAAAAATAGATAGTGTTATATCAAACGAGTTGTCTAGGGTTGTGACAATATGCATTTAAAATCATAGATACTGGAAATATTATAGATGCAATGAATTAAAGACTAGATTCAGTTTTTCTCAATCAGCGGTATATAGTATTCGATACCATTTCATGTCGTTTTGTCTGTGATATTCTTAAGATCTATGATTTTATCTGCATATTGTCACAACCCAAATCATGACTTATCCAGATGAAATTTTTTTTGGTTAGATCACAAATTCATGAAATAATGTTCGTTCCAGCAATATAATTTGAAATATAATTTTAACATTTTTTAATATAATTTTCGAACTGGATGAAATTTTGATTGATAATCTAATTCTTTAATTGGTATTCTATATCATGTACCCCGGTGTCCTAACCGGGATGAAATTGCTAATTTTTACACTAAACACGTCAAAAATCGCACTTGAATGATCAAGCTTGTAGCTCTCTCAGAATACCATCTATGTTTCTGTCATGTAAAATTACAATTGATTCTGAAATCTTGTTCAGTAATACACTATGAAGCACTCGAGTTATGAAGGACCTGAGTTATGAAATATTTTCTATGATTAAATTAAAGAAAACGATATACGTCATGAATTTCATTCTAATTATCCCTCAAAGACAATAGTTTTCTCCAAGATTTTAATCATAGAAAACTATCAGTGTCCCTGAGTTATGAAGTAACCAATACTTCATAACTCAGTGGTTTCACTGTACATCTGAATCCCTAAAATTTTCTACTAGGTGGGCATGCAGGATGCACGTAGTTTCTGTAAATGAAAATATTTGTATCTGCCAAATAAGAATATAAAATGTTTAGATCACTTAAATTTTTAAATCGACGCAATAGGTCCATCGAACTAATTTCTACTGCAGTAAATTACCTCTATAATGAAATCTTGTATAGTTAATTTAGTGTCATGAGTAAGGAAGTAGCCTCTATAGTGAACAAATTTTCTTTAGTCTACCATAAAATGGCCAAAGTTTTCTACAACTGATGGCATTTATGGCAGACTAAATAAAGAAAATTTGTTCACTATAGAGGCTACTTCCTTACTCAATACACTACATTCACTATACAGGATTTTATAATAGAGGAATTCTACTGTATTCGTTCTTAAATGATGAAGATAAAAAAAAAAAATATATATATCAAGCATACCTACACTGAGGATAAAAATACGAGTCAATTTGACTCAAAATTCGAGTTTTCAATTTGTCCCAAAACCGACTCACTCAAAAATGTGAGTCAATTTGACTCATCCTAATATTTTAATCAAAAAAAAGAGTCATATTGACTCCTAATTCATAGTCAGATTGACTCAGGTAGAGTCAATCAGGAAAAAAGACTAAAATTTTGAGTTTTGCCAGTCTTGGCTCAAGCTATGAGTCAGGTAATTGACTCGCAATTTTTTCTCGAAAGTAGACTCCATCTATGATCATAGATGAAAATAATCTCAAACAACATCTATGATCACAAAGAGAAAAATTATGTAGAAGATTAGTTTTTTTTTATATCATAGAGTATTTTCTAGATCATTGTAGAAGATTGTCAGTGATATAGTAGTTGATTTCGAACATCATAGTAAAGGATTTTGAAAGTCTAAGCAGATCCTAGGACATGATTTCATAGATCATAATAAAGGATTGTGTAGATCATATGGAAATAGTTTTTCTAGATTACAGTCAAAATTGTCAATAGTATCTACACTTGGTGATTTTGTGGATGATAGTAGACGATAGTAGATCATAGTAGATCATAGTAGATGATATTAGATCACAGTAGATCATAAAAAATCACAGTAGATCATGCTAGATCATAGTAGATCATACCAGATCATAGTATAAAATGTCCTGGTAGATCCCCATGATATCAGACTATCGTATTACATCTTCCAAACTAATTCAAAGAACAGTAGATATTATTAGTTCCTTTCTTCCACTTTATCAGGGGAAGGACATTTTATATAATGAGCTACGTTTACTTTAATTCCATAGGATAGACTGAGGCTATTGTCAGGAGGAAGTAGCGAATGTATCCTGTTACTTTCTTTTGTACTTTTATAGCATTATTATATTTGTAGGGGCAAATTTGAGAGTGTCATGTTACTTTTTCATAAACTGCATTAGCAATGGCCGGGGCATCAGCATTGTTTTTGTGGAAATTTTTTGAATTAATATTGTAACAATATTGAGACGATGTTGCTAATGTTCTAGATATATTGAGATGATATTGGCAATATTGTAACAATATTGTTACAATATTCTAACCATATTGTTACAATATTGCCCCAATAAACCTTCAATTGCTACTTTGTTTTCAAATGTCCTTTATCCAATAACAATTTTACAAAATGGACATCACAAACAGTCTCTTCAAAATAATATTATCAATCTCTTGAAGAATACACGCTTCTCCAGTAAAGGAATTAGTTAACACAGAGAGCAAGATGGAATACTGATCACTTGGAGCGCATTTCGGACCTTCTTCCGCCTTGTTTCCTTGACTCCAATGAAAGGAAGGGCATATATCACTTCTTTATAAATAAATTCTTCGAAAGAAGACAATCTTGTGTTTTTGTCTTACAGCGAATCAATCCGTAGGAAATAGTATTCCCAGGTAGTAATGTTTCTAGGGCCAATATTGGGACAACATTGGCCATATTGGGACAACATTGGCAATATTGGGACAACATTGACCATATTGGTACAACATTGGAAATATTGGGACAAAATTGGCAATATTGGGACAACATTGGCAATATTGGGACAACATTGACAATATTTGGACAGCATTGGCAATATTATGACATCATTTGCAATATTGGGACAACCTTGGCAATTTTGGGACAACATTGGCAATATTGGGACAACATTGGCCATATTGGGACAACATTGGCAATATTGGGACAGCATTGGCAATATTGTGACATCATTTGCAATATTGGGACAACCTTGGCAATTTTGGGACAACTTTGGCAATATTGGGACAACCTTGGCAATTTTGGGACAACACTGGCAATATTGGGACAACATTGGCAATATTGGGACAACATTGGCAATATTGGGACAACATTGGCAATATTGGGACAACATTGGCATTATTGGGACAACATTGGCAATATTGGGACAACATTAGGACATTATTAGGACAACACTGGCAATATTGGGACAACATTGGCAATATTGGGACAACATTAGGACATTATTAGGACAACACTGGCAATATTGGGACAACATTGGCAATATTGGGACACCATTTGCAATATTGTGATATCATTGGCAATATTGGGACAACATTGGCTCGAGAATCATTGCTACATGGGTTGGCAATAGTCATTTATATTTTATGAAAAATATAGTTTTTAATTAAAATTCGGATTTGTACAAAGTAGGAAATTGAAATTAGTTCCACGTGTCAATTCGATCATTTCACTTCATTTCGCGTAATGCTGAAGGGAAATGTTTTGATATTCGATTTAAACTGTTTTTACTTCTCGAGAAAAAGTTTATCACAAACAGAAATGTTGAGGAGAATTAGATTGTTTCTTTGGACGATATATAAATTGAATTCAATATACATCATTCGATGATATTACTTTTTTGTGAGGAAAATATTGGAATTGCAAGTTGAGTTTTAATTATTTCTATTGGTTGTATAACTGTTACTGTTGCAATTCTTATGTATTTAAGTTGATAATTATTATTATTCTTTAGGTTTTTATTATACAATGAATATTTCTAGAATCGTGTCATATTGTATATGAGAGTTCACTGAAATGAATTTGTTAATATATTAGACATTTTATTGAATATATAACAAATAATTTAGTTTTATTTTACTGCCTTTTCTAAAAAAGATTTTTCTTATATCTTAATATAATAACAATCTGTTTTTATTTTATTTTAATTAACAATATAATACCACATGGCAAATGAATTTTTATTCGTTAGTAGACTATCTACAATATGCTGCATAATAACAGTTTCCTGCCATCAGCAAATTTTTACCGTAACTGACATATTAAAGCTTCTATATCATCACGCCTTTAATAAATTACTCGGTATTTAAATTCATTAAAATGATTAATGGTGAAATTACTCACCTACTATATTGGTTTCTGCAAACTACAGTAGTTGTACTACAATAAGATACACCACTATTGGAAATTTCGGTTTCCAAAATTGCATCGTGCTGCCACCTATGTTTCAAAATGTATACTAACTGTTACAACGCAATCGCAATATTTAGTGTTAATTAAAATATTGTAAGGACATTTTTATGCTTGCTTGTTATGTACAATATTCTATCAGGAAATTGTATCTAAGTTAACTGCATGACCAAAACAACGGCTAGTATAGTAACTATGTAACACAGGTGGCAGCACGATGCATTTTTGAAACCATAGTTTCCGAGATGTGTATCTTATTGTAGTATAATATTTATGGTTGCATGCTATTTCATGCACATTTAGAATACATTTATTCAACATAGAAGATTTTGCTGGGGCCGAAGAAGAATAAAAGAATGCCCAGCTTTAGGTACGTTTTCATGCAGCGATTGTTGCGATCATCGCTCAGCGACTATCGCTGAGCACTAGTTCAATGCTATTCCTATGGAGCTGTCTTGCAACGAGACATCCAATGCTATTCCTATTGATAGGCGGTAAACGCTGCATAGAAAACGTACCTTTAATCTAATACGGACAGATCAAAATTAACCTCCCATGTCGCTACAAGACGATCAGTCATACAGTTGTCTATGTAAATTTTATAAATTTTGATAGAGATTTTAAAACCCTTTTTTCAGATTCTCAAATTCTCAAAATTTTCTACTAGAGTCGACAGATAAATGTATATATAAAATATTATCAATATTCATTTCTTTCCAAATTTGAATTGGCGAATCGAGATGGTCAAGATCTAAGTAGGATATTGGATGACTTTTTTCCAATAATTCTCTGAGACTCTACAAAATATCAATATTTGGGTATTCGAAGTCAAGTTTCAGATTGAGATTTGACGAAACTTAAGTATAAAAATGAATAATAATTTAACATCATTAAACTTCAAACAAAGTACTTGATATATTCTACACAACCTAATTTTCTCGTAACTGTTTTGCTGTAAACAAATTATCTAGGTATAAAGAAGATATGCAGAATGTAACATCTTCAAATAATATATCATATGAAACCCGTAAATATTACATTGATGCAACATTGATATTGAAGTATATTATTATTTCATCTCTATACGTCTATTCCCATCAATAATATATATATTTCATTCTCAAACGAACTGGATGATATTCATATAAAACTAGATCTGATCTTCCAATAAGTACAATGAATTGTGTTTCAATTTCAATTGTTATATGTGAATATATTGAAGTCGAAGTCTGGCTACACAATTTCAAATAATAATCCAGAGCGCCTATTCCCTATTGTTCTCCTTCTGAATTATTAGGCTGAATGTAAACAAAGGACTATGAACATAACATTTACATCATATGGCGCTTCGACTAATTTGATGAATCTATCTTGGTGTAATTCATTAGTCCCTAACTCCATTACTACACTGTGTTTGGATATTACTCTCTAATTAGCACCAGGAAAATATACAGTTAAGTCTACCCTCATTAGGAAGGCTGTTCGTTTTCTATGACCGATGGGAGTTTGGCCTTTCACATTTTCTTTCACGAGAGTTTTATGGGTGACTATATTAATATAATCATGGAGTAAATGGCTCGATTGAAAGCTACATTTGAGATTATATTTTAATTTGATTTCTTTAGATGAAGACAATAATAAGAAATATGAATAGTTTCTAGAAAAATAAGAATTTTGCTAAATATAATACTATGTATTTAGCAAGAATAAACAAAGTACTAGGAATAAATTCTAAGTCTACATAAATTATGTCTAGTTAAGGCGAGAGAACACGAGGCGAAATGAAGAAAAGACTCCATTAGAATATTGGCCATTGCCCAGTTAAGACAATGAAGCAACTTACAGTACACTTCTAATTCTGATAATAAAAAACTGTATTGTATTAAACAGAGTGTGCTATTGTACATACATTATTCATAATATTCATCCAGCTACTTCAGTACACAATGTAGAATACGTAAATTCATATTTGTATAGTAGAAATTTATTATATTTGAAAAAATAAAATAATTTGAAAAAAAAAAATACATTTTCCAGTCTGCAATGAAAGGTCCATTTCCCCTTTCATATCCTCTACAGTAAACTAAATCGTCTATAGTGAACTAGTTAAAGTTTACAATAGAGAAGTTCTTCTGTATATCATTATAATCTCTGTTATATACTATCTTCAATGCAATCTATTCCACAGTCATTTTACAAGGGGTACTTAGGCTCCACGGAATCATTTCCATAGCCGTTCCATTGGGTCGCGTTTCTCTACTGCCACCATCCAAGTTTTTGCATAAGCTAACTAATTCAAAGAATCTTTATCAGGGTTAGTTATTGTGACAGATCCCATCTGAGTTTGTGCGGCAGCAGATTGAACAGCAGAAGTCTATGGTTCTCTGCCCTTAAGACAATTTGCTAAATATTCAATGGGGAGAAGGGGACGTACATTGTGCTGTCACTGAGAAGTTAATCAGTAATGGTTTCCGAAAAGAAACTTGTGTATGAATTGAAAATAATATAAAATTAGAAAATTGTGATTTGTGAAATTAGCATCACGCATTGACTTTTTTCTCTGATAGTACATCATCACAGTGACTCTTTTCTCTGATAGTACATCATCACAGTGACTTTTTCTCTGACAGTACATCATCACAGTGACTCTTTTCTCTGATAGTACATCATCACAGTGACTTTTTTCTCTGATAGTACATCATCACAGTGACTCTTTTCTCTGATAGTACATCATCACAGTGACTCTTTTCTCTGATAGTACATCATCACAGGGACTCTTTTCTCTGATAGTACATCATCACAATGACTCTTTTCTCTGATAGTACATCATCACAGTGACTATTTTCTCTTATAGTACATCATCACAGTGACTCTTGTCTCTGATAGTACATTACCACAGTGACTCTTTTCTCTGATAGTACATCATCACAGTGACTCTTTTCTCTGATAGTACATCATCACAATGACTCTTTTCTCTGATAGTACATCATCACAGTGACTTTTTTCTCTGATAGTACATTACCACAGTGACTCTTTTCTCTGATAGTACATCATCACAGTGACTCTTTTCTCTGATAGTACATCATCACAATGACTCTTTTCTCTGATAGTACATCATCACAGTGACTTTTTTCTCTGATAGTACATCATCACAGTGACTCTTTTCTCTGATAGTACATCATCACAGTGACTCTTTTCTCTGATAGTACATCATCACGTGACTCTTTTCTCTGATAGTACATCATCACAGTGACTCTTTTCTCTGATAGTACATCATCACAGTGACTCTTTTCTCTGACAGTACATCATCACAGTGACTCTTTTCTCTGATAGTACATCATCACAGTGACTCTTTTCTCTGACAGTACATCATCACAGTGATTCTATTCTCTGATAGTACATCACCACAGTGACTCTTTTCTCTGATAGTACATCATCACAGTGACTCTTTTCTCTGACAGTACATCATCACAGTGACTCTTTTCTCTAATAGTACATCATCACAGTGACTCTTTTCTCTGATAGTACATCATCACAGGGACTCTTTTCTCTGATAGTACATCATCACAATGACTCTTTTCTCTGATGGTACATCATCACAGTGACTCTTTTCTCTGATAGTACATCATCACTGTGACTCTTGTCTCTGATAGTACATCACCACAGTGACTCTTTTCTCTGATAGTACATCATCACAGTGACTCTTTTCTCTGATAGTACATCATCACAATGACTCTTTTCTCTGATAGTACATCATCACAGCGACTCTTTTCTCTGATAGTACATCATCACAGTGACTCTTTTCTCTGATAGTACATCATCATAGTGACTCTTTTCTCTGATAGTACATCATCACAGTGACTATTTTCTGTGATAGCACATCATCACAGTGACTCTTTTCTCTGATAGTACATCATCACAGTGACTCTTTTCTCTGACAGTACATCATCACTGTGACTCTATTCTCTGATAGTACATCATCACAGTGACTCTTTTCTCTGATAGTACATCATCACAGTGACTCTTTTCTCTGATAGTACATCATCACAGTGACTCTTTTCTCTGATAGTACATCATCACAGTGACTCTTTTCTCTGACAGTACATCATCACTGTGACTCTATTCTCTGATAGTACATCACCACAGTGACTCTTTTCTCTGATAGTACATCATCACAGTGACTCTTTTCTCTGACAGTACATCATCACAGTGACTCTTTTCTCTGATAGTACATCATCACAGTGACTCTTTTCTCTGACAGTACATCATCACAGTGACTTTTTTCTCTGATAGTACATCATCACAGTGACTCTTTTCTCTGATAGTACATCATCACAGTGACTCTTTTCTCTGATAGTACATCATCACAGTGACTCTTTTCTCTGATAGTACATCATCACAGTGACTCTTTTCTCTGATAGTACATCATCACAGTGACTCTTTTCTCTGATAGTACATCATCACAGTGACTCTTTTCTCTGATAGTACATCATCACAGTGACTCTTTTCTCTGAC
>CANNZV010001330.1:0-164114 GCA_947561585.1 Caprella mutica | reverse complement strand
CAATTCTAAATTAGCTACATCTGGCAACAATAAATAAGCAACATCTGGCAATTCTAAATAAGTAATATCTGGCAATTCTAAATTAGCTATATCTGGCAACTATAAATAAGCAACATCTGGCAATTAAAAATAAGTAATACCTATATGGCAATTCTAAATTTGCTATATCTGGCAACTATAAATAAGCAACATCTGGCAATTCTAAATAAGTAATATCTGGCAATTCTAAATTAGCTATATCTGGCAACTATAAATAAGCAATATCTGGCAATTCTAAATTAGCTACATCTGGCAACTATAAATAAGCAAAATCTGGCAATTCTAAATAAGTAATATCTGGCAATTCTAAATTAGCTACATCTGGCAACTATAAATAAGCAACATCTGGCAATTTTAAATAAATAATATCTGGCAATTCTAAATTAGCTATATCTGGCAACTATAAATAAGCAATATCTGGCAATTAAAAATAAGTAATATCTGGCAATTCTAAATTAGCTATATCTGGCAACTATAAATAAGCAACATCTGGCAATTCTAAATAAGTAATATCTGGCAATTCTAAATTAGCTATATCTGGCAACTATAAATAAGCAACATCTGGCAACTACAAATAAGCAATATCTGGCTATTCTAAATTAGCTATATCTGGCAACTATAAATAAGCAATATCTGGCAATTAAAAATAAGTAATATCTGGCAATTCTAAATTTGCTATATCTGGCAACTATAAATAAGCAACATCTGGCAATTCTAAATAAGTAATATCTGGCAATTCTAAATTAGCTACATCTGGCAACTATAAATAAGCAATATCTGGCAATTCTAAATAAGTAATATCTGGCAATTCTAAATTAGCTACATCTGGCAACTATAAATAAGCAACATCTGGTAATTCTAAATAAGTGATATCTGGCAATTCTAAATTAGCTATATCTGGCAACTATAAATAAGCAATATCTGGCAATTAAAAATAAGTAATATATGGCAATTCTAAATTTGCTATATCTGGCAACTATAAATAAGCAACATCTGGCAATTCTAAATAAGTAATATCTGGCAATTCTAAATTAGCTATATCTGGCAACTATAAATAAGCAATATCTGGCAATTCTAAATTAGCTACATCTGGCAACTATAAATAAGCAACATCTGGCAATTCTAAATAAGTAATATCTGGCAATTCTAAATTAGCTATATCTGGCAACTATAAATAAGCAATATCTGGCAATTAAAAATAAGTAATATCTGGCAATTCTAAATTAGCTATATCTGGCAACTATAAATAAGCAATATTAGGCAATTCTAAATTAGCTACATCTGGCAACTATAAAATAGCAACATCTGGCAATTCTAAACAAGTAATATCTGGCAATTCTAAATTAGCTACATCTGGCAACTATAAATAAGCAACATCTGGCAACTATAAATAAGCAATATCTGGCAATTAAAAATAAGTAATATCTGGCAATTCTAAATTAGCTATATCTGGCAACTATAAATTAGCAACATCTGGCAATTCTAAATAAGTAATATCTGGCAATTCTAAATTAGCTACATCTGGCAACTATAAATAAGCAACACCTGGCAATTCAAAATAAGTAATATCTGGCAATTCTAAATTAGCTACATCTGGCAACTGTAAATAAGCAATATCTGGCAATTCTAAATAAGTAATATCTGGCAATTCTAAATTAGCTACATCTGGCAACTATAAATAAGCAACATCTGGCAATTCTAAATAAGTAATATCTGGCAATTCTAAATTAGCTATATCTGGCAACTATAAATAAGCAATATCTGGCAATTAAAAATAAGTAATATCTGGCAATTCTAAATTTGCTATATCCGGCAACTATAAATAAGCAACATCTGGCAATTCTAAATAAGTAATATCTGGCAATTCTAAATTAGCTATATCTGGCAACTATAAATAAGCAATATTTGGCAATTCTAAATTAGCTACATCTGGCAACTATAAAATAGCAACATCTGGCAATTCTAAACAAGTAATATCTGGCAATTCTAAATTAGCTACATCTGGCAACTATAAATAAGCAACATCTGGCAACTATAAATAAGCAATATCTGGCAATTAAAAATAAGTAATATCTGGCAATTCTAAATTAGCTATATCTGGCAACTATAAATTAGCAACATCTGGCAATTCTAAATAAGTAATATCTGGCAATTCTAAATTAGCTACATCTGGCAACTATAAATAAGCAACACCTGGCAATTCAAAATAAGTAATATCTGGCAATTCTAAATTAGCTACATCTGGCAACTATAAATAAGCAATATCTGGCAATTCTAAATAAGTAATATCTGGCAATTCTAAATTAGCTACATCTGGCAACTATAAATAAGCAACATCTGGCAATTCTAAATAAGTAATATCTGGCAATTCTAAATTAGCTATATCTGGCAACTATAAATAAGCAATATCTGGCAATTAAAAATAAGTAATATATGGCAATTCTAAATTTGCTATATCTGGCAACTATAAATAAGCAACATCTGGCAATTCTAAATAAGTAATATCTGGCAATTCTAAATTAGCTATATCTGGCAACTATAAATAAGCAATATCTGGCAATTCTAAATTAGCTACATCTGGCAACTATAAATAAGCAACATCTGGCAATTCTAAATAAGTAATATCTGGCAATTCTAAATTAGCTACATCTGGCAACTATAAATAAGCAACATCTGGCAATTTTAAATAAATAATATCTGGCAATTCTAAATTAGCTATATCTGGCAACTATAAATAAGCAATATCTGGCAATTAAAAATAAGTAATATCTGGCAATTCTAAATTAGCTATATCTGGCAACTATAAATAAGCAACATCTGGCAATTCTAAATAAGTAATATCTGGCAATTCTAAATTAGCTATATCTGGCAACTATAAATAAGCAACATCTGGCAACTACAAATGAGCAATATCTGGCAATTCTAAATTAGCTACATCTGGCAACTATAAATAAGCAACATCTGGCAATTTTAAATAAATAATATCTGGCAATTCTAAATTAGCTATATCTGGCAACTATAAATAAGCAATATCTGGCAATTAAAAATAAGTAATATCTGGCAATTCTAAATTAGCTATATCTGGCAACTATAAATAAGCAACATCTGGCAATTCTAAATAAGTAATATCTGGCAATTCTAAATTAGCTATATCTGGCAACTATAAATAAGCAACATCTGGCAACTACAAATAAGCAATATCTGGCTATTCTAAATTAGCTATATCTGGCAACTATAAATAAGCAATATCTGGCAATTAAAAATAAGTAATATCTGGCAATTCTAAATTTGCTATATCTGGCAACTATAAATAAGCAACATCTGGCAATTCTAAATAAGTAATATCTGGCAATTCTAAATTAGCTACATCTGGCAACTATAAATAAGCAATATCTGGCAATTCTAAATAAGTAATATCTGGCAATTCTAAATTAGCTACATCTGGCAACTATAAATAAGCAACATCTGGTAATTCTAAATAAGTGATATCTGGCAATTCTAAATTAGCTATATCTGGCAACTATAAATAAGCAATATCTGGCAATTAAAAATAAGTAATATATGGCAATTCTAAATTTGCTATATCTGGCAACTATAAATAAGCAACATCTGGCAATTCTAAATAAGTAATATCTGGCAATTCTAAATTAGCTATATCTGGCAACTATAAATAAGCAATATCTGGCAATTCTAAATTAGCTACATCTGGCAACTATAAATAAGCAACATCTGGCAATTCTAAATAAGTAATATCTGGCAATTCTAAATTAGCTATATCTGGCAACTATAAATAAGCAATATCTGGCAATTAAAAATAAGTAATATCTGGCAATTCTAAATTAGCTATATCTGGCAACTATAAATAAGCAATATTAGGCAATTCTAAATTAGCTACATCTGGCAACTATAAAATAGCAACATCTGGCAATTCTAAACAAGTAATATCTGGCAATTCTAAATTAGCTACATCTGGCAACTATAAATAAGCAACATCTGGCAACTATAAATAAGCAATATCTGGCAATTAAAAATAAGTAATATCTGGCAATTCTAAATTAGCTATATCTGGCAACTATAAATTAGCAACATCTGGCAATTCTAAATAAGTAATATCTGGCAATTCTAAATTAGCTACATCTGGCAACTATAAATAAGCAACACCTGGCAATTCAAAATAAGTAATATCTGGCAATTCTAAATTAGCTACATCTGGCAACTGTAAATAAGCAATATCTGGCAATTCTAAATAAGTAATATCTGGCAATTCTAAATTAGCTACATCTGGCAACTATAAATAAGCAACATCTGGCAATTCTAAATAAGTAATATCTGGCAATTCTAAATTAGCTATATCTGGCAACTATAAATAAGCAATATCTGGCAATTAAAAATAAGTAATATCTGGCAATTCTAAATTTGCTATATCCGGCAACTATAAATAAGCAACATCTGGCAATTCTAAATAAGTAATATCTGGCAATTCTAAATTAGCTATATCTGGCAACTATAAATAAGCAATATTTGGCAATTCTAAATTAGCTACATCTGGCAACTATAAAATAGCAACATCTGGCAATTCTAAACAAGTAATATCTGGCAATTCTAAATTAGCTACATCTGGCAACTATAAATAAGCAACATCTGGCAACTATAAATAAGCAATATCTGGCAATTAAAAATAAGTAATATCTGGCAATTCTAAATTAGCTATATCTGGCAACTATAAATTAGCAACATCTGGCAATTCTAAATAAGTAATATCTGGCAATTCTAAATTAGCTACATCTGGCAACTATAAATAAGCAACACCTGGCAATTCAAAATAAGTAATATCTGGCAATTCTAAATTAGCTACATCTGGCAACTATAAATAAGCAATATCTGGCAATTCTAAATAAGTAATATCTGGCAATTCTAAATTAGCTACATCTGGCAACTATAAATAAGCAACATCTGGCAATTCTAAATAAGTAATATCTGGCAATTCTAAATTAGCTATATCTGGCAACTATAAATAAGCAATATCTGGCAATTAAAAATAAGTAATATATGGCAATTCTAAATTTGCTATATCTGGCAACTATAAATAAGCAACATCTGGCAATTCTAAATAAGTAATATCTGGCAATTCTAAATTAGCTATATCTGGCAACTATAAATAAGCAATATCTGGCAATTCTAAATTAGCTACATCTGGCAACTATAAATAAGCAACATCTGGCAATTCTAAATAAGTAATATCTGGCAATTCTAAATTAGCTACATCTGGCAACTATAAATAAGCAACATCTGGCAATTTTAAATAAATAATATCTGGCAATTCTAAATTAGCTATATCTGGCAACTATAAATAAGCAATATCTGGCAATTAAAAATAAGTAATATCTGGCAATTCTAAATTAGCTATATCTGGCAACTATAAATAAGCAACATCTGGCAATTCTAAATAAGTAATATCTGGCAATTCTAAATTAGCTATATCTGGCAACTATAAATAAGCAACATCTGGCAACTACAAATGAGCAATATCTGGCTATTCTAAATTAGCTATATCTGGCAACTATAAATAAGCAATATCTGGCAATTATAAATAAGTAATATCTGGCAATTCTAAATTAGCTACATCTGGCAACTATAAATAAGCAACATCTGGCAATTCTAAATAAGTAATATCTGGCAATTCTAAATTAGCTACATCTGGCAACTATAAATAAGCAATATCTGGCAATTCTAAATAAGTAATATCTGGCAATTCTAAATTAGCTACATCTGGCAACTATAAATAAGCAACATCTGGCAATTCTAAATAAGTAATATCTGGCAATTCTAAATTAGCTATATCTGGCAACTATAAATAAGCAATATCTGGCAATTAAAAATAAGTAATATCTGGCAATTCTAAATTTGCTATATCTGGCAATTCTAAATAAGTAATATCTGGCAATTCTAAATTAGCTATATCTGGCAACTATAAATTAGCAATATCTGGCAATTCTAAATTAGCTACATCTGGCAACTATAAATAAGCAATATCTGGCAATTAAAAATAAGTAATATCTGGCAATTCTAAATTAGCTATATCTGGCAACTATAAATAAGCAATATTTGGCAATTCTAAATTAGCTACATCTGGCAACTTTAAAATAGCAACATCTGGCAATTCTAAACAAGTAATATCTGGCAATTCTAAATTAGCTACATCTGGCAACTATAAATAAGCAACATCTGGCAATTTTAAATAAGTAATATCTGGCAATTCTAAATTAGCTATATCTGGCAACTATAAATAAGCAATATCTGGCAATTAAAAATAAGTAATATCTGGCAATTCTAAATTAGCTATATCTGGCAACTATAAATAAGCAATATCTGGCAATTAAAAATAAGTAATATATGGCAATTCTAAATTTGCCATATCTGGCAACTATAAATAAGCAACATCTGGCAATTCTAAATAAGTAATATCTGGCAATTCTAAATTAGCTATATCTGGCAACTATAAATAAGCAATATCTGGCAATTCTAAATTAGCTACATCTGGCAACTATAAATTAGCAACATCTGTCAATTCTAAATAAGTAATATCTGGCAATTCTAAATTAGCTACATCTGGCAACTATAAATAAGCAACATCTGGCAATTTTAAATAAATAATATCTGGCAATTCTAAATTAGCTATATCTGGCAACTATAAATAAGCAATATCTGGCAATTAAAAATAAGTAATATCTGGCAATTCTAAATTAGCTATATCTGGCAACTATAAATAAGCAACATCTGGCAATTCTAAATTTGTAATATCTGGCAATTCTAAATTAGCTATATCTGGCAACTATAAATAAGCAATATCTGGCAATTAAAAATAAGTAATATCTGGCAATTCTAAATTTGCTATATCTGGCAACTATAAATAAGCAACATCTGGCAATTCTAAATAAGTAATATCTGGCAATTCTAAATTAGCTACATCTGGCAACTATAAATAAGCAATATCTGGCAATTCTAAATAAGTAATATCTGGCAATTCTAAATTAGCTACATCTGGCAACTATAAATAAGCAACATCTGGTAATTCTAAATAAGTAATATCTGGCAATTCTAAATTAGCTATATCTGGCAACTATAAATAAGCAATATCTGGCAATTAAAAATAAGTAATATATGGCAATTCTAAATTTGCTATATCTGGCAACTATAAATAAGCAACATCTGGCAATTCTAAATAAGTAATATCTGGCAATTCTAAATTAGCTATATCTGGCAACTATAAATAAGCAATATCTGGCAATTCTAAATTAGCTACATCTGGCAACTATAAATAAGCAACATCTGGCAATTCTAAATAAGTAATATCTGGCAATTCTAAATTAGCTATATCTGGCAACTATAAATAAGCAATATCTGGCAATTAAAAATAAGTAATATCTGGCAATTCTAAATTAGCCACATCTGGCAACTATAAATAAGCAATATCTGGCAATTATAAATAAGTAATATCTGGCAATTCTAAATTAGCTATATCTGGCAACTATAAATAAGCAATATTTGGCAATTCTAAATTAGCTACATCTGGCAACTATAAAATAGCAACATCTGGCAATTCTAAACAAGTAATATCTGGCAATTCTAAATTAGCTACATCTGGCAACTATAAATAAGCAACATCTGGCAATTTTAAATAAGTAATATCTGGCAATTCTAAATTAGCTATATCTGGCAACTATAAATAAGCAATATCTGGCAATTCTAAATAGGTAATATCTGGCAATTCTAAATTAGCTACATCTGGCAACTATAAATAAGCAACATCTGGCAATTCTAAATAAGTAATATCTGGCAATTCTAAATTAGCTATATCTGGCAACTATAAATAAGCAATATCTGGCAATTAAAAATAAGTAATATCTGGCAATTCTAAATTTGCTATATCTGGCAACTATAAATAAGCAACATCTGGCAATTCTAAATAAGTAATATCTGGCAATTCTAAATTAGCTATATCTGGCAACTATAAATAAGCAATATCTGGCAATTCTAAATTAGCTACATCTGGCAACTATAAATAAGCAATATCTGGCAATTAAAAATAAGTAATATCTGGCAATTCTAAATTTGCTATATCTGGCAACTATAAATAAGCAACATCTGGCAATTCTAAATAAGTAATATCTGGCAATTCTAAATTAGCTATATCTGGCAACTATAAATAAGCAATATTTGGCAATTCTAAATTAGCTACATCTGGCAACTATAAAATAGCAACATCTGGCAATTCTAAACAAGTAATATCTGGCAATTCTAAATTAGCTACATCTGGCAACTATAAATAAGCAACATCTGGCAACTATAAATAAGCAATATCTGGCAATTAAAAATAAGTAATATCTGGCAATTCTAAATTAGCTATATCTGGCAACTATATATTAGCAACATCTGGCAATTCTAAATAAGTAATATCTGGCAATTCTAAATTAGCTACATCTGGCAACTATAAATAAGCAACACCTGGCAATTCAAAATAAGTAATATCTGGCAATTCTAAATTAGCTACATCTGGCAACTATAAATAAGCAATATCTGGCAATTCTAAATAAGTAATATCTGGCAATTCTAAATTAGCTACATCTGGCAACTATAAATAAGCAACATCTGGCAATTCTAAATAAGTAATATCTGGCAATTCTAAATTAGCTATATCTGGCAACTATAAATAAGCAATATCTGGCAATTAAAAATAAGTAATATCTGGCAATTCTAAATTTGCTATATCTGGCAACTATAAATAAGCAACATCTGGCAATTCTAAATAAGTAATATCTGGCAATTCTAAATTAGCTATATCTGGCAACTATAAATAAGCAATATCTGGCAATTCTAAATTAGCTACATCTGGCAACTATAAATAAGCAATATCTGGCAATTAAAAATAAGTAATATCTGGCAATTCTAAATTTGCTATATCTGGCAACTATAAATAAGCAACATCTGGCAATTCTAAATAAGTAATATCTGGCAATTCTAAATTAGCTATATCTGGCAACTATAAATAAGCAATATTTGGCAATTCTAAATTAGCTACATCTGGCAACTATAAAATAGCAACATCTGGCAATTCTAAACAAGTAATATCTGGCAATTCTAAATTAGCTACATCTGGCAACTATAAATAAGCAACATCTGGCAACTATAAATAAGCAATATCTGGCAATTAAAAATAAGTAATATCTGGCAATTCTAAATTAGCTATATCTGGCAACTATATATTAGCAACATCTGGCAATTCTAAATAAGTAATATCTGGCAATTCTAAATTAGCTACATCTGGCAACTATAAATAAGCAACACCTGGCAATTCAAAATAAGTAATATCTGGCAATTCTAAATTAGCTACATCTGGCAACTATAAATAAGCAATATCTGGCAATTCTAAATAAGTAATATCTGGCAATTCTAAATTAGCTACATCTGGCAACTATAAATAAGCAACATCTGGCAATTCTAAATAAGTAATATCTGGCAATTCTAAATTAGCTATATCTGGCAACTATAAATAAGCAATATCTGGCAATTAAAAATAAGTAATATCTGGCAATTCTAAATTTGCTATATCTGGCAACTATAAATAAGCAACATCTGGCAATTCTAAATAAGTAATATCTGGCAATTCTAAATTAGCTATATCTGGCAACTATAAATAAGCAATATTTGGCAATTCTAAATTAGCTACATCTGGCAACTATAAAATAGCAACATCTGGCAATTCTAAACAAGTAATATCTGGCAATTCTAAATTAGCTACATCTGGCAACTATAAATAAGCAACATCTGGCAACTATAAATAAGCAATATCTGGCAATTAAAAATAAGTAATATCTGGCAATTCTAAATTAGCTATATCTGGCAACTATAAATTAGCAACATCTGGCAATTCTAAATAAGTAATATCTGGCAATTCTAAATTAGCTACATCTGGCAACTATAAATAAGCAACACCTGGCAATTCAAAATAAGTAATATCTGGCAATTCTAAATTAGCTACATCTGGCAACTATAAATAAGCAATATCTGGCAATTCTAAATAAGTAATATCTGGCAATTCTAAATTAGCTACATCTGGCAACTATAAATAAGCAACATCTGGCAATTCTAAATAAGTAATATCTGGCAATTCTAAATTAGCTATATCTGGCAACTATAAATAAGCAATATCTGGCAATTAAAAATAAGTAATATATGGCAATTCTAAATTTGCTATATCTGGCAACTATAAATAAGCAACATCTGGCAATTCTAAATAAGTAATATCTGGCAATTCTAAATTAGCTATATCTGGCAACTATAAATAAGCAATATCTGGCAATTCTAAATTAGCTACATCTGGCAACTATAAATAAGCAACATCTGGCAATTCTAAATAAGTAATATCTGGCAATTCTAAATTAGCTACATCTGGCAACTATAAATAAGCAACATCTGGCAATTTTAAATAAATAATATCTGGCAATTCTAAATTAGCTATATCTGGCAACTATAAATAAGCAATATCTGGCAATTAAAAATAAGTAATATCTGGCAATTCTAAATTAGCTATATCTGGCAACTATAAATAAGCAACATCTGGCAATTCTAAATAAGTAATATCTGGCAATTCTAAATTAGCTATATCTGGCAACTATAAATAAGCAACATCTGGCAACTACAAATAAGCAATATCTGGCTATTCTAAATTAGCTATATCTGGCAACTATAAATAAGCAATATCTGGCAATTATAAATAAGTAATATCTGGCAATTCTAAATTAGCTACATCTGGCAACTATAAATAAGCAACATCTGGCAATTCTAAATAAGTAATATCTGGCAATTCTAAATTAGCTACATCTGGCAACTATAAATAAGCAATATATGGCAATTCTAAATAAGTAATATCTGGCAATTCTAAATTAGCTACATCTGGCAACTATAAATAAGCAACATCTGGCAATTCTAAATAAGTAATATCTGGCAATTCTAAATTAGCTATATCTGGCAACTATAAATAAGCAATATCTGGCAATTAAAAATAAGTAATATCTGGCAATTCTAAATTTGCTATATCTGGCAACTATAAATAAGCAACATCTGGCAATTCTAAATAAGTAATATCTGGCAATTCTAAATTAGCTATATCTGGCAACTATAAATTAGCAATATCTGGCAATTCTAAATTAGCTACATCTGGCAACTATAAATAAGCAATATCTGGCAATTAAAAATAAGTAATATCTGGCAATTCTAAATTTGCTATATCTGGCAACTATAAATAAGCAACATCTGGCAATTCTAAATAAGTAATATCTGGCAATTCTAAATTAGCTATATCTGGCAACTATAAATAAGCAATATTTGGCAATTCTAAATTAGCTACATCTGGCAACTATAAAATAGCAACATCTGGCAATTCTAAACAAGTAATATCTGGCAATTCTAAATTAGCTACATCTGGCAACTATAAATAAGCAACATCTGGCAATTTTAAATAAGTAATATCTGGCAATTCTAAATTAGCTATATCTGGCAACTATAAATAAGCAATATCTGGCAATTAAAAATAAGTAATATCTGGCAATTCTAAATTAGCTATATCTGGCAACTATAAATAAGCAATATCTGGCAATTAAAAATAAGTAATATATGGCAATTCTAAATTTGCCATATCTGGCAACTATAAATAAGCAACATCTGGCAATTCTAAATAAGTAATATCTGGCAATTCTAAATTAGCTATATCTGGCAACTATAAATAAGCAATATCTGGCAATTCTAAATTAGCTACATCTGGCAACTATAAATTAGCAACATCTGTCAATTCTAAATAAGTAATATCTGGCAATTCTAAATTAGCTACATCTGGCAACTATAAATAAGCAACATCTGGCAATTTTAAATAAATAATATCTGGCAATTCTAAATTAGCTATATCTGGCAACTATAAATAAGCAATATCTGGCAATTAAAAATAAGTAATATCTGGCAATTCTAAATTAGCTATATCTGGCAACTATAAATAAGCAACATCTGGCAATTCTAAATTTGTAATATCTGGCAATTCTAAATTAGCTATATCTGGCAACTATAAATAAGCAACATCTGGCAACTACAAATAAGCAATATCTGGCTATTCTAAATTAGCTATATCTGGCAACTATAAATAAGCAATATCTGGCAATTAAAAATAAGTAATATCTGGCAATTCTAAATTAGCTACATCTGGCAACTATAAATAAGCAACATCTGGCAATTTTAAATAAATAATATCTGGCAATTCTAAATTAGCTACATCTGGCAACTATAAATAAGCAACATCTGGCAATTTTAAATAAATAATATCTGGCAATTCTAAATTAGCTACATCTGGCAACTATAAATAAGCAACATCTGGCAATTCTAAATAAGTAATATCTGGCAATTCTAAATTAGCTACATCTGGCAACTATAAATAAGCAACATCTGGCAATTTTAAATAAATAATATCTGGCAATTCTAAATTAGCTATATCTGGCAACTATAAATAAGCAATATCTGGCAATTAAAAATAAGTAATATCTGGCAATCTAAATTAGCTATATCTGGCAACTATAAATAAGCAACATCTGGCAATTCTAAATAAGTAATATCTGGCAATTCTAAATTAGCTACATCTGGCAACTACAAATAAGCAATATCTGGCAATTCTAAATTAGCTATATCTGGCAACTATAAATAAGCAATATCTGGCAACTATAAATAAGCAATATCTGGCAATTCTAAATAAGTAATATCTGGCAATTCTAAATTAGCTACATCAGGCAACTACAAATAAGCAATATCTGGCAATTCTAAATTAGCCATATCTGGCAATTCTAAATTAGCTACATCTGGCAACTATAAATAAGCAATATCTGGTAATCATAAATAAGCCATATCTGGCAATTCTAAATTAGCTACATCTGGCAACTATAAATAAGCAATATCTGGTAATCATAAATAAGCCATAACTGGCAATTCTAAATTAGCTATATCTGGCAACTATAAATAAGCAATATCTTGTAATCATAAATAAGCCATATCTGGCAATTCTAAATTAGCTACATCTGGCAACAATAAATTAGCAACATCTGGCAATTATAAATTAGCAATGATATTATTTAATCAGAGGGTAAAAAAGATATACAAGTTTTACGGTATAAGCAAAATCATAATTTCAAAAGTGCTTCCTGATATCCTGATAATTGAAGAAAAAAAAACAGAAACTAACTACCTATCTGTAAATTAAAAATGAACAATAAATGCCTACTTAAGTTTAAGAATAAGAAAGAAACTAGCTACATAAAAATTAAAAACAGGACAAAACCTACCTACCTTGAAAAAATGAAATATTCTTTTAAATTTAAAAAGAAAGACAAAATCCTGAATTTCTAAACTTGAAAGATCTGAATAATAATAGTCCTTTGGATATAACTTCGACCCTCCAAATTCCACAGAGTAACTTTTTGAACATCTTTTCGATTGCAGTACAAAAAGAAGAAAGAGAAACAGAAGAAATAGTCAGGAATTCAAATCTAGGAAGGTAGAGGATCCGAATTCTACAGATGCCAATAAAATATAGATTCTATTGAAGTGTTTGATGAGTTATTAACTGTAAAATTGGTGATGTTTTTTCCCTCTAAACAATGTTCGGAATTATGCAAAATAATCGGAAACCATATGAATACTCTTAAAACCTGGAAATAAATCTGTTTTATTAATGGGAAGATATTGAGATAGATATTGTTAATGTTTGAACTACTTCAATGTCCGTTTTCTGACCATTTGCACAAAGTCATTTCTAACCTCTTATCAATTAAATCGTTTTTAAATTCACTAAAAAAAATAAAACTCAATGAAAATTTAACTGTACACTTTTTTATGGGTCACCCCGTTTAGTAGCGTCCAAGCTAGGTGACAAAGTTTCAAAACTTTGTATCTTTAGATTCACGAACTTTTCAAAGCTGGAATTTACCAACTGATAGTCGATATCATCCATATTAACATGCTAAAATTTGAATCAGATTTTAAAGTTAGGAAAAAAGCTATAATAACCAAAACATATTTAAAACATTTTGAGCGTCCAAAAGTAGGTGACAAATATGTTTATTATAATGAAAACAGAATAGAACAATGAAAAATGCATGTAAAATTATTATTTAGATAAAAAATTTGATAGTCTTCGAGACCAATTTTATATCACTCTTCCTAAAATTTCATAAGGAAAATTACACTAATTGAAATATTTTAGACTGAGCAAAGCATATCTAAAGTGTTTTCTTTCTGGCAGAATTGCTGAATACAACAGTGATGCTGTCATAATTGTTAGTCCGTTTAAAACTAGTAGGCCTTGTAAAATCATACAGAAAGATCAAATAAAGATCATTATAAAGATCAAAGTATAGAGCGCTTGACATTAAAGGATCGTTTTAAGTCTATTGCAGAAATAGAAAGGAGTTAGCAATCATACCGAATGTAGACTGTCTCTAGATCATTTCAATCATTTGGTTTAAATAATTGAAACCACAGGAAAAAATCGCTTGTTAGTTGGAAAAAAATGAAGAAAAGATTAGGTTACAAAAACATGTTATTTGGACATATGGAAAATTGGGCTAAAGTATTTTTAAGTGACGAAATAAAATTTAAATTTGATTGGAAATAATAGTAAGAACTATGTTGAAGAGGTAAAAGAAAGAGGAAAGTGTTCCAAGAAGACTGTGGAGAATGAGGGAAGGAGTGTCATAGTAATTGGAATATTTTCTAGCCAAATTAAAAAAAAAGCCTTTGCCTGCGTATATGTATTAAAAATTGTTCAAGATCATATTGTGCCCATTATGAAGAACCAGGTATCGATGGAGAGATTATTATGCAAGATTGTCACAAGGTGGACGGTAATGAGTTACCTTAGCGAGCAACATTTCGAAATTATGAATTGGCCACCGCAAGGCATTTACTGAAATCCCATAGAAATATTTGAAAGACCTTATACATGTAATTTATGGCAGGAAATTCCACTAACAAAGAGGATTTGTCGATGAAACTTCATGAAGAATGGTCTAAAATTAATCTTGAAGATTATTAAAAACTGGTTCTTGCAGTCGTAGATGTCATTGAGTACATAGGCCAATTGACTAAATAATCATATATTAACTAAATGAACGTAATATTTCATTGTTTGATGCTGTTTTCGTAATTAAGTAGTTATTATTATAGCTTGTTTCCTTTCTTTTAAATCTGATTTAAAAAATTAGTATGTTTGTTTTGATGATTAACGGCTATCAGTTGATTATCAGCTTATAAAATGTCATAAGTCTAGAGAGATATAGTTTTGAAATTTTGTAACCTTCGTTTTAACGATACTGTATAGTGTATTATTCATTGTAATCTCCTACAATTAGTAAACAAAATGGCCAGATGAGAAAATACGAATTAAAAAATGAAAATTGTTTTTTGAAACACAAAAAAAAACTGGAAACCGGAAAATAAATTGATAATTGAAAAATATTTTTTTTGAAAAATGAAAAATTATTTTAAAAAAAATTAAAACTAATTTTAAAAATTCAAAAAATAATATTGTCCTAAAATAGTTACAATATTGGGCCAAAGAAACATCGCTACCTGGTTAGGGGCTTATGACTACCTTTATTATATTTACCTTTATTCACATGGCCCATGTAGGTGACACAGTAGTCGTAGGTTCTATTGCACACCTTAGAAGGTCCTCTACCTACTAGACACACAGGTTCTTCAAGACTGGAACACTGGATACAACTCAGAGACGAACCTGCAAAGTGTACACAGGTTATTTCGCTTAACAAAGTTACCTGTTATACGGCCATCATTATTCCAATAAAAACACTGGATCAAATATAATGTCTGTAACCTAGTATTTGAATAAGTATGGAACATATATGAAATGTATAAAAAATTACACCAATCATCCTTCATTAAATCTTTTTTTAAAGTTAAATATAGTTTTTATATTAAAGCAGTTAAGATGACAGTTTTACATTTTTTTTTTATGTTTGTATTTATTCATCAAAATCATAATAAAAAGGACATAGCTACTATAATATTAAAAGAAATATACATGTATATGTATATGCAAATAAAAAAAAATCCTTTATGGAATTAATTCAATTTGAAACAGACAAATAGTTATGACCTGATATAAAGGACATACGGATATAAGGGACAAACGGATATAAGGGACAAACGGATATAAAGGACAAACGGATATAAAGGACAAACGGATATAAAGGACATACGGATATAAGGGACATACGGATATAAAGGACATACGGATATAAAGGACATACGGATATAAGGGACATACGGATATAAGGGACATACGGATATAAGGGACATACGGATATAAGGGACATACGGATATAAAGGACATACGGATATAAGGGACATACGGATATAAGGGACATACGGATATAAAGGACATACGGATATAAGGGACATACGGATATAAAGGACATACGGATATAAGGGACATACGGATATAAAGGACATACGGATATAAGGGACATACGGATATAAAGGACATACGGATATAAGGGACATACGGATATAAAGGACATACGGATATAAGGGACATACGGATATAAGGGACATACGGATATAAAGGACATACGGATATAAGGGACATACGGATATAAAGGACATACGGATATAAGGGACATACGGATATAAAGGACATACGGATATAAGGGACATACGGATATAAGGGACATACGGATATAAAGGACATACGGATATAAGGGACATACGGATATAAGGGACAAACGGATATAAGGGACAAACGGATATAAGGGACAAACGGATATAAGGGACATACGGATATAAGGGACAAACGGATATAAGGGACATACGGATATAAGGGACAAACGGATATAAGGGACAAACGGATATAAGGGACAAACGGATATAAGGGACAAACGGATATAAGGGACAAACGGATATAAAGGACAAACGGATATAAGGGACAAACGGATATAAGGGACAAACGGATATAAGGGACAAACGGATATAAGGGACAAACGGATATAAAGGACAAACGGATATAAGGGACAAACGGATATAAGGGACAAACGGATATAAGGGACATACGGATATAAAGGACATACGGATATAAGGGACATACGGATATAAAGGACATACGGATATAAGGGACATACGGATATAAAGGACATACGGATATAAGGGACATACGGATATAAGGGACATACGGATATAAAGGACATACGGATATAAGGGACATACGGATATAAAGGACATACGGATATAAGGGACATACGGATATAAAGGACATACGGATATAAGGGACATACGGATATAATGGACATACGGATATAAGGGACATACGGATATAAAGGACATACGGATATAAGGGACATACGGATATAAAGGACATACGGATATAAGGGACATACGGATATAAAGGACATACGGATATAAGGGACATACGGATATAAGGGACATACGGATATAAGGGACAAACGGATATAAGGGACAAACGGATATAAGGGACAAACGGATATAAGGGACATACGTATATAAGGGACAAACGGATATAAGGGACATACGGATATAAGGGACAAACGGATATAAGGGACAAACGGATATAAGGGACAAACGGATATAAGGGACAAACGGATATAAGGGACAAACGGATATAAAGGACAAACGGATATAAGGGACAAACGGATATAAGGGACAAACGGATATAAGGGACAAACGGATATAAGGGACAAACGGATATAAAGGACAAACGGATATAAGGGACAAACGGATATAAGGGACAAACGGATATAAGGGACAAACGGATATAAGGGACAAACGGATATAAGGGACATACGGATATAAGGGACAAACGGATATAAGGGACATACGGATATAAGGGACAAACGGATATAAGGGACAAACGGATATAAGGGACAAACGGATATAAGGGACATACGGATATAAGGGACAAACGGATATAAGGGACATACGGATATAAGGGACAAACGGATATAAGGGACATACGGATATAAGGGACAAACGGATATAAGGGACATACGGATATAAAGGACAAACGGATATAAGGGACATACGGATATAAGGGACAAACGGATATAAGGGACATACGGATATAAGGGACATACGGATATAAGGGACATACGGATATAAGGGACATACGGATATAAAGGACAAACGGATATAAGGGACATACGGATATAAGGGACATACGGATATAAGGGACATACGGATATAAGGGACATACGGATATAAAGGACAAACGGATATAAGGGACATATGGATATAAGGGACATACGGATATAAGGGACATACGGATATAAGGGACATACGGATATAAGGGACATACGGATATAAGGGACATACGGATATAAGGGACATACGGATATAAGGGACATACGGATATAAGGGACATATGGATATAATGGATATACAGGTATAAGGGACACCCAGATAAATGTTTTTTTTTCACAACTTTATTATAAATTCTAGGCTGCAATTAACAAAAATGATTAAAATCTGTATTCATTATGAATTGATCGAGTGACGCTAATCTTCATCGGTTGCCAGATGTTACCTGTTGATTTTTTTAAACTTTTATTCTTTTATTTGACTTGTGTACATTAAATATCTCACCGAAAGCTATAAGTGCCATAGCCACCAAACTCCCTAGCAGTGCCTGGCAATGAGAACTCTTCAGCTTGTCCGCCATGCTCCTTTCTAACCTAACTAAAAGAAGAGAAAGAAAAAGAAGATGTTCTAGGAGAAGGTATAGCTTCTGGAAGATCTGAAATGGGAAATTGTGAATTGCTTTAAATTCATTAATAACTAGTTTATTTTAATGCAATCAAAATCGAGTTTGAAGAGTAAATCTTGAAAGAAATTTATTTGAAAAATGGTTAATTTCAGATGAAATAACTTCATATAATAAAAATTTATATTTTAATTTATTTACAATTTTAATAATTTGTATTTACTGTAAATAGATTTGTATGAGTGCTCTTGAGTCTACACCGTAAGAGTTCATCCCTAGTGGAATATTATTTGTATTGACAGTAAATAGAGATTGTATGAATGTTCTTCTCCGTAAGAGTTCATCCCTAGTGGAATATTATTTGTATTGACTGTAAATAGATATTGTATGAATATTCTTCACCGTAAAAGTTCATTCCTAGTGGAATATTATTTGTATTGACTATAAATAGAGATTGTATGAATGTTCTTCACCGTAAGAGTTCATCCTTAGTGGAATATTATTTGTATTGACTGTAAATAGATATTGTATGAATGTTCTTCACCGTAAGAGTTCATCCTTAGTGGAATATTATTTGTATTGACTGTAAATAGATATTGTATGAATGTTCTTCACCGTAAGAGCTCATCCCTAGTGGAATATTATTTGCATTGACTGTAAATAGATATTGTATGAATGTTCTTCACCGTAAGAGTTCATCCCTAGTGGAATATTATTTGTATTGACTGTAAATAGATATTGTATGAATGTTCTTCACCGTAAGAGTTCATCCCTAGTGGAATATTATTTGTATTGACAGTGAATAGATATTGTATGATTGTTCTTCACCGTAAGATATAATTATCATAATTTAAATGTTTTTCTGTATTTGTTATACCATTATAAAATATATGTGCGTTAAAATCATTCATTGCAATAATACATACAAGGTTAATTACTTTCTTTGTATTGCTTCTTTTAAATTTTTAATTTCGCAATAAATTGTTAACATAAATATCTATTTTAAATGGTAGCTGGTAAATTGATCGAAAACGATTACTCGAAAACGATTACTCGAAAACAATTGCTCGAAACACAATTGCTCAAAAAACAATTAATCGTTCAAGCAATTGTTCATTCGATCAATTATTCGTTCAAGCAATGGTTTTTCGACCATATGAGTAATTGTTCATCTAGCAATTGTTTTTCGAGCAATTTACCTAGAACCATTTTAAATTTATATAATGTATTATTTCTATATGCAATATATATTTTACATAGGAATTGATAACATTTTGGTTATTTTGTTTATGAAAAGGATTTATATGTTAGCTTGGCTGACGAAACAAGGGAACCATATATATTTCACGAATACTGTTTAGGTACGGAATAGTTCCTTAGATTAAGACAGCTAGATTTATTACATAGGGTGACAGCTAACATAACTTGGGAAACAGTTAATGTTTAGGTTGATAGATTATGAAATAGTTAAGCAAAGGACTTCATAACGGCTTCTGGGAGGGGATACGAAATATTGTTTATAGTTAGGTTGAATTAGGATTGGACGGACGAAGGCTAACGGATTTGAAGAATTGAGAGAAAGAGTTGGTTACTTTAAGAAAGGAGGTGGAGATTTAGGTAGACTGATTGAGTAGAAGTGACAGAAAAGTTAGTTCCCGGTGAGATTCCAGCGAGAAATCTTCCTCGGTTGACAGCAAATTGTATTCGATATTGGGGATTAACTTAGTCTGAAGAGATTTCCTGTCCTTTAACCTAAAGCCTCTGACCAGTCTCCTCAATATGTATAAGTATGTTAGGTTATAGCCTCTCTTTGATTATTTAGATTGGTAACATGTCCAGTTCGAATGTTGAATGGTATAATGCACTTCATTATTTTGAGTAATCTTTCTGTGTACTGTCATGCATGAATCTTATCAATAGCGGATTTAGTTAATTATAATATGTGTGTTTCATTTTCCTCGTAGATTCAGGAATTCCTTGCAATCATGAGAGTTAATACTTATTTTCGAATAAGTCGAAACCCATGTTAGAATGGAGTTCGGCTACTTTGATGGGATAGAAAGTAATTAACTAATGGAAAAGATGAAATGGAAAGAATTAAATGAAGAGAAATTAAATTATTAGACCTCTGCTATTTTTGCTGCTATTTTTGGGATTTTTTTTAAATCTTTTAATTACAAATATATTTATATAGAGCAATTCAAAATTTATCCCAAACCATTCTAATTTGAAAAAATCCATTAAATGCAATATTCCAATTTAACAGTCACTTTAATATGCAGCCATCAGCTTGTTTGTCTCATCTCAATTTTTCCTCTTCATTTTCCTCTTTAATGACGTCATCTAAAGGCTACTCCGTAAAAATAAAAAAAGAATATCTCTTTTTGCAGCTAAAAGCGTGTCTTGTAATGGGAAAAGTTAGCATTTATGCAATAGGAAAATGTGAAGGAATAGATTGAATTTTAATTGAAAAAATAATAAATGAAAATGGAAGGGGGATGTGCCATTCACTGTCACCCTTCCGTATGATTAATTCCCATTCAATATAATTTACTTCCCTTTCTTTTCTCCCATTTATGTTATTCGAAATATTAAAATTATTTCTGATATTTAATTTCTTTGACATTATATAGCAGGTTTTAAATACTGCCGACCGGACATTTAAATGCGCGAATTACTACTCTCCATTGATAGAATAATTAATTTATTTCATTCACTGTTTACGTTACTTGTTCATAATAATAATCAATTTCTTCCTTCACTTCATTAAATAACATCAGATCAAATATCGTACCAAAAGAACAAGTTCAATAAAATCACACACACATTGTTTAAATTATGTGTACACTATTTAAATAATAAAGCTCAAGACTAGTAAACACTAAATTAGCATTGTTTATAATAGATCAATTCTATCTATCTCCACCCTAATCTTCTAGTTATATAATCCCAAGATTCAAGTCCACTTAAATTCCTGAACCCTCCTGCAGGCTGTTCCTAATGATACCCTCAACTAATAGGAACCGACCAATTTGAATATAACTCCTCCATTCTTTTCCACTAAGCTTATTTATCTATGAAAGCTAGGGAAGAATCAACACAGTTGAATCCTTTAAAAAATACGAAACCTCCAAAGATCATTATATCTAGCAAGTTAATCACGGGAAACCTCAATCTAGAAAGAACACGTTACATAAAACTCTTTTAAATTAATTAATTTATTATAATTCCTCTAGAGTCTAGACCACAACTAGTAGGAAAATATCATACGACAAAACTGTATTTCAAAGTCACAAAATAATTAACTTCAAAAACAGACCGGTCTGAAGATTTTACAACTACAAGTATACATGCTCTTCACTGTTAACCCTCCACAATCATTATTTCTCCTTCACTGCCATCCCTTCAATGTTAACCCTTCACTATAATCACATGTCCTTCACTGACACCCTTCACTGTAATTACTTCCCTTCTTTTGTTCACTAAAAGTCTTCTCGAAAAAATATTCCAAAGACTTTACTCTTTTGTTAGGCTCTTACATTAGAAATATTCTCCTTTTTTCATTATTATTTTAAGTGTAATTGAAGCACTTCCGGCAACAATGCCAGGGGTTATGTATTCATCGCTGTTTTCTAATATTATCATGATAATTATTATACTGAAAATATTGAAAAACATTATAATTTTTAACGAATTTAAAAAAAAATCAATTTTTTTTCTTGTTATGACTACTAGGGTAAGTTACGAATTATCGGTCAGAACTACATCTTCGGTCATATAAGAAAAAACATATAAAAATTATTATTAGGTAGCACTGTGTAATAATAACAATTTTTATATTGTTTTTTTCTGATATGCATGGCCGAAGATGTAGTACTGACCGATAATTCGCAACTTACCCCAGTGTATATCTTTCTACAGTTCCATGTTATCGAGCGGTATCAAATTGTCGATCATATATTGGATAAAAATATGTATAATTAAAATAATGAGTTAGGTTATTATCATTTAAATTAATAGTATTTAGCAGGACTTTATTTCGGTTATTGAGATTAAAATTTTAAAGATTAAATTTCCAATTAAAATTCGGTAAAGAATATGAAAAAAATTACAGTTTAAAAAAAAATTGCTAAAATCATAAGAATTTACTACCTAAATCAATTTTTTTCATAATTTTCAGTCTCATTAAATATGATATCCAGATTTTCTTACTAATTTGTATAAATTTATTTCATATATTAACAAAAGTATATACACAGCATATCTGTCGAATACACACTAATAATATTTACCAAGATTTCATCTTCTCAATATTTCACAGCAAATATTCGAGGGAAATTACATCCTATTTTTGATATTTGGAGAATATTTTGACAGTTATTACATAAAAGTGACATAAAAACGTCTTCGAAACTTGTAAATAAATCTTAAAGATTTTAGTATCGCGAAAATGTGTGCATGAAATGTTATTTGTAGAATGTTGTGAAAAATGTTGTGAATGATTGGAAAATGTTGAATGAATATTAATGAAATTATTTGATGTTTCTAGAATATTTGTGGAATATCTATGCAATATTGATTACAAATATTTGTAGAGAAATTGAATAATTATAAGGGTTTGAATTTTAATATAATCTTTGTGGAATATTAAAAATAATTTTTGTGGAATATCAAAATAATTTTTGTGGAATATTAAAATAATTTTTGTGGAATATCAAAATAATTTTTGTGGAATATTAAAATATTTTTTGTGGAATATTAAAATAATTTTTGTGGAATATCAAAATAATTTTTGTGGAATATCAAAATAATTTTTGTGGAATATTAAAATAATTTTTGTGGAATATTAAAATAATTTTTGTGGAATATTAAAATAATTTTTGTGGAATATCAAAATAATTTTTGTGGAATATTAAAATAATTTTTGTGGAATATTAAAATAATTTTTGTGGAATATTATAATAAATTTTGTGGAATATTAAAATAAATTTTGTGGAATATTAAAATAATTTTTGTGGAATATTAAAATAATTTTTGTGGAATATACGTTTTATTAAATTTCACGAAAATTTCGGTTCATACAAAATTAGTTTTGATGTATTTTTTAATTTTTTTTTACCAATAAATATCAATGTTTATGAATTTCATTAAAATCTAATCATTTTAAAGTTCTCCACATTAATTCAAATCTATGAAACAAATATTATTTCAACAAATACGAAATGTTAAATATTCCGTTACGGTTTTTTTTTATATTTATTTTTTCTTTCCACTTGTAGACTCTAACCAAACCCCTGAGGTAGAAGAGCCATGTCCTACCCTCACAAGAGACAGAGTCATACTGAGACGAAACAGGTACTGGAGAAATATTTTATACCAGCAATGAGGGAAATAACCTACAGATGTAAGGGAAATAACCCACAGATGTGAGGGAAATAACCAACTGATGTGAGGGAAATAACCCACAGATGTGAGGGAAATAACCCTCAGATGTGAAGGAAATAACCCACAGATGTGAGGGGCAAAAACACACAGAAGTGTGGGAAATAACCCACAGAAGTGTGGGAAATAACCCACAGAAGTGTGGGAAATAACCCACAGAAGTGTGGGAAATAACACACAAAAGTGTGGAAAATAACCCACAGATGTGAGGGGCAAAAACACACAGAAGTGTGGGAAATAACCCACAGAAGTGTGGGAAATAACCCACAGATGTGTGGGAAATAACCCGCAGATGTGTGGGAAATAACCCGCAGATGTGTGGGAAATAACCCACAGATGTGAGAAAAATAACCCACAGATGTGAGGGGCAAAAACACACAGAAGTGTGCAGGCGCGTATACAAGGGGGGGGCATTTGGGGCAGATGCCCCCCCCTTGAGGTCTGAACTTTTTAAAAATAAATCTACGGATTAATAAAAAATATATGGATTAATCCTCCAAATTGAAGAAATGTCAATTATTTGATTATTTTTAATTGCTTTTGACATGCTTGAACTCAGTATTCTATCAAAATCGACATTTTAAAATTGCAAAATGCGAAAAATTAAATTGCAAAATGCGAGAAATTAAATTGCTTCAAGTCATATTATGTATAAGCCATTTTGTTCTTAGAGAGTGGATTTCTATCACCCTATTATTATTAGCATTGTTCTTCAATTTAAAAATGTTTTTGAATTTTAGAAGAAATGCATCGTCCTGTACTCTGTAGTTTGCCAAAACACCTTCTTCTTCAACAATACGCTGAAAATTCATGCTTTCCCAAGATAAATGGAAGGGTGGCTAAATCTTACCACTTGAAAAAGTTCACAAGAAATCGTGGTCTATCCAACGAAATTGGTTCGATTCACAAGAAAAAACAAATGAAAAAACAAACAAAATAAACACAAACTGCATTCAGGAGGTGAAGATTTTCCTTGAAGAAACCACTAGTTTTTTTTTCTCAGAAAAGTTTTCAGCATATTTCATCCACACCAAAACCACGTGGTGGAGGATCGTCATATATTCATTTAGTTTCCGTTTTTATCAATGAACTTCAGTTCGACCATTAACGAAAACCACATAAATAGCGGTTTTGTGAGTGGATTATGCAGCAACCATCCAACATTGCCAATTGAATCGTTTGGACAGACGAGAAGTTAATTTACCTCCATCAAAAACACATCGAAAGAATACGAATGAAAATCCTCGAAATATCTGGAAAGAAAATGATAGATACGACGTATGATGCTAAGGTTGCAATTATTAATGGAATGATTCCAATTGTTCAAGTATTCCTTAACGAATAAGGCAACATGTTACCATGTTAATGTTTTCAAAACTCTGATTCCAAAACTCTGATCCCAGCCTGCAACTTCTTCATTTTGGTGGATGCAAGACCAAATGCATCTCTAGAATTTAAGGAAAAGTTTCGAGGTCGAGTGATTAGCAGAAGTACGGAAATAAAATTTCTGGTCAGCACACAGTCCAGATCTCAACTCTTTGGACTTTCGCATATGGGCTGCTGCACAAACTCGAGTTTATAGGTTTATATAAAAAAAAAGATCCCAATGAGTCTCTTACACAATGTGCTCAAATCTCAGTTCAAAAAAACAAAAACAATAAGACTCTCAAGAAAGTATGCAAGAATGTTCTGAAGCGTGCATCGTTCTGTCTTCACTTCGGAGGGGGTCATTTTCAACAACTTTTGTAGGACCACAGCTATGCTTCATATGATATAAGACAATAAATGTTAACAATAATGAAAATTTTTTCTTTTCCTTCAAAGTGATGCATCTATAATGGTCTTTGACTCATTTTTAAGTGCTTCTAACTCGTAATTAAAAAATTACGTTATCTGATGAAACACAGTGTAGGAGTATGGTTTTGATTATTTTTGCTGCAGCCAATGATTGAATATTGTGATTAAGTTAATGACTATCAGTCTATTGGACATGATATACAGCTTATGGACTGTACAATTCATTCACTGACACACTGTGTTCCATCAGAAACGATATTTTTAAATTACGAATTAGAAGCACTTCGATCTAATGCATCAATTGTCATCATAGATACACCACGTTGATGGAAAAGAGAGTATTATTATTAAAAATTTATTGTCCTATATACAGGGTGGGGCGTAAGTTTGGAAGCAAATGAAACTGCATATTATAATCCAACGAAAAATATATTTAATAATTTACAGTTATGTATTATTACATAAGGGTTTTAAGAATTCAAAAATCATAAATTTATTCAAAATGTCCCCCCTTGTTTTTAATAACAGCCTCAAATCTCCTCCGACCTCCTCCTACTGCGGCACGCAACTGTTCTTGTGAAATTTCCTTCCAAGATCTCTGGAGCGAACGCTTTAAATCATCCACACTGCGATGGAATTTACCACAGGCCTTTGATTCAAGAATGGACCATACCGAAAAGTCCATAGGATTAACATCTGGTGAGCAGGGAGGCCACATTTCTTTGGACCAAAATCGTGGAAGATGGTCATGGCACCAGTTTTGAGTGACATTTGCAGTATGTGAAGTCGCACCGTCTTGCTGAAATGTCCATAGAGTGTCATTACCGAAGTGATCCTTAGCTGACTCCAACATTGACGTCAAAATATTCTCAATATAACATTTAGCATTGATTTTGGCGCCTTGTTCCACAAAAATTAAAGGAGATCTCCAAGTTTCTGAAATGGCGGTCCAGACCATTACTGAAGCAGGTTTCAAGGTTCTGTAGACAGTTTTTTAGTTGTATGGGATGTCTTTTGCACTTTTACCAATTATTCTGTCATTCCTCCGGTTGTGAGCCATTTCTACTGTGAAAATTTTTTCGTCAGATCAAACAATTTCACCAGCCGTGCCAGACTTCAATTCTCTCAGAAGTGCTTTGATTCTCTCCAATCTCTTTTTCTTTACAGCTTCTGATAGAGTCTGTCTCTTTTGGAGGGTGAAAGAGGACATCTTTAGGTCTTCTTTGACAACTCTTCTCATTGTTCTGGGACTCACATTAGCTGTTTTGGCTAACAATCGTATTGACCTTTTCGGGTTCCTCCTGATCTTCTCTCGGGCACATTTTATCAGTTGTTTGGTGCGTTGTGAGCGTGGTCTACCACTTCTTGTACGATCAGTCAAGTCTCCTCTCTCATTAAAACGCTTCACACACTTCCAAACAGTCGATAGTTCAAACCCTATCACCTACTTAGGAACTTATTTTTAAGAATTATATTAATGTTTGAAAAATTGCTTCCAAACTTACGCCCCACCCTGTATATGGCTATATCATATGAACCACATCTCCTGTGGCCCTACAGAAGTTGTTGAAAATGACCTCCTCCAGCCTGAAGACGGAACGAAGCAAACTTCAAACCATTCTTTAAAATTTCTTTGGGGTCAATGAGTTATACCTTTCAGCGAAACTTTAAACACTTTGTATAAGAGACACAATGGAATATTCTTTTTCATATATAAACTCGAGTTTGTGCATCAGCCAAGAAGTGAAAATCCAAAGGGTTGTGATATTGATTGTGTGCTGGCCAGGAATTTTCCGTTCTTCTGCTAATGAATCGGCCTCTAACCTTTTCAATGAGAAATTCTAGAACTGCATTTGTTCAATGTGGTGAAGCGCCGTCTTGCATCCACCAAAGTGAAGAACGAGATGCAGTATGGGCCAAATAAGGGGTGCTAGTTTGGTATGCGATCTGTGAGGTTAATGTGATCTGATAATTTTTATTTTAATAATTATGATAATTTTTCTTTGTAAGTAACTGTGATACAAAACAAACAATATAGATGAGATGATATTGTCACAATGCATTAAAAGTAAAAAAAACATATATTAATCACCTATTTTACTTTATATTCATACAAGTTTAGTAGGATTTAGTTTATATATTGATATTTTCTTGAAGTATTTCCATAATAAGGCTTTGCATATGTAAATGGTACATAATGATTTAAGGAAAATATTTGGTATCTCGTATACCTGTTTGTATCTTTTATATTTGCTAATTAATTCTGAATAGATCGCATGCCAAACCAGTAAATGATGATCAGATCGCATAGCAAACTAGCACCAAATAATGTCCTGTGGCAATCTGAGATATGAAACACCATTAACAGATGACGAGTTGCAATCATCATCAAGGAATGCATGAAAGATTAGATCCATTAAATTAATAATGGAAACAAAGATATTACCTTAGCATCATACCTAGCATTTATTCCTTTGATATTTCAGGGATTTTCATTAGTGTACCTGACGATCCTCCACAACGGAGTAATGTTTGGTGAAATCTGCTGAGAAACTGGGGGTTCTGGGGGGTTCTTCATAGAAACTCTTCACCTCCTGAATCACTGTTTCTGTCCTTTTTGGTTTTGTTATAATTTGCCTTTCTTGTGAATAGAACCAGTTTCATTGAATAGACCACGAACTCTTGTGAGCTTTTTCAGGTGGTTAGATTTAGCCCTTGTCATGGAGTGAAGCATGAATTTTCGACATACTGTTGAAGAAGAAGGTGTTTTGCCAAACTACAGAGTACAGGACGATGCATTTCTTCTCAAATTCAAATATTTTTTAAGGTTTAAGAAAAATGCCAATACTAATAGGATAAAATCCATTCTTTATACTTTATGAACATAATGACGTCCTCCCATTTCGCAATTTGAAAAATGAGTTTTCTGACGAAACACAGTGTAAGCATGTTCAAAGCAATTAAAATAATCCAATAACTGATCAGTCTGAGGAATTATCCGTAGATTTTTTTCAGAAACGTTAAATTTTTTGAAAAGTGCCCCCCCCTTGACCGAATCCTAGATACGCCCCTGGAAGTGTGGGAAATAACCCACAGAAGTGTGGGAAATAACCCACAGATGTGTGGGAAATAACCCACAGATGTGTGGGAAATAACCCGCAGATGTGTGGGAAATAACCCACAGATGTGAGAAAAATAACCCACAGATGTTATATATTTTTAGGTAGATTTATATTTTCAAATAGATATACTATTTTAAGGTAGATTGTATATTTTTAGAAAGGTATGATATTTTTAGTTAGATTTTATATTTTTAGATTCTACAAGTCACTGTTAAGGGCCGTACACACGTAGGGTTTTTTCAGTCTTTCCACCGGACTTTTTTCTAAGCTCCTCCCACTTTTTCCACGAGACTTAAATTTTGCACCGAAAGTCCGAGACTTTTCAACAACCTTCATGTTCTATTATTTTCCCCCAATCAAGAGGTGCAATTTTGGAAATCTTCGTATAGCTTCTGTCAACTCATAAAATATATTGTAATAACACGATTGGTGTTCATTATAAGCCAATCTTTGCTCCATTCAATTCTTTACCTTTGAGGTAAAGAATTCTAATCTTTTTCTTTTATAAAAAACTGCCAGTGAAATTGATAATACCTAGTAATGTTTCTTTAAACTTTTTTTTTAGTATAGTTTATTTTAGTAAAATAACATACTACTATCTTTATTTTATTTATTTCAACATATTACCTATTAGCTAATACCCTTATTTTATTTATTATAACGCAATACATATGGTACCTAGTACCTCTATCTACTTTTTAATACATTTACCTAAACTTTATATAATAGCTAAATTACATTTGTTGAGTGGATTAGGTTAATCATTAAATCAAATGAAGCGAAAATAATCTCGGTTAGTTTATTACTAAATATTGTAATAAACTTCATAAAAATTACCAAACTAAGTTAATTAGTAACTAAATAATCTTAGTAATCTAGGTAGGTAGTTCTCTAGTAATTAATTAATCTAGGTAATAGTAACACTATCCTATATAACTAGTAAATAACTAACCTATATAATTAGTAAATAACTAACCCAGGTAATTAGTAATTTTAACTATCCTAAGTAGTTAATAGTTACTAACTACCTAGGTTAGTTACCTAGTTTTAAAAAAATGGGGGAGGGCTTATGTCGCCGATATGAGTAGTTAATTGCACGACATGTAGATCCACGAGATTAAAAAGTCAATCCACGTGTGGACGCTATTGACTTTTGAATCAAAAGTCTGGTGGAAAAGCGGAGAAAAATATGTGGTGGAAAGACTTAAAAAACCCTACGTGTGTACGGCCCTTAAGACTTGTACAGTACCCGTTAAATAAAGTGAATTATTATTTTAAATATATTACTTGTATTACTGAATATACAAGTAACTCATGAATTAACGTCTATACAGATATGATAATGTAAAGAATATTATGGGTGTACCTTATTTTTTATAGATCAACAATATTAACTGGATTCAAATAACAAATATTTTAAGACAAATTAAACAAAATCTGAATCGAAAAAACACAGAAATTTAAATTTAAATATCATGCTAGTATTTCCTAGTTTCTGCAATAAGAATAGCAATCAGAATATAATAAAAGATATTAGGTCCACTGTCAAGAAAACATGGTTAATTATTTTAAAAAAAAAATAATTTTTAGCCCATGGCTACGGGTCACACTGATATTAATAATTATAAAATTATAGTTTTGACTATTAAGAGTAAAGAATAATTTTGATATATCAGCATCCATGTTATCAGAGGTTATTTAAACTCAGCGTTGAGGGTATTTTCAGGTTTCAAGCTTTCGAATAGAAAGATTTCTATTCATCATCAGGAGAAGGGTGGACCTAACAAGTTTGAAACTTGAAAAAACCTTCAACAATAACCTCTGATAACATGGATTTCCAGTTGAGTGTTAATCTTTTCAATCACTATCTATGTCTTGACGATACATATTGACATTTAGATATAATGGGTATAGGACTATATTTAACCGTTTAGCCCGTTGATGATTATTTGAGCGCGAAAAAAAAATTGTAATATTCTTGTAATATATAAGTGAAGAAAGAAAATGAAACAATGAAAAGCAAATAGGATTTTTTTTTTTCAAAAAAAAAAAATCACAACAGTGCCTAACTAATGTAAGTACACATGTGTTCTAATATACGAAAGAGTACACATGTGTATATCCGGCACTATTTAACCAATCCACTCCAAATACATTGAAATGGGATATATGACTATATGTGTTGTTTAAACTCTAAAGGACCGTACACACGTAGGGTTTTTTATGTCTTTCCACCAGACTTTTTGCTAAGCTCCTCCTACTTTTTCCACGAGAATATAAGAAAAAAAGATATTATTATGATTTATTTCAGTTGGTATCCATGATACCTGCAGGTATCATGGATACCAACTGAAATAAATAACAATTATATCCCTTTTTCTTATATTCTCATGGAAAAAGTAGGAGGAGCTTAGCAAAAAGTCTGGTGAACTTTTTAAAGGGTTAAAAGACGTAAAGGGATAAATGTAGTACGTATTTTCAACACATGTGCACTAATTTTATTCACTAGTTAGTGTAAATATAAATTTTTTTCATCAACACCTCTAACTTTTTCTAATGAGTAATAGATCCAAGTCACCAATTTATTATTCATCGAATAATTAGAACACGTTGAAATTTAGTAGAGATACTTTTTTCTTCACCAACTTACTAAGGTTTCAAGAGATAATAAGATATTCCAAAGATATTCCAAAGATATTCCAAAGATATTCCTAAGATATTCCAAAGATATTCCAAAGATATTCCTAAGATATTCCAAAGATATTCCTAGATTATTTTTATTTGCTACCCACAATAATCCTTGGGGAAATTATAAAGATAATTTCCCCGCATATGAAAGAGTCACTTCATATGTATGAATGTATATGAAGGGAGGGGTGCATTATCTCAATATACAGGGCAATATTTCTGTACCTTAGTTAGATATACTATAAATGCACGGTGGCCGGAAAGAAGCCCTTAGGAAAGATGCCCTTAGGAAAAAGGCCCACAGCTAAAATACCCACACATAGAAAAAGCTCACAAGGAAAAAAAAAACATAACTGCATTATTTTTGTAATTAATGAAGCCGTAATGTAGTTTATTGTATTTTCTAGTTTGTTGTACGTGACTAATTGTTCAACTAGTTATATCCTCTGTTACTTCAATAGAGGATATAAGTAATTCATAGAAAATTGTCCCTTTATGGCAGACTAAACAATTTTTTTAAATAAATTCATTATACATGGTGTTTCACATCCCACTCAGTACTCTAGAAATTGTGACTGTTCAATAAAAAGGACTTCATTGTAGAGGAGATGTACTGGTGAAACTCTTCTAAAGTTAAGTAAAGCTAGTTTAGTGCATAGAAAACTGATAACCATTTTATAACGGACTAAACAAAATATGTTCACTACACAGGGTAGTTCATTACTCAGGACTCTATGAAGCAGGATGGTTCACTAAAAAGGATATAACTATAGAGGAGTTGCACTGAATGATGACCTGGCAGAGGGATTGGGGGCGGGACGCGTTCCGATAAACGAATATATCTGAAAAATGTATAATTCAAGTTTCACCGTTGAATGGGCTCTTTTCTTGTGGTTTTTTATACCTACGGAATTGTGTGGAATTTTTCTTGTGGGGAATTTTCTTTGTGGGCTTTTTTACTGTGTTTTTTTTTTTCTGTTTACAAATTATTATGAAAAGGTCAGTATGAAATTCAATCCAGCATTTAAGATGTGAGCCCAGATGAAAAGGTATCACTGCTGCAGAGAAGTTATCCACGTTACAAATCGTCCCCCACTTTGTCATCAAATTCAAGAACAGATCTCTACGACTAAAGCCAAAATAATGGAGATTCTACACAGAAGAGTCAACCTATACTTGAAAATATATCATCACCCAGACGAAAATTTGGGACGCAGGCATTCAAGAATGCAATACCCCATTTACTGTTACTATAGGATGCGTATTCGAGCGATTTTTCGCACTGACGATATCGTCAGTGCGAGGTGGTTACACTGTACGCGGTTTCTGATCGTCAGTACGTTTCTGCCCATTTTATATTGGGGTCTAAACTATGTTTATTTGATATAATGTTCGGGAGGAATTTAAAACCTACCTGTGTGCCTCTGAAATAATAAACACGACGCCAATTTGATTATTATTTTCACTGCACAAAATTTTTGAAATACTTAAATAGAAAAATAAGGAGAATATTTTTTTATATAACTATTCAAGGATATTGAAATAACTTTTAATTATTTAGCACAACCAAAATAGAAATACAGTGAGGTCGATAAATTCTTCCTCAAATCAATCTTCCTCTCATCCATCGATACTGGAACACATAGGAAAGAAAATAAAGAAGAAGAAAAAGAAGAAGGGACCGGAGAAACTGAAATCAAAACCTGAGAACCGTGCGAACAAAGCTCCTCTTTAAACTAATAATCGACATAATGCTCAGTTGGGATTATACTAATAAATATAATCTTTATAAATACATATTTTAAACAAGATATAATGTTCCATCAAAAACAACGTTGGAGTCTTTTGTGACTCCAAATATCTTTTTTAAGATTGTTTCAGTCATTATTATACTAACAAAAGTTAATTATAAATTATTATATAAAAAAATTTCATTCATTAGACGAATAAAATAATGATATAAATTGCAGCATTTACATCAGACAATTTTTCAAAATAACAGAAAATTATTTTGAACCTACTCTAAAATCAAGTTTTTTTTTTAAATAGACATTGAAGGATACTGTCCTACTCTAAGTAAATGCGAATGACACTATTTTGTAAACATTTTTTATGTGTCTTTATATTTTACGCACATATTTATTTAAATATTTAGTATTTGAATTACATATTCAAATTTTTTAGGTCCTAATATGCCTTTTTTTAGGTCCTAATATGCCTTTTATAGGTCCAAAAATACCTTTTTTTTAGGTCCTAAAATGCCTTGTTTATAGGTCCTAAAAGTCCGGGCTCTAGTTATCATGTTACTTCTCTTTTCACTCAATTTGAGAATATATAATTTTTTGAAGATAATCTATGATGCATATTTAACGTGTAAGTAAAGTAAATATTAATGAATAATGTAAATATAAAAATACATCCCACATGATCAGTAATTCTCACTATTAAACATGCACTAACGGAAAGAAATGACAGAAAGTAATAATCAAAAAAATATTCGGGCAACTTTATTAATTAGTTTTCTTTTTCTGTGACATGCAAAACATTACGAGAAAAAGAATATGCTATTTGTCAGAAAAGGATAAATGCTTAAGAAATACTTTTCTTATGTCATCAGATAATGTTATATAAATCAATATCAATTATTTTTTTACGTCTTATGTTTTTTTTATAACTTTTTATTACATGATTATTATTATTATATTTTTCATATATTTTTTCACTTCATATATTTCATATATTTTTTCATCACGTCTTTTTCTCCATATTTATTGATTTTTATTCTATTCTTGCATACTTTTCTTGAAACGTTTGAAGTGCTTGTGAAGAAATATAATAATAACTCGAACTTAATGAAGAATCTAATAAATAACGATAACTGATTAATTGCTTGCTAGAATGAAGAATATATTTTATCCAAGGTAATAATTCTTGTGTATTCAGAAGTAAAGAATACTAATATTATTAAAGAAATAATACTGTGTTAAAACATATAAACGAACAATAATGTATCATACAATTGAAAATACGATTGGCTAAATAAAAATGACTTCACACGAAACTTTTATTTATATGTATAATTTATGTCATACTCAGATCATGCTGATATTTGAAACTATATGGTAATAATGTTAACTAATCAATGGTAGTAAGTTCAACGTTGATTAATATATTATGTTGGAAGTAGATTTCAGTTCAGCATTTCCAGAATTCGTAATTTCGTTTTAAATAAACAAGTCACAATAATTATGATGTGTTGAATGTAGTTTAATTGCGAAAGAGACACAATTAAGTTAGAATCTATTATAAAAGTCCAAACGGGGAAAAATACAGCGGGGAAAAGTCCAGGCGGGGAAAAAACCTGGCGGGAAAAGTCCGGCGGGGAAAAGTCCGGAGGGGAAAAAACCCGGCGGAGAATAGTCCTAGTGCCAATGGAAATATAGAATTTATATATAACTATAAATCCGAAGTGATCCACTTAGAAAATTGGGCAACACTAAAAGAGAAACAGTTGCTTTTAAAATTAGATAATTAAACCATCGATTATGTAGTCAGAGGAAAAAGAAAGTTTAAAGAATATAATAAAACCGTATAAACTAAATGAAAATCCTTCTTATCCTAAAAATGAGGGCGATTGAAATTTTCATCGAATGAAGGAATAAAATTATGCATTGAACTTTAATTTCATCATTAATAAATATTTAATTCAAAATAAATAATTCCTTTCATGTATTCTGTTATCAATAATGTTTTAATTATATTTTTATCAATTATCTGTGCTCGAGATTTATTATTATTTTCAGTCGCATTATTACTAGTATGATAATAATAACTAACATAAGTATATGTGTAAGTGTCAGAGATTTCGATGAAAGATGACTGATCTTAAGATTGCAAGGGAGAGATTCCAAGTTAAATTAGTTATAAATAAATAAAAATATTACAGATATTAAGATCATTCGTATATCATTTAAGATAAATTGAGGTTGATTATAAGTTATTATTGGTAAATTATTTAACAAAACAATTTTGAATTCTTGAAATATTCACATATTAATTTAATTGCAAAACAACTCAATTATCCTATGTGAACAAGAAAGCTAAGAACCAATGTAACATATAAATTTAAATTACACTAACATTCAATGCCAATTGTATTTTGAATTTTTAGTTAGGATATAATATATTTTAGATTAATTCCATTCAAGAGATCTAACGTTAGGAATTAGTTAAATATGTTACAAGAGCCACATCGGGAAAAGAATATCACAAATAAAGTACCTTCCTCAGAGCCAATGAACCTTGTAGTAAAAGAAGACATCTTAGAGATTCTAAAGTTAATATATATGAGACCTATTTCTGAATGCAAATGAACAGGACAATTAGTGTTTAATGACTTCTAGAGATCGGACTATTGACATTCTTATGACAGTCATGTAAAGATTTAAACTATTAACATACCATGAGGTGTGTCCACCCGAAATTTAATCTGCTAATTAGGGATTTCAGGTTGAGATACTTAGGATGTATGTAGCCTGGTAATTGGTCAGTAGTAGAGAGAAGGCGATTCAGTACAGTACTTAATGACAGTTTTCAAGATAGGCTTCGGTTTTGGCCAGCTTCGTCTTGACTGGTCCATCTTTATACTCCATCTGTATACTTTACCATCTTTATACTGTTCAGTATACTTTACCATCTGTATACTGTTCTGTATACTTTACCATCTGTATACTGTTCTGTATACTTTACCATCTGTATACTGTTCTGTATACTTTACCATCTGTATACTGTACTGTATACTTTACCATCTGTATACTGTACTGTATACTTTACCATCTGTATACTGTTCTGTATACTTTACCATCTGTATACTGTACTGTATACTTTACCATCTGTATACTGTTCTGTATACTTTACCATCTGTATACTGTACTGTATACTTTACCATCCATATACTGTACTGTATACTTTACCATCTGTATACTGTACTGTATACTTTACCATCTGTATACTGTTCTGTATACTTTACCATCTGTATACTGTACTGTATACTTTACCATCTGTATACTGTACTGTATACTTTACCATCTGTATACTGTACTGTATACTTTACCATCTGTATACTGTTCTGTATACTTTACCATCTGTATACTGTTCTGTATACTTTACCATCTGTATACTGTTCTGTATACTTTACCATCTGTATACTGTACTGTATACTTTACCATCTGTATACTGTACTGTATACTTTACCATCTGTATACTGTTCTGTATACTTTACCATCTGTATACTGTACTGTATACTTTACCATCTGTATACTGTTCTGTATACTTTACCATCTGTATACTGTACTGTATACTTTACCATCCATATACTGTACTGTATACTTTACCATCTGTATACTGTACTGTATACTTTACCATCTGTATACTGTTCTGTATACTTTACCATCTGTATACTGTACTGTATACTTTACCATCTGTATACTGTACTGTATACTTTACCATCTGTATACTGTACTGTATACTTTACCATCTGTATACTGTTCTGTATACTTTACCATCTGTATACTGTACTGTATACTTTACCATCTGTATACTGTACTGTATACTTTACCATCTGTATACTGTTCTGTATACTTTACCATCTGTATACTGTACTGTATACTTTACCATCTGTATACTGTTCTGTATACTTTACCATCTGTATACTGCTCTGTATACTTTACCATCTGTATACTGTACTGTATACTTTACCATCTGTATACTATACTCTAATCAATTAATTAAACTCTACCGAATTGTGTAATTATTGTATAATTTGTTACTTGTATATTGTCAATGTTCGATTTTTTATAATTTAAATACAGTCATGCCCCTCTTTTATTACACTCCGTTTTTATAAAACCGTAATAATCGCGAGGCACGTCTCGAAATTATTAAAATATGTAGATATAGAATACGGAAACCATATTTTTTATGGCAGACCATAGAAAATATTTTCTTTCTCTTTTAAATAAATTCATTATACAGGATATTTTATTTCTCTAAACTTTAAAAATGAGGATTGTTTACCACTCATGACTTCACTATAGAGGAGTTGTACTGGTAGAACTCCTCTATAATGAACTACAACTAACTTACTGTATAGATATTCATAGAAAACTTACGGATTGTTGTGGCAGACTAAACTAAATATGTTCACTATAGAGGTTATAAGTTCGCTATACAAGAGTCTACTATACAGGATGATTCACTATATAGGAGTTCACTATAGATGATTTCCATTGTATAATAACTTCGAGTCATTTATCGCTCATATTTCCAATAAATCAATTAATGAATAAATGCCATCTACAATATAACCATCCGCATTCTGTGAAGGCAAAAAGTTTGGGTCTTCCTTTATTTACAATGTTTATTTCTTTTAATTTTTAATTATAAGATTATGGTTCTACTAAGATAATATAAAATATAAAAAGATATTTATTATTACCTTTGTTACAGTTAAAAAGTATTCTTTGAATTATTAATATTGCTAAATGGGTCCATATAGGGTTAGTTTCAAGTTATTGGACAGTTCTCTGTTTTCGATCAGTGATCCCAATTAAACAAAAGTTAGATAATAAATATTATGTACTTTTTCTTATATGATCGATAAAGTAGAACCGTCCGATAATTCGAAACTTACCCTACTATTCTAAAGAAATGCAAGACTGAACCATTGCAATCAATTACCCATTATTTTATTCAAGAAAATAATGCTATTTTTTTATCGCTATTTATTTGTTTATCAGGACGTCATTAAACAATATATGAAAAAAAATATTATTATCATTATAATTTTTTATCAAAAAAGGGGACTAATAATATTATATACTTTTATAATCTTATCTAATCTTTATAATTGAATGTGTGAAGAGAAATAGAAAGTAGGTACCTTTTTCAAGTCTACTCATTTATGTTCTACAAAGTGTTATAAATTAGTTAAAAACCACGTTCCGTAGCCTGAATGCAATTCAATTTAAAAGAAACTGTGCGATTAATTTTGTTTGTCATTGCTAACTTTAGTGAGAAGAGAGTCTTAGGTACGAAATTATGTGCAAAAGTGATTATAGAAATATTGAGGAACTAGAAAGTGCTACTCGTAGAGCGCATACCTTCGCAACCGCTTATAAATCGCATTGACCCTACATTAATTCTTGGCTTATAAATGTCCTTGACCTTTAACCCAATCGCTCCCAAAATCTAATCAGATGGTTCCTGAATATTGACCAATCGTCCCACGAAATTTCAGGCAATTTGGTTGAATACTTTTTGAGTTATGCGAATAACAAGATTACAACTAGATTATGTGCATTCGGTGGAGCGCATACCTTCACCGCCGCTTTGACCCGTTCTCTCTCAAAATTCAATTAACTGGTAACTGGACAATGACCAATCGTCCCATCAAATTTCAGACAATTTGGTTGAATAAATTTTGAGTTATTGAGTTATAAATGACCTTGACCTTGATCTTTGACCCGATCACTCCCAAAATCTAACCAAATGGTTCCTGCATAATTACCAATCGTCCCACCAAGTTTCATGCAATATGGTTCAATACTTTTTGAGTTATAAATGACCATGACCTTGACCTTTGACCGGGTCGCTCCCAAAATTCTACCAGCAGGTCACTGGACATTGACCAATCGTTTCACCAAATTTCAGTCAATTTGGTTCAATACTTTTTCAGTTAAGCGAATAACAAGATGATAAATAAATAAATACCGTCTAAAATATAACCTGTCTGCATTCTGCGAAGGTAGATATAACCGACCAAAACATAATCTTCCGCAATTTTGCGAAGGTAGTAAGATATTAGACATGTTTATTTATTTTATCCCACCAGTGACCTGGTGGACGATTTGTGGTTAATTGCGTTTCATACTCTACATTATATATTACATTATCAAATGAAAACAGTTCACTAGGCTCTACCTTATACCTAACTATTTATTAATATCATACGGTAGAGCATCATCATGTGTAGATAATATTCACCAAATAACATCATTCATATATATTAAAGTATGTTAAATTGTAAAATAGCGATATCTGGTAATGATCGTAAACTCTAACCACTTATTGCCATAAATAAACATCTTCTTTATACTTTTGCCCGCCCGCACATGTTTATACTTCCCTGTATAGTCTGCTGAAGAGGCTATTGCCCTCTAAAGTGGGAGCAAAGCCCGCCAATGTGAGGGTAGTGACCTTTTGCTCGTGCCAATGACTGCAGTTTTAGAGGCGGGGCCTAAAGTGTGTCAGTGCATTGCTGATGCTCAAGTGAAGAAGTAGTGTACGTGTGCTTCTCTACCGCTGTTAATTCTCTTAACTATCTTCAGACACGTTGTTGTTAATGACATTCCAATAGACGATTAGATGCTGTTTAGATAGAGTATTTAGAGCACTTTGATATAAACTCTTTAATAATTAGTTGCCATGTGGTTGGTTTATTGAACCAATAAAGTTAATTCGAACTACACCCATTCAGCTAATAATGTTACACTCTTCCCTTTTGTCCTTTTGTGTCCTCTTGGCTGTGATCCAATTGCAGGATACGACTGGCGCCAACATTCCAGACACTGACCTTGGGGATAACCGGGCAAGTAATCACCTTCTCCCGGAAAATACCGACATTCTTCCGGAAAATACCGACCTTAACGGTAACCCGGCAAATACCGACCTTAACGGTAACCCGGCAAATACCGACATTCTCCCGGCAAATACCGAACTTCACGGTAACCGAACCGGTGACTCCACTCACCCCAAATTATTGAATACCAATCCTGAAGAGGAAAATGAAGCGCCTCAACAGCACCCTCTGTTGACTAATGAAGATCCTGATGACTTCACGCCTTCACCACCCACAGGGATCATGTCAGACTTCACGAAGGAGTTCTTGAAGGCAGCAGACGATGAGGACCTGTCAGGTGACCTCTTCAACAAGGAACCTTTTTACTACGACACCTACTACGATAGCCTTTATGACGATAAATCGTACAGCTCTGACGATGACTCTATCGGTGATTCCGTGGATGATTCAGAAGAAGCCACTGGGTTGGAGGACCCAATGGGTATTCCTGAGGCCCAGTCCATCAAGCGGGCTCTGGACCTGACCCTCATGGGCCCCAACCTTCAGCAGGAGCTGGGACTGATGCTGCAGCAGCTGACGAACGTGTCGCTACGCACTAGAAGACACCACGGGAAACTTAGCGTGAGTTAATTATACTAACTAGGGTGAGTTATGTATTATCAGTCGGTTCCACATCTTCGGTCATACAAGAACAAATGATATAATAATATAATTTTTAAACAATATAATATTATTTTAATTTTAATTGTTATCCATGATACTTGCAGGTATCATGGATGCAGTAAATTGCCTTTCTTATATGACCGAAGATGTGGAACTGACCGTTAATTCGTAACCTCCCTAAATACTAACCAAATTATCTATAATTCTTTATCGTAAATGATAAAAAAAATTAACTCTCTATAAAGAAATAGAAATAAAGTTAAAGAAAATCACATAAACTCTTCGTCAAAAACAAACAAATTTTTTCATATTTTTGAAACTGGAGCAAGTGTGTCAAATTGACACACTATTCCATTATTTTTATTATAAAATAATTTTTTATTATAAAATAATTTTTTATAATATAATAATTTTTTATTATATAATAGTTTTTTATTATATAGTAATTTTTTATTATATAATAATTTTTGTTTTTTATTATATAATAATATTTTACTATATAACTATATATTTTTTTATATTATTCAATAAGTTTTCATTATTCAATAAGTTTTTATTATAAAATATTTTTATTAACTATTCAATATTTTCTTATTATTCAAAACATGTTTTATTACTCAATAATATTTTATTTTTCAATAATTATTTTACTCCTCAATCTAGCAGCTCCATCACCAAGTGAATGCACTAACTTCACCTCGCGCCAAACTGTTTAAAGTCTAAACATTATAATATACAAAGCATGTCTCTGATGTCACTTCGACGCTAACTCTCGTGTCTTGCTATTTATTGATAAGACTGCTTCAATGTAAGTCAATGTAAGTCTCTATAATAGTCACTGATGTGTTTACATGATGTACATGCATTGCTATATTTAAGTAAATGGGTGAAAGAAAAATAGTCACTTTGACCCATATCGCCATTATCATTATTTGATAGTTAGTCACATTGATCCATATTATTTTTGAGTCATAGTCAAAAAAAATTAATGACTTCTTGCATCACATACGAGTCTTTTTGAGTCATGTCATTACATGCTTAACTTTATTCTTACATGTAAGTCATTTTGACTCATTTTCAAATATCTGAGTTATTTTATTATATGTATTCATCAAATTCATTTAATGAAACAAACTAATTCTGTTTCACTTCGATTTCCTTCATGTCAATTCAGATTTTGGATCTATATTGACTTTATTAAGTTAGGGTAAGTTCCAAGTTATCGGACGGTTCCACATTTTCGATCATGTTAGAAAAATTTCTATAATTTAACTTTTATTTTGGTTAATTATTTTACATTATAAAATTGTAAAAATTCAATGAGACTAGTGTATCTTTCTTACGCATCCATTAAATACTTTTTATAGGTCTGGCAAATACTCATTCTATAACTTAAGCCGAAGGACTAAATGTTTGGGGTATAAAAAGACTTAAGATTGAATAGTTAGTATTAGTTATTAGTGTTATTAGTTATATTTCAGTTATTGGCGACAGTTCTTATCGAACAGAGCCCCAGAGATGGGCTAGACCTATCTAAAGCTGGTCACTCTAACTATCGTGAGCTGGTCTGCAACCAACCCTTCACCATCTGTAAACTCTAACGTCAACTTTGTTACCATCATCTATAACTATTATATGTGTGTTAAAAGAGTATAATAAACAAATGGAAAAAGAATACCGACCCTTCCGACTCCCTTACCCCACACACAGGCATTTCTTCGACGAATTTCCATAATGGGGATTTTAACGTAAATGGAGAATATTTAATATACAAATAATAAAATAAACATATTTAAATGAAAATTATTTTGAACTCTCAACATAAATTGCATCCGCTAGTTTGTTGTACTGCACACTTCATAAATGTTTAATGTCCTGCAGAGGGATTCGAGGGGCTGCATGCCCCCCTATACACATATTATTCGAGTGTGTCAATATCCCCTTTAAGAAAATTCGTAACGAAATGTCTGTCGACGAAATGTCCTGTGGACAAAATGTCTTGTGACGAAATGTCCTGTGACGAAATGTCCTGTGACGAAATGTCCTGTGACGAAATGTCCTGTCGACAAAATGTCCTGTGACGAAATGTCTGTCGACAAAATATCTTGTGACAAAAAGTCTGTCGACAAAATGTCCTGTGACGAAAAGTCTGTTGACAAAATATCCTGTGACGAAATGTCTGTTGACAAAATGTCCTGTGACGAAAAGTCTGTCGACGAAATGTCCTGTGACGAAATGTCTGTCGACAAAATATCCTGTGACGAAAAGCCTGTCGACAAAATGTTCTGTGACGAAATGTCTGTTGACAAAATGTCCTGTCGGAAAAAATATCCTGTGACGAAAAGTCTGTCGACAAAATGTCCTATGACGAAAAGTCTGTCGACAAAATGTCCTGTGACGAATTGTCTGTCGACAAAATGTTCTGTGACAAAATGTCTGTTGACAAAATGTCTGTTGACAAAATGTCCTGTCGACAAAATATCCTGTGACGAAAAGTCTGTCGACAAAATGTCCTATGACGAAAAGTCTGTCGACAAAATGTCCTGTGACGAATTGTCTGTCAACAAAATGTCCTGTGACGAAATGTCTGTCGACAAAATGTCCTGTGACGAAATGTCTATTGACAAAATGTCCTGTCGACAAAATATCCTGTAATGAAAAGTCTGTCGACAAAATGTCCTATGACGAAAAGTCTGTCGACAAAATGTCCTATGACGAAAAGTCTGTCGACAAAATATCCTGTGACGAAAAGTCTGTCGACAAAATGTCCTATGACGAAAAGTCTGTCGACAAAATGTCCTATGACGAAAAGTCTGTAGACAAAATGCCTCGACATGCATAGAAGTGCAATACTGTGTATGTCTGTGTGCTCTAAAGTCAATGCAGTTAATAGGCTAATAGAGTCATAATGTGTGCAGATACTCTGTCTTTCTTTGCCTAAAGGGCCGTACACACGTAGGGTTTTTAAAGTCTTTCCACCAGACTTTTTGCTAAGCTCCTCCTACTTTTTCCACGAGAATATAAGAAAAAACGATATATTAATTATTTATTTCAGTTGGTATCCATGATATATGCAGGTATCATGGATACCAACTGAAATATATAATTATTATATAACTTTTTCTTATATTCTCGTGGGAAAAGTAGGAGGAGCTTAGCAAAAAGTCTGATGGAAAGACTTAAAAAACGCTACGTGTGTACGGCCCTTTAGTCTGAAGGAATACACGTGGTGGAATATTATGCAGTAATATATATTGTAATTTGGTTAAATTAAGAATTATCTGATGCGTATGAAATACTGTTTGAAAATTAAAATTGGTTGTTATTATAATCACGCATAGAAATGATAAAATATATTCATAAATTAATGTATTTCAGTGGTCATTTTAATAAACTATAAGCAAATTATATCCATTCAAGGCAGACCAAAGAAACTTTGTTCACTATAGAGGCTATTTCCTTACTCAGGGCACTACATTCACTATAGAGGACTTCATTATACCGTATATAAGAATTTAACAGATCATTTTACTCATTTTTACTCGTATCACTCATCTCACGATCAGAATGCATCCCTATATAATAAAAAGCAAATGTTTTTATATGCAATTTCCTCAGTAATTCCTATATTTAATATAATAATAGATAGTTATACATTTTCCGCATGAGTAAATCTTAATGCACTTTTTTCTGTTATTTTTATATAAAACTATACGCATATTTATTATTTAATATATATAACTTTATATTAGAAATTAATGGGAGTATAATAAATAATCATTTACATAACTCTTTCATTAATAATGTGAATAAAATGTCAGAAGTGATAAATATTTACCTAAAGCTGTTATTTAAAATTCATTTCTTAGTAAATAAGTTATTGCAATTAAAACCTTCTTTATAACACTTCCCTCCATATGGCCCTTCTCAAGTTACTACTATGACGTCACAGTCTCTCTTGCATCACTTTATTAGTCTAATTGTGTTTGATTGGTCAGACAGACACGCTACGTAGTGGTACAGTTACTTACTGGGACTCTTGGTTAGCCATTTGATGGGGGTTAACACTTCACTTTGGTTATTATTTTATTTACACGTGGTTACTATATTATTTACATGTGGTTATTATTTTATTTAGACGTGGTTATCATTTTATTTACATGTGAATATCATTTTATTTGCACTTGGTTTTTATTTTATTTACATGTGGTTATTATTTCATGTACACATGGTTATCATTTTATCTACACGTGGTTATCATTTCATGTACACATGGTTATCATTTTATCTACACGTGGTTATCATTTTATCTACTGCCAATTATTAGAAACATCTTTGAACTTTTTCTTTTTTGTTAGCAAAAGAGCAATTATAATTTCTATATTTATTCGATAAATAAAAAAATACATACAAAGTTATTTAAAACTATCTATCTCACTTTCATTTTAATGTTACCAATACACATTTTCAATAAAATGTTATATTTAATGGCTAATAGTTGATTTATAGATAACTTTATCTGATGAAATTTGACACGCTGGTGAAATATTTTGAAATCTATTTATTAATATGTGTATATAGAATATCTAATAAATTTAAAATAAGCAAAAAACCTTTAAATCAAACTTTTCCCTCATGTTGGTAAATTCATAGAAAGACATTAATAGTAGAATCAGATGCTGTCATTTTACTTCAAAAAATCAGATTTAAAAAATTTATTTAATTTATAATCAGTTACTGCGCCACCACTTGATCAAATTCACACTAACATCGCTACCTTTGTATGTTTTTAATCACGTTCTAGTTTAATTCATATCAAGTTATTGAAGTTAACTTTAATTTATATTAAATAATTAATTTCTCTCATTAATGAGTATTTAGACTCGAGTACAGTTACTGTTTATGACTTCACAAAAGGCAGCTGATTGTGTAAACAAACCGACTGCTGCGCCATTGCTGCCGATGCGGTGAAACTCACACTTACATGCTTGTAATACGGGTGGGGCGTAAGTTTGGAAGCAAATGAAAGTGCATATTATAATCCAACGAAAAATATATTTAATAATTTACAGTTATGTATTATTACATAAGGGTTTTAACAATTCAAAAATCATAAATTTATTCAAAATGTCCCCCCCCCCTTGTTTTTAATAACAGCCTCAAATCTCCTCCGAACTCCTCCTACTGCGGCACGCAACTGTTCTTGTGAAATTTCCTTCCAAGATCTCTGGAGCGAACGCTTTAAATCATCCACACTGCGATGGAATTTACCACAAGCCTTTGATTCAAGAATGGACCATACCGAAAAGTCCATAGGATTAACATCTGGGGCTTCTCTTTTGTCTGACATTTTTGAATTGACTAAATTTTTGTAAAAAATAACACTGCCACGTCATAATGTAGTGTCTCTACTATAGTTCAAACCCTATCACCTACTTAGGAACTTATTTTTAAGAATTATATTAATGTTTGAAAAATTGCTTCCAAACTTACGCCCCACCCTGTAGTATATATATTTACCTAGTGCAGTTACTCAGTGCAGTTACTCAGTGCAGTTACTCAGTGCAGTTACTCAGTGCAGTTACTCAGTGCAGTTACTCAGTGCAGTTACTCAATGCAGTTACCCAATGCAGTTACCCAATGCAGTTACCCAATGCAGTTACCCAATGCAGTTACTCAGTGCAGTTACTCAATGCAGTTACCCAGTGCAGTTACTCAGTGCAGTTACTCAATGCAGTTACCCAATGCAGTTACCCAATGCAGTAACCCAATGCAGTTACCCAATGCAGTGTCAGTGCAGTTACTCAATGCAGTTACCCAGTGCAGTTACTCAGTGCAGTTACTCAGTGCAGTTACTCAATGCAGTTACTCAGTGCAGTTACTCAATGCAGTTACCCAGTGCAGTTACTCAATGCAGTTACTCAGTGCAGTTACTCAGTGCAGTTACTCAGTGCAGTTACTCAGTGCAGTTACCCAATGCAGTTACCCAGTGCAGTTACCCAATGCAGTTACACGATGCAGTTACTCAATGCAGTTACCCAATGTAGTTACTCAATGCAGTTACCCAATGCAGTTACCCAATGCAGTTACTCAGTGCAGTTACTCCAGTGCAGTTACCCAATGCAGTTACTCAGTGCAGTTACTCAGTGCAGTTACTCAGTGCAGTTACTCAGTGCAGTTACTCAGTGCAGTTACTCAATGCAGTTACCCAATGCAGTTACCCAATGCAGTTACCCAATGCAGTTACCCAATGCAGTTACTCAGTGCAGTTACTCAATGCAGTCACCCAGTGCAGTTACTCAATGCAGTTACCCAGTGCAGTTACTCAGTGCAGTTACTCAGTGCAGTTACTCAATGCAGTTACTCAGTGCAGTTACTCAATGCAGTTACCCAGTGCAGTTACTCAGTGCAGTTACTCAGTGCAGTTACTCAGTGCAGTTACTCAGTGCAGTTACTCAGTGCAGTTACCCAATGCAGTTACCCAGTGCAGTTACCCAATGCAGTTACACGATGCAGTTACTCAATGCAGTTACCCAATGTAGTTACTCAATGCAGTTACCCAATGCAGTTACCCAATGCAGTTACTCAGTGCAGTTACTCCAGTGCAGTTACCCAATGCAGTTACTCAGTGCAGTTACTCAGTGCAGTTACTCAGTGCAGTTACTCAGTGCAGTTACTCAGTGCAGTTACTCAATGCAGTTACCCAATGCAGTTACCCAATGCAGTTACCCAATGCAGTTACCCAATGCAGTTACTCAGTGCAGTTACTCAATGCAGTCACCCAGTGCAGTTACTCAGTGCAGTTACTCAATGCAGTTACTCAGTGCAGTTACTCAATGCAGTTACCCAGTGCAGTTACTCAATGCAGTTACCCAATGCAGTTACCCAATGCAGTTACCCAATGCAGTTACCCAATGCAGTTACTCAGTGCAGTTACTCAATGCAGTCACCCAGTGCAGTTACTCAGTGCAGTTACCCAATGCAGTTACCCAATGCAGTAACCCAATGCAGTTACCCAATGCAGTTACTCAGTGTCAGTGCAGTTACTCAATGCAGTTACCCAGTGCAGTTACTCAGTGCAGTTACTCAGTGCAGTTACTCAATGCAGTTACTCAGTGCAGTTACTCAATGCAGTTACCCAGTGCAGTTACTCAATGCAGTTACTCAGTGCAGTTACTCAGTGCAGTTACTCAGTGCAGTTACTCAGTGCAGTTACCCAATGCAGTTACCCAGTGCAGTTACCCAATGCAGTTACACGATGCAGTTACTCAATGCAGTTACCCAATGTAGTTACTCAATGCAGTTACCCAATGCAGTTACCCAATGCAGTTACTCAGTGCAGTTACTCCAGTGCAGTTACCCAATGCAGTTACTCAGTGCAGTTACTCAGTGCAGTTACTCAGTGCAGTTACTCAGTGCAGTTACTCAGTGCAGTTACTCAGTGCAGTTACTCAATGCAGTTACCCAATGCAGTTACCCAATGCAGTTACCCAATGCAGTTACTCAGTGCAGTTACTCAATGCAGTCACCCAGTGCAGTTACTCAGTGCAGTTACTCAATGCAGTTACTCAGTGCAGTTACTCAATGCAGTTACCCAGTGCAGTTACTCAATGCAGTTACTCAGTGCAGTTACTCAGTGCAGTTACTCAGTGCAGTTACCCAATGCAGTTACCCAGTGCAGTTACCCAATGCAGTTACACGATGCAGTTACTCAATGCAGTTACCCAATGCAGTTACTCAATGCAGTTACCCAATGCAGTTACCCAATGCAGTTACTCAGTGCAGTTACTCCAGTGCAGTTACCCAATGCAGTTACTCAGTGCAGTTACTCAGTGCAGTTACTCAGTGCAGTTACTCAGTGCAGTCTATCAAATCCTCATTCATTTTCAGTACAAACAAATAACTCTTTAATAACAGCCAATAAACATAGTGAAGATAGACACAACAACACTATCACTGACTGTGATAGACTATCACTGACTGCAATAGACTATCACTGACTGCAATAGACTATCACTGACTGCAATAGACTATCACTGACTGCAATAGACTATCACTGACTGCAATAGACTATCACTGACTGTGATAGACTATCACTGACTGTGATAGACTATCACTGACTGCAATAGACTATCACTGACTGCAATAGACTATCACTGACTGCAATAGACTATCACTGACTGTGATAGACTATCACTGACTGTGATAGACTATCACTGACTGCAATAGACTATCACTGACTGCAATAGACTATCACTGACTGTGATAGACTATCACTGACTGTGATAGACTATCACTGACTGTGATAGACTATCACTGACTGTGATAGACTATCACTGACTGCAATAGACTATCACTGACTGCAATAGACTATCACTGACTGTGATAGACTATCACTGACTGTGATAGACTATCACTGACTGCAATAGACTATCACTGACTGCAATAGACTATCACTGACTGTGATAGACTATCACTGACTGCAATAGACTATCACTGACTGCAATAGACTATCACTGACTGCAATAGACTATCACTGACTGTGATAGACTATAACTGACTGTGATAGACTATCACTGACTGCAATAGACTATCACTGACTGCAATAGACTATCACTGACTGTGATAGACTATCACTGACTGCAATAGACTATCACTGACTGCAATAGACTATCACTGACTGCAATAGACTATCACTGACTGCAATAGACTATCACTGACTGCAATAGACTATCACTGACTGTAATAGACTATCACTGACTGTAAAAGACTATCACTGACTGCAATAGGTTATCACTGACTGCAATAGACTATCACTGACTGCAATAGACTATCACTGACTGTGATAGACTATCACTGACTGTGATAGACTATCACTGACTGTGATAGACTATCACTGACTGTGATAGACTATCACTGACTGCAATAGACTATCACTGACTGCAATAGACTATCACTGACTGTGATAGACTATCACTGACTGTGATAGACTATCACTGACTGCAATAGACTATCACTGACTGCAATAGACTATCACTGACTGTGATAGACTATCACTGACTGCAATAGACTATCACTGACTGCAATAGACTATCACTGACTGCAATAGACTATCACTGACTGTGATAGACTATAACTGACTGTGATAGACTATCACTGACTGCAATAGACTATCACTGACTGCAATAGACTATCACTGACTGTGATAGACTATCACTGACTGCAATAGACTATCACTGACTGCAATAGACTATCACTGACTGCAATAGACTATCACTGACTGCAATAGACTATCACTGACTGCAATAGACTATCACTGACTGTAATAGACTATCACTGACTGTAAAAGACTATCACTGACTGCAATAGGTTATCACTGACTGCAATAGACTATCACTGACTGCAATAGACTATCACTGACTGTAATAGACTATCATTGACTGTGATAGACTATCACTGACTGTGATAGACTATCACTGACTGTGATAGACTATCACTGACTGTGATAGACTATCACTGACTGTGATAGACCATCACTTAGTGTGATAGACTATCACTTAGTGTGATAGTCTACCTACCTATTATTCACAATAACTAGTGTGCTATCTGTTAGTGTTAGTTACGAATTATCAGTCGGTTCCACATCTTCGATCATGAAAGAAAAAACTATACAATCATTTTTTTAATTTTAATTGAAAATTTTAATTTACATTATTTATATAAAACATTTTAATTCTATAATGAAAGATAATAATTCCATATAGTTTTTTTTTTCTTATATGACCGAAGATATGAAACTGACCGATAATTGGCGACTCCCCCTATCACCATATTGTTTCTAACAGCACAAAGTATGCTATCTGCAGTGAATGTACCCAGTCTCTCGCAACATGTCATCGACAGGAAAACTGTTCGGATGAACTGAATTTATGATAACGTCAAAAAAATATAAAGAATTTCTATTTCTTTTTAATTCTGGCAAGTGAAAAAGAAAAGGAAAATTCTTCCGTGTTAAATTTTTTATCTTTTTGATCCAGTTATTCAAATTGAAACTGTAACTGTTAAGACAGTGACTAGTGTAATTGCCTGTTAAAAATAACGGGTTCTATATTGAATCAATATTTGTGTAATTTAACAGGAATTTCATTTATAAAAAAAATGAAAAGTAATAAACTCATAATCATGAATATAATAATCTAATAAATAGTATGTTAAGTAAATAGTATATAAAGTAAATAGTATATAAAGTAAATAGTATGTAAAGTAAATAGTATATAAAGTAAATAGTATGTAAAGTAAATAGTATATAAAGTAAATGGTATATAAAGTAAATAGTATATAAAGTATATAGTATATAAAGTAAATAGTATATAAAGTAAATAATATGTAAAGTAAATAGTATATAAAGTATATAGCATATAAAGTAAATAGTATATAAAGTATATAGTATATAAAGTAAATAGTATGTAAAGTATATAGTATATAAAGTAAATAGTATATAAGGTAAATGGTATATAAAGTAAATAGTATATAAAGTATATAGTATATAAAGTAAATAGTATATAAAGTAAATAATATGTAAAGTAAATAGTATATAAAGTATATAGCATATAAAGTAAATAGTATATAAAGTATATAGTATATAAAGTAAATAGTATGTAAAGTATATAGTATATAAAGTAAATAGTATATAAGGTAAATGGTATATAAAGTAAATAGTATATAAAGTATATAGTATATAAAGTAAATAGTATGTAAAGTATATAGTATATAAAGTAAATAGTATGTAAAGTAAATAGTATATAAGGTAAATGGTATATAAAGTAAATAGTATATAAAGTATATAGTATGTAAAGTAAATAGTATGTAAAGTATATAGTATATAAAGTAAATAGTATATAAGGTAAATGGTATATAAAGTAAATAGTATATAAAGTATATAGTATATAAAGTAAATAGTATGTAAAGTAAATAGTATGTAAAGTAAATAGTATATAAAGTATATAGTATATAAAGTAAATAGTATGTAAAGTATATAGTATATAAAGTAAATAGTATGTAAAGTAAATAGTATGTAAAGTAAATAGTATATAAAGTATATAGTATATAAAGTAAATAGTATGTAAAGTAAATAGTATATAAAGTAAATACTACATAAAATATATTTTCTTATATGATCGGAAATGTAAAACCGTTCAATTACTAGGATCTTACCCTCAATCAAGCAAATACAATAAATGATTAAAACAATACAAATAAAATATAAGATTACAACAATAACATTCTACCCGATGTGAATAAACAAATAAATTCTAATGGAAATAAATAATAAACCTCCCTTTAGTACATTAGCAGTTAAGTACATTTACAGTTAAGTACATTTACAGTTAAGTACATTAACAGTTAAGGCTTTTTACAGTTAAGTACATTAGCAGTTAAGTCTTTTTACAGTTAAGTACATTAGCAGTTAAGTCATTTTACAGTTAAGTACATTAGCAGTTAAGTCATTTTACAGTTAAGTACATTTACAGTTAAGTCTTTTTACAGTTAAGTACATTTGCAGTTAAGTCTTTTTACAGTTAAGTACATTAGCAGTTAAGTCATTTTACAGTTAAGTACATTTACAGTTAAGTCTTTTTACAGTTAAGTACATTAGCAGTTAAGTCTTTTTACAGTTAAGTACATTAGCAGTTAAGTCTTTTTACAGTTAAGTACATTTGCAGTTAAGTCTTTTTACAGTTAAGTACATTTACAGTTAAGTCTTTTTACAGTTAAGTACATTTGCAGTTAAGTCTTTTTACAGTTAAGTACATTAGCAGTTAAGTCTTTTTACAGTTAAGTACACTAGCAGTTAAGTCTTTTTACAGTTAAGTACATTAGCAGTTAAGTCTTTTTAGAGTTAAGTACATTAGCAGTTAAGTCTTTTTACAGTTAAGTACATTAGCAGTTAAGTCTTTTTACAGTTAAGTACATTAGCAGTTAGGTGTTTTTACAGTTAAGTCCTTAAAGTTAAGTTTTTCTTACAGTTAAGTCCATTTAAACTTAAATCCCTACACAGTTAAGTCCCTCGACAGTTATATGCTTAAAGTAAAGTTAAGTCTTGCCTATCCCCGTTAAGTGACCAGTTAGCATACCTATTTAGAGCTATAAACATCACATTCCTGAGACAAAACTACTGAGAAGAACTGCATTGAGTAGAACTGCATTGAGTAGAACTGCATTGAGTAGAACTGCATTGAGTAGAACTGCATTGAGTAGAACTGCATTGAGTAGAACTGCATTGAGTAGAACTGCATTGAGTAGAACTGCATTGAGTAGAACTGCACTGAGAAGAACTGCATTGAGTAGAACTGCATTGAGTAGAACTGCACTGAGAAGAACTGCATTGAGTAGAACTGCACTGAGAAGAACTGCATTGAGTAGAACTGCACTGAGAAGAACTGCATTGAGTAGAACTGCATTGAGTAGAACTGCATTCACTAGAACTGCATTCACTAGAACTGCATTCACTAGAACTGCATTCACTAGAACTGCATTCACTAGAACTGCATTCACTAGAACTGCATTCACTAGAACTGCATTCACTAGAACTGCATTCACTAGAACTGCATTCACTAGAACTGCATTCACTAGAACTGCATTCACTAGAACTGCATTCACTAGAACTGCATTCACTAAGAACTGCATTCACTAGAACTGCATTCACTAGAACTGCATTCACTAGAACTGCATTCACTAGAACTGCATTCACTAGAACTGCATTCACTAAAACTGCATTCACTAATAACTGCATTCACTAGAACTGCATTCACTAGAACTGCATTCACTAAAACTGCATTCACTAATAACTGCATTCACTAGAACTGCATTCACTAGAACTGCATTCACTAGAACTGCATTCACTAAAACTGCATTCACTAATAACTGCATTCACTAGAACTGCATTCACTAGAACTGCATTCACTAATAACTGCATTCACTAAGAACTGCATTCACTAGAACTGCATTCACTAGAACTGCATTCACTCAATAACCAAACACTCTCTACCATCACTAACTGTGACGTCATCACTTTATCTCCTCTTTTTTAGTTTGTTTGTGTGACAATATGTTGCACCCCTTATATGGCCAGGGTGTGGAGAATACGATGTGATGTTCGGTTAGTGCGACCACTGGATAAGGCGACCAAACTACCCATTGTTAATGAATTGAATTGGTAGTTCTACCATAAACTTTATTTTTTTAAGACTACTTTTTTTATCCGTTACTGTAACCAGCCGTTAAATATGATCTACATATTTATATTTATTCTATTTGTAATATAAATGTGATGAAAATAAATATTAAAATTAAATAGTCAATTTATATATGGAGAAAAATGAATAATGTTTTCGCTAAAAGAAATCATGATTTTTATTTAATATTTTGCAGTAATTTTATGCTAAATTATTAAGGTACTCAATACCCATAATAGTACATAATGGCGTGCATATTGTCTAGACCCTAGACAGTAACTATAATTTATTGTGTCTGCTCTATCGTACACCCAGTTGAAAATTTAGTGCTGCAATATTGGTGATGCAGCGTTAAATTTATTGAGGTTTTGTTAGACCAAGTGGTTTAGTTATCATTTTATATGAAAGAGTACTTAAAGGTTCTATCCTGAAGCTGTCTGTGGTGAATGGAAGAGAAGGGGGGTGGCGTTCCTAGGACTCCGAACTGTTGTAATTTGGATTATGTGTGGTTTTTTTCATTAGTACCAGGTTTATCATTTTTTAACGCTACGTGCAGTTTTAGAGGATAGCGCTAGGGTTATGCTCTTCAACTACGAGGTCTTAGATTTTTGTATTATGTAGGCTAGTAGGCTTCATTTACTATCACCTCTTCATTTTCCTCTTCCATCCTTGAGTGCAGCCACCGGTGCTTGTGTTCCTTTTCGTCACATTCCTTGGTAAGTGACTGCATTCACGAAGTATCTTTTCTGTATTCATGAGCATTGCACCAACCAATTTTAGTTGACTTTATTCATAGTAAAATAATGTTCTAAAGCTGTTAGAGTGCAATAAAAACTTCCTGAATTAGTCCCTAAAGCAATAAAAAGATGTTATTTTCTCTTACGAATCATCGTTTACCGTATTTGAGACTATTTAGGAATTGGGTGTGAACAAGTTCATCCTATAGTTCAGAGTACTGTTTTCGAAAGGAAGACATCTATCAAGATGATATTGTCCGAATCCATCCAGCTAGAAATGTTGAAGAATAACATGAGTAGCTTTCGAATGAAAAAGAGCACTTCAATCCCCTGACCTGAATATTATAGATCATTTATGATCAATTTTGGATGTTAAAAAAAAATTTGAATATCCAAATTTTCTTCAATAGAACTGGATGATGATTTAAGCAATATACCTATTGAAGCAATTCACAATTTGTATGAATCAATAATCGAAGATTTTAAATGCAAAAAAGAGTGGACCTATGCAGTATTAATTTTGTAAATATTTCATTTTTTGACCATGCCCTCCTATATAGTGTATATCCAAATGAATTTGACAGTATAGGGTAAGCACCAAGTTATCGTTTCATTCCACATTTTCGATGAAATAAGAAAAAATATTGAATAATTATTAAAACAACGAGTTAAATATTAATTATAATGTACTTTTTTCTGACATGATCGAAAATGTGGAACCGTCCGATGACTGATAACTTACCCCTTATGTATCTATATATTTCCCTAATTATCTGTACCAAAGCAGTGTACAGAATACCTCCAAAACGTCAGTTATTTTTCCCTTAATCGAATTACGCTTGTTTCCCTCTTTAGTTTATTCAACCGTTAACTAATTTTGAAGTTTTTCCATCACAATATTTACAGGGTTTTTCTTGACTATCTTCAATAACATTCTCTAATTATTCACAGCGAATAACAATGCTAATTAGGAAGAGAAAAAAGAAGACTTTTTATTAGTCTGGATCGTGACAAACAGACTAAAATTCTATCCACTGATTTTTATAATGGAACGTATTTCGATAATAACTTTTTAATTTGCTACTGTTTTCATTTTCTGTTTTTATATTATAAATAGACTTAAAACGCTCTAGTTTAGCATGTTTTTAAACACAGCCCTTTTTTAAAAGTTGTATCGAATACTGAATGTCGGACATTTTATTTAGCTTCAATAGCTGCAAAGTATCTCTTTAGAGCCATCTGTCAAACTCCATACTTTTCATCTAATGTAAATATTCGCCCGGAAACTCAATTAGCATTAACAAATATAGGCATTTTAAATTTACTGCTGAAACTGACTCGAAAAAAGCCTTTCATCAAGTTACTATTATGTGATGTGAAGCGAACTGCATAGATTCCTAACTAATTTGTGATCTATGGAACTGCTGGTTAAAAGTGTATGTTATTTTTAGGTAAAAGGTTGAGTATTACGTCATCATTTCCAGCCAATAGGAGTGTATTATGTTGAAAATACGTTAATTATTTTGTGACTTTAAAATTAAACAGTGTTATATGATATTTCCCTTCTGATGGAGTTATGTGGTCTATAAAATTTGTTTGACAATCACATCTATTACTTTGAGAGTCAGCTTTTCCATAGAATGCATTTGGTGAGGGTAATTAACTCCCTGCTGTTCCCTCTAGACCAGACGTTTCCTGGGGTTAACTTTATTGAAATAATGAGATTTGGAGGTTTCGTATTTCTTAAGTTTTCGAATGTGTTAAATCTCTGCGACAGAGTGATGATGATTCGAGGGCTCATATTGGTTATGAGACCAAATTCGAAGACGTTCCACTAGTGGTTGCGGACCAATAGAGTTTGTAGGATAGGGAGTGTTTAGAAGAATCTTCCGTAGCATTGGATTAGGTTGATGACGGGCGGTTTTAAGTTTCTCTCTAGCTGTTTGAACATTCTCACTGTTCACTAGTGTCCTAAGAAGTTTGAGAACCTTCAGGGTCAAGGCCGGGGGTTGTCTTCACGCAACCCCAAGCCTGGTTAGGCAACCATCGCAAGACTCAGCCGATGATAAGGATATCCATCTAGCCTAGTGATGGACATTGGACAAGTGCCAAGTTGTGCAGTTTCCGTGCCCATACCGGTGTCCCGAAAGCAGATGTTGTAATCTTTACGGTCTTTGTAATCCGATTTAGAGCCTAGAATATAAGATGCAATTGAAGCCGATTGCAGAACAGCTTTTGATGTTGCAGAGCAGCCATTCAATGAACAATAGAAGCCTGAAGTTAGAACCACTACCTTTGTACTGCGATTTAGATGAATCCCCTTCAAAGCCAATTAACAGACTTATAGAGGTAGATGACAGCAAGAACAGGTACTCTAGTACGGTGGTTTCGAGGAAGTGTCGCACACTATTCAGCAGAAACTCACTGCTCCCCCGCTCACGTTTCCTAAGTGTTTAGTGAATTTAGGACTTATAATTTAAACCTCCGTCCGATTATTATTTAATTAGACTAGTGTATTTGCCCGTTAAAAATAACGGGTCTTCAATAGTTCTTTATTACCCGTTGTTAAGTTATTTTTTAGTAAATTAAAATAAAAATTTAAAAAATCTGTATAAACTGATACTTATTTCATAAGTAAATACATTTAGAAATTGAATGAAAACAGGGAAATTTAAATATCATTATATTCCCGTGCGTATCATAGTTACATTCTTCATGTTTAATACCCGTCGTGTAAAAGCGGACACCAAATAAATAAACACACTAAGGAAATTATTAGTATAGATACTATAGATAGATTGCACCTAATATAAATTATAAGTGTGTTTTTATTAATCTTGTTTCTTTGGTACTATATTTAATTGGATGCTTATTATTGAAATATTTTGAATGTTACGAATAATTGAAATAACTGAATAAAAATAGAAGAAAGCAATGAAGATACACCCCCGGGGTAACCCCCATCGTACAGAAGAGCAGAGATATCCCATTTGTTAACGAAGTAGCTTCCGGAAGCAAAATAGTCATTTTTTCTACTTACTCAAGGCCTTACAATCCATTTGATCTTTCTTAAAATTTTCTATGGTTTGCTAAATATAGATATAAATGAGAGTGGAACTGGTTTATAAAATACCAGTTAATAGGATGGTATTTTTTTTCTAATTATAACACGTATGAATGTCGTTTAAATTGCTATATACGATAGAGCAGGTGCGAATGCCTCCTTATAAGGCAAGACCTGACCCTCTGTCAACTGATGTCCAGATAAAAGAAAGTGGAGAATTTATGTTATTTCCGTCTGATAAAAAAGGAATTATTTACCTTTAAGTATTTGTGAATAATGACATTGACTTATTTAACCCTTCTGTGTGTACTTTATTTACAACTATTGGTGGTTGTTTTAACTCTTCTGTTACTTTATTTACAACTATTAGTGGTTGTTTTAACCCTTCACTGTGCACTTTATTTACAACTATTGGTGGTTGTTTTCCAAGAAGACACAACAATACAATCATGATAAATATAATGAATTAATAATTATAGAGTCAGAATTTACATTAAACAATTTTCTACCTCTAACTTTGATTTATGATCATGATAAATTAGGTACATACGTACAATAAAATCTTTTCTCTTTCGATATTATGTTATTATGTTTTCGATACTGTGTTAATTCAAGCGAATGTGTTACTATGTAAAAAAGGCAAAGTCAATACTAATTCCTAAAGCTACAAAAGTAACCTACAAATTGCAGAAGATGTGTGCGTTACATACACACAAATACACAAAACTGCAAGTTAAAACAAACACTTATACAGTGTAGCACATAGATAGATTATCAAGTAAGATTGTTATCCATAAGGAGAATATTCCACTATTTTTCATAAGACTTTGATCTTTATTGTAGTGCCTCTTAATTCCAATAAACATGAGTCATCACTTTCTAGCACAAAGGAGCAAGAAATAAAAGAGTATCCGATATCACTTCTTGTGGAACACATGATCCAGTGAATCTACTGGAGCGAATGTAACTAGCCAATGAGAGGCAAGCACAGTTAAGCACCTATGACGTAGGAACTGTCTAGACCAATTAGAAACAAGCACTGATTAGCACCTATGACGTAGGAACTGTCTAGTCCAATCAGAAGCAAGCACAGCTCAAACCTATGACGTGGGAACTGTTTAGACCAATCAGGAGTAAGCACAGCTAAGCACCTATAACGTGGAACTGTCTAGACCAATTAGAAACAAGCACTGATTAGCACCTATGACGTAGGAACTGTCTGGACCAATTAGAAGCAAGCACAACTCAGCACCTATGACGTGGGAACTGTTTAGACCAATCAGAAGTAAGCACAGCTAAGCACCTATAACGTGGAACTGTCTAAAGTCTAAACCAATCAAGCAGCAGCAAGCACAACTCAGCACCTATGACGTGTGGACTGTCTAGACCAATCAGCAACAAGCTCAGCTAACCACCTATGACGTGGGAACTGTTTAGACCAATCAGAGTCTCTAGAGTCTAGACCAATCAGAGTCTCTATAGTCTAGACCAATCACATTCTCTAGTCTAGACCAATCAGAGATGATAATTTTTCTTCTCATTTGTGGCGATATGAATTAGCCTAGCATTGCATTGAGGTTAGGTTAGTCGTAGTGGCACTAATTACAGCATACCTTAAATGACTGGCGATAAAGTATTTAGAACTTTACATAGACATGCAATGATCGTATCAACTCTCCTTGTATGGCATCACAGGGTTGGGCAAGTAACTAACATAGAGATTCTATAAAGATAATAAAAACATTGGAGTTGTTACCTAGTTTCTAATTTCATTATAAAGTATTCTGTTGACCAATGACAGACCGGTATTGTTGACCAATGACAGACCGGTACTGTTGACCAATGACAGACCGGTACTGTTGACCAATGACAGACCGGTACTGTTGACCAATGACAGATTGGTAATGTTGACCAATCACAGACCGGTACTGTTGACCAATCACAGACCGGTTCTGTTGACCAATGACAGACCGGTACTGTTGACCAATCACAGACCGGTACTGTTGGCCAATCACAGACCGGTTCTGTTGACCAATGACAGACCGGTTCTGTTGACCAATCACAGACCGGTACTGTTGGCCAATCACAGACCGGTTCTGTTGACCAATGACAGACCGGTTCTGTTGACCAATCATGACGCATACATCTCTTATCTAATCAGAAAATTGTTATACCTTTCTCCATGTGTTATCACCAGTACTAGGGTAAGTTATGAATTATCGGCCAGTATTACATCTTCGGTCAAGTAAAAAAAAATTATGAATTCCAATAAAAATATTAATTAAATAATAATTATTATATAGTTTTTTCTTATATGACCGAAAATGTGAAACTGACTGATAATTCATAACTTACCCTACCTGTCCCTATGACGTCATCTATGCGTCATACTAGTACCTACTACTGCGACTACATACCACTATACTTTCAATGACTCATTTCAAGGTTCATTTTGCAAAGTCAGGGGAAAAGTTACAATGCATTAATATATTTCCATGGTGTGATATTATCTTTGTTATTGAATTGTGATTGTGTTCAATTTACACAAATTGTCTTTTTAAGTTGTTGCATAATAAATTCCTTCGTCAGATATATGACATAAAAAGTACCGAAACATATTTCAATTCATGCAAAAAATTACCTAAAACTTTGATTAAATTTACTATCTTAGAATTAATATAATATTTATTTTAAATCATAAAGCATTTTAAAGAACAGTTCATCATTTTACAGAAGAAATCACTTATCTAATCAACATAGGAATATGCAATTCTCCAGTCTAACTCTAAACATGCGACTACATCGCTACAATGTGTCTTTTTTGTTAGTCTGCACTTAGATGAAACTTGATCAGTAAGCAAAAAAAAAAGTGCACTGTAACAGGTTTGAGTGAGAAACGTAACGCCCATTTAGAAAATAAGACTGTCTGTAGTATGCTATGTACCCTTAGTAACTAAGACTGTCTGTAGTATGCTATGTACCCTTAGTAACTAAGACTGTCTGTAGTATGCTATGTACCACTTTAGTAACTAAGACTGTCTGTAGCATGCTATGTACCACTTTAGTAACTAAGACTGTCTGTAGTATGCTATGTACCCTTAGTAACTAAGACTGTCTGTAGTATGCTATGTACCACTTTAGTAACTAAGACTGTCTGTAGTATGCTATGTACCACTTTAGTAACTAAGACTGTCTGTAGTATGCTATGTACCACTTTAGTAGCTAAGACTGTCTGTAGTATGCTATGTACCCTTAGTCACTAAGACTGTCTGTAGTATGCTATGTACCCTTAGTAACTAAGACTGTCTGTAGTATGCTATGTACCACTTTAGTAGCTAAGACTGTCTGTAGTATGCTATGTACCCTTAGTAACTAAGACTGTCTGTAGTATGCTATGTACCACTTTAGTAGCTAAGACTGTCTGTAGTATGCTATGTACCCTTAGTCACTAAGACTGTCTGTAGTATGCTATGTACCCTTAGTAACTAAGACTGTCTGTAGTATGCTATGTACCACTTTAGTAGCTAAGACTGTCTGTAGTATGCTATGTACCCTTAGTCACTAAGACTGTCTGTAGTATGCTATGTACCACTTTACTAACTAAGACTGTCTGTAGTATGCTATGTACCCTTAGTCACTAAGACTGTCTGTAGTATGCTATGTACCCTTAGTAACTAAGACTGTCTGTAGTATGCTATGTACCCTTAATAACTAAGACTGTCTGTAGTATGCTATGTACCACTTTAGTAGCTAAGACTGTCTGTAGTATGCTATGTACCCTTAGTCACTAAGACTGTCTGTAGTATGCTATGTACCCTTAGTAACTAAGACTGTCTGTAGTATGCTATGTACCCTTAGTCACTAAGACTGTCTGTAGTATGCTATGTACCACTTTACTAACTAAGACTGTCTGTAGTATGCTATGTACCCTTAGTCACTAAGACTGTCTGTAGTATGCTATGTACCACTTTACTAACTAAGACTGTCTGTAGTATGCTATGTACCACTTTACTAACTAAGACTGTCTGTAGTATGCTATGTACCCTTAGTCACTAAGACTGTCTGTAGTATGCTATATGTACCCTTAGTAACTAAGACTGTCTGTAGTATGCTATGTACCACTTTAGTAGCTAAGACTGTCTGTAGTATGCTATGTACCCTTAGTCACTAAGACTGTCTGTAGTATGCTATGTACCCTTAGTCACTAAGACTGTCTGTAGTATGCTATGTACCACTTTAGTTACTAAGACTGTCTGTAGTATGCTATGTACCCTTAGTAACTAAGACTGTCTGTAGTATGCTATGTACCCTTAGTAGCTAAGACTGTCTGTAGTATGCTATGTACCCTTAGTCACTAAGACTGTCTGTAGTATGCTATGTACCACTTTAGTTACTAAGACTGTCTGTAGTATGCTATGTACCACTTTAGTAGCTAAGACTGTCTGTAGTATGCTATGTACCCTTAGTCACTAAGACTGTCTGTAGTATGCTATGTACCCTTAGTAACTAAGACTGTCTGTAGTATGCTATGTACCACTTTAGTAGCTAAGACTGTCTGTAGTATGCTATGTACTCTTAGTAACTAAGACTGTCTGTAGTATGCTATGTACCCTTAGTCACTAAGACTGTCTGTAGTATGCTATGTACCACTTTAGTAACTAAGACTGTCTGTAGTATGCTATGTACCACTTTAGTTACTAAGACTGTCTGTAGTATGCTAAATATATTTTTTAACTTTTTATGAAACCTAAAAATGTCTTTGACTTCAATTCCTCAAATGTCAGAATTAAATTCAATGAGATAATTTCCAGTTTAATTAAATAAAAGTTCGTTTTCGCCGACAACGGAAATAAATTCAATCAACTTAACAGAAAATAAAAATAATTTAATAATAGTACCTCGATGTTCATTAAAATATCTAATTAATATTACGTAATTTATTATGAAATAAATCGAAATAATTCCTATAACTTACTAACATGAATAAGTCTAATATTTAGAATAACTTTTATAATTTATTAAATTGAATTTTTAATAAATTTTATAAATTATTAAAAAAAAAATTTATAATAAATTTTATAAAATATTATTTTACGAACAAACCATTTTTTCTTTCCAGGACCACGAAGCCACACACCCAGCCCCTGCCGAGATCAAACTTAACGTAGAGGGGTCCTGCCCCCCTCCTGTCCACTCCATGCCCCCCGGACTGTGTGCTCAGCCCCCCTGTACATCGCACATGATGTGCTACCCCCAAAAAATGTGTTGCTTCAATGGGTGTACCTACACTTGTTCATCACCCATCAAACCCCCACCAGGTGAGATTAAATGGGGGAAAATTAGCATATGGGGTAAGTCACGAATTATCGAACAGTTCCTCATTTTCGGTCATATAAGAAAAAACGATATTGTAATAATTATTTTCTTTTTAAATTAAATTATCATAATATAGTTTTTCTTCTATGAGTGAAGATGTAAAACTGCCTGATAAGGATAATTTTGTACTCTTAAATTATGCGATCATAATTAAAGGAACAGTGAAACAAGTTCAACATTTTTGTTTATTGCAAAGGAACGAGTCAACGAAAATACCTAAAACTTAACAAAAATGAAGTTACACATCCTGTGGGTGTTTGCTAGAAATATTAGCAAAAGGAAACAAATAATTGCCCAAATATTCACCATTGCCATCAGAGGCCGAAAAAGACACCGAGCGAAAGTTAATGAACAGTTATGAAAAAAAAATGTTGTAAACGAAGTAATCGTCGTTTAAAAGTAGAAAATAGTTATAAAAGGTTAACAAATTGATGAAATTATTATAACAAAACACACACCGTCAGGACACCTGTCTATTCGGATGAAGTATCGCTCTGTGAAAAACGTCTCATTTTGTGCCATCACAAGGATGGGAAGTCACTTTGTGAAATATTTCTCGTGAAATCACTGGATCACATTGTCTCAGTGTTTCTAGATTCACAGTTTCTAAAAGTTTGAACAGGGTAGGATTGAAAGCAAGGATGCTGGCATCAAAACCTCTTCTATAGAAAAATAGTCAACGCCGAAGACCATGTCGCTTTTTCAAAGGATCGTGGTCCATGGTTCATTTCGGCTACGAGTGGGATATTAATGTAATTCGTAGTAACGGCAAAAGGTATATTCGGTATAATGTGGGTGAACGACTGACTGTCCGTTAAGAAAACAGTGAAACATGGAGACGACAGCGTGATGGTTTGGGGCATCATTTCTGCAGCGGGCCCTATCGTTCGTCTGGTCAACGCGGTAATTAACAAGCAGCTTCTCATCTGCCATTTTATTCCATATTTGCAATCATTCCTTGTTCAACTACGAATTTTTTATGTAAAGCAATGCTCCTTTTCACCATAGATATTATACTACAGTAAAATGCACTACTCTCGCAAATTTCTGTTTCAAAAAATCTTTGTGCTGCCATCTAGGTTTCATAGCGGGAGATAGAATTGAAATGTATAGTAAGAACAATCGAGATATGGTGTGACGTTCAAACAGCAACACCATAAATTATAATCATATTTAAGACAACTAATGAGCGTGAAATTATAAAACTGATTATTTATTGCTATTATTAAGAACAGAAATAGATCCATTCAAGTTATTCACACTGCTAAACCTTAATTATCTATTTATGATTGCTGCTTTTATGACGTCACGGTCACAAATCACTCGATTTGTGACAACAGCTCACAAAGCTGATGTCACACAAAATATTGAGAAGCAAGCGCTTTACTCTTCAGTACCTACCCTAGTAGGAATACCAACATTTAACAAAGTGACAATGTGAGTGATTTGTGACCATGACGTAAGCAAGGCAACAGATTTATAGGGTGTTTGGGGTTTACAAGTTCAACAAAATGAATAAATCTACAAAATAATTTTTATGGTATAAATTATTAAACAGTTCTTACAATTTTATGTTCTTCAGTTGTCTTAAATATGATTTTAGAGTGTTGCTGTTATGACGTCACGCACACAACAATCTCCATTGTCCTTACTATATTTCAATTCTATTTCCCGCTATGAAACCTAGATGGCGACACAAATAAATTTTCAAACAAAAAATTTGCAAGAGTCGTGTTTCTTCTGTAGTTTATTATCTTTGTTTTCACTTTGCCAAAACTGTGAATTCTTACATTTAAAGCAAAGGAAGAGCCCCAACTTGAACCTAATATAAAACATCTGGAAAGTATCTGGTGAAAAGGGTTCATGACCGCAATACCAAAAATCAAGAACAATTCAGTAGAACTCCTCTATAGTGAACTCCTTTATAGTGAACCATCCTGAGTAGAGTCCTGTATAGTGAACTTACAACAACGCGCATACTTAGAGAACATATTTAGTTTAGTCTGCAACAAATGACTATAAGTTTTCTATGCATCTATATATAGTAAATTAGTTCTATTTCATTAAAAAAGAGTTCTACCAGTAGAACTCCTCTATAGTGAAGTCATGTGTTGGGACTTCACTATAGAGGAATTTCTAAAAGGAGAGGGCAGAAGATAACTCCATCTTTCTGCTGAATATAGATTGCATCCTGTAACAATCGATTAAACCAGGTTATTAAATGAAGGACTCTTCACAAATAGCTAATTAACAAATGATTAAAGTATTTATAGTTATTCCCTAAATTTTACTCGGTGTCCTTTTCGATCTCTTATGGCAATAGTTGAATATTTAGGTCATTATTCGTTTCATTTTGTTGATATTCCTAGCAAACACCCACAGGATGTGTAACTTTATTCTGGTTAATTTTTACGTGTTTTACTTCACTCATTCCTTTGCAATAAACAAAAATGTTGAACTTGTTTCACTGTCCCTTGATTATAGGTACTACAAAAAAAAGAATAAAATTTTAAAAAGAATGTAAATAAGGTTTGCAATGATGTAGATAATATTTTAGCTAATGATTTCAATGCCTTGGTTTCAAGAATTAATAAACATTATTACGAAATAATAATGTTTTCATGATTTTAACTTTATTGTGATGCATGTGATGTATATCTCGTTAGATGAAATAAACTATATTATTAATATAATTTTCTTTATTTCTTTTCACAGTGATAGACTGGGTGGAAGATAGTGTCAATAGAAGACCAATACTGGGTGAGTGATAGGAGGTGTAAACTAACCCTTCACAGTGTATATTTTACCTTCGCAAAACTGGGGAAAGTTATGTTTTGGTGAGATTTATTTGTGGACTTGTTATTTGAATTGCCTGAAATCTATTGGGAAGGTTGGTCATTATGCAGGAACCATTTGACTAGATTTTGGAAGCGATTGGGTCAGAGGTCACGGTCATTCACAACTCAAGGAATGTTCGATGGTCAAGGTCATTTATAAGCGGGGGCGAAGGAATTCGCTCTACGAGCACTCGTTCTAGTTGTTTTAGAAGATTAAATAAAGAATATTATTCAGACTAAAAAGAAAATATAAATTTACCTCTAATGTTGAGAACATTGAGAGAAAAAAATTTTGCGAGTCAACCTGACTCATCGCTTGAGTCAAGGCTGCAAAACTACAATATTGGAATCTTTTTTCTTGACCGACTCTATCCGAGTCAATCTGACTATGAATTAGGAGTCAATTTGACTTTTGTTTTTCAGTGAAATGTTAGGATGAGTCAAATTGACTCACATTTTTGAGCCGGTTGTGGGACAAACTGAACACTCAAATTTTGAGTCAATTTGACTCGTATTTTATTTCAGTGCAGACATCGAAACTAATTACATTTGAAAGTAAAAGAAAGTCTTTTTCATCATAATAATGTACTCAGGTGATGTCAAATCTATTTACAGGTATACTATATGTACTGTCATTATAATTATTGCACTATTAATGATAGGGTGAGTTCCAATTACCGACAGTTCCACAATTTCGATTAGGTATGTAAGAAAGAATTTGGTATAATTATAATATGAAAATTAATAGATAAAATATATATTATTTTTCTTATGTGATCGAAAACAGGATACCGTCCGATAACTCGGAACTTACCCTATATGTATTTACAGATACTTGATATTTATGTCTGTTTTGATTATAATTAATAATTTTTTTAAATTTATTTCACAAATAATTATTTTTGTCAGACCCCCTGAACCCCCGCCTGCCCCTACGGTTCGAATCGTCCCCCCTCTATTACGGTACTGGTGGGGGGGAGACCATCGTACTTCCCGGGGGATGCACGCTATCGGCACAGAAGTACAGTGAGCTCAAAAAATTCATGACTGCTGAGAGCATTCAAGACTGGTGAGAAAAAAAAAAATTCTTAGAAGATTATGGTTGGGCCATCGAAGATTATGAGGGGAAAGTTATGGTGGGGGCAATCATAATTTTCTAAATATGACTTCACCATAACTTCCCTGTATAATATTCTATGGCCCCACCATAACTTTCCTTCTGGGGGTTCTAGATCAATTGATCCCCGGTCATTTGATTCCCTTACCATTTGATTTCCGGTCAATTGATTCACAAACATTTTTCCGTTTATACACCTAGAATTCATTTACTAATGGAGTATGCATTGTAATAATTACTTATAATGGAAATATACACTTTACAGTCCATTAAGTTTTTTAAAGAACCTGACTATAATGAAGGTAAAAACAGCTAACAGAAATCTTTTTATATTCAAATAGGTAACAATAAATGCTCTCAAATTCACATTCCGACAACAAAAAAAATTAAATGGTATAATCCAATGTTCAGGAATACCCCACTCTTATTATAACTAGCACATACAAGTCAAATAAATCAGGAACATGTCTCGTAATTATTTCTCCTGGTATAGAAACTAATTGAGGAGTAACTTTTGACAATTTTATCGGTAGTTTTCCGTTAAGCTTTTTTCGCCGTAACTACTACAAACAATATCATCCTGCAGGTGGGAAATATCAAAATCATTTTATGGTAAATAATTGAGGTATATTGTTTATAAAATGTATAAACCATGAAAATCATAATGTTTGTAATAGTTACAGCGAAAACAGCTTAACTGAAAGTTAGGTATATTCACTTGAAGCTTACGAATGAACCAATCAATAGTTGGTTAATATTTCCTATCACCTGTAATATGTTTTCTGACTAGTTGTAAATGTAAATTAATTGTAAATAAAAAATCATTAATTTGTTGCGGTAATCAGTTCTAGTTGTTTGAACTATGTTTTTTTTTATTATACATAAAATTTATTCTATAAATAGTTGATGTGAATTTGATTCACAAGTTTTATTTATTATTTAAAAGTAGATGCCAATTTTTATATAGAAATAAAGATTCCAATAAATTATTGTGTGCTAAGTATAAAAGCAAACAAAAAATAGGACTGGGAATCAAATTACCAGGGACCAATTGACCGGGGATCAAATGACCTCTGTGTAATAGAAGTGTTATTAAATATCATATAAATCATTATAGCATTCAAGAAGGATAAGTTTCGAGTTACCGGACAGTTCAACTTTATCGTACGAACGCGTTAGAAAAATTTATAAAAATTATTATTGAACTTTTATTTCAATTATTATATAATTTTTCTTATATGACCGAAAATGTGAGACTTTCCGATAACTTGGAAGATACCCTATAGTACTCATTATATTCATGATATATATTCAAGGAGATGTTCCATAATTGTATATAAACAGACGATGTCATCTGTAAAGGTAGAATTGCTAAAACTACTTCTCGTATTTACTTTACCTTTTCTGCAACTGATATCATTAGAGATAATATCTTATAAAGTTATGTATTGATTTGAAAGAATGTAAGTATATACGTATATACAGTCATAATTACATATAGGTATATACCATATAGTCTGAATATATATAAGTATATATAGTCTGATTATATATATAGGTATATAGATTATAGAGGGGGTTTCATTTCAACTTGCAAAGAAATTAAAATAAAAACTTTTTTCAGTGATAACGAAATGTCGAAAAATGCTTCGTTATCGAGTCTAAATATTTCCAATAAAGATGTAGCTATAAGACGAAACTGGATATAGAAGCTTCATCTAAATCTGAACTGTTAGCTTTCGAGGTTAATCAAATTAGAGGGGGTTGTACTCAATTACCGTCAGTTGCCATATATACCGATGTCAGAAAACCTTTCAACAGAAAGAAATAATTATTATCATTTTTATTTATTTTTCAGTTTGTGCAGCAACGGAGAAGTCGTTTGTGAAGTGAAGTCTACTCCTTGAAACTGAACGTGAAGATTGCTAGTAGAACGTGAAGATTGGCTAGTAGAGCGTGAAGATTGGCTGGTAGAACGTGAAGATTAGCTAGTAGAACGTGAAGATTGGCTAGTAGAACGTGAAGATTGGCTAGTAGAACGTGAAGATTGGCCAGTAGAACGTGAAGATTGGCTAGTAGAACGTGAAGATTGGCTAGTAGAACGTGAAGATTGGCAAATAGAACGTGAAGATTGGCAAATAGAACGTGAAGAGTAGCAAATAGAACGTGAAGATTGGCAAATAGAACGTGAAGAGTGGCAAATAGAACGTGAAGATTGGCAAATAGAACGTGAAGAATGGCAAATAGAACGTGAAGACTGGCAAATAGAACGTGAAGATTGGCAAATAGAACGTGAAGAGTGGCAAATAGAACGTGAAGATTGGCTAGTAGAACGTGAAGATTGGCAAATAGAACGTGAAGATTGGCAAATAGAACGTGAAGAGTGGCAAATAGAACGTGAAGATTGGCAAATAGAACGTGAAGACTGGCAAATAGAACGTGAAGATTGGCAAATAGAACGTGAAGATTGGCAAATAGAACGTGAAGATTGGCAAATAGAACGTGAAGACTGGCAAATAGAACGTGAAGATTGGCAAATAGAACGTGAAGAGTGGCAAATAGAACGTGAAGATTGGCAAATAGAACGTGAAGAATGGCAAATAGAACGTGAAGACTGGCAAATAGAACGTGAAGATTGGCAAATAGAACGTGAAGACTGGCAAATAGAACGTGAAGATTGGCTAGTAGAACGTGAAGATTGGCAAATAGAACGTGAAGATTGGCAAATAGAACGTGAAGAGTGGCAAATAGAACGTGAAGATTGGCAAATAGAACGTGAAGATTGGCAAATAGAACGTGAAGACTGGCAAATAGAACGTGAAGATTGGCAAATAGAACGTGAAGAGTGGCAAATAGAACGTGAAGATTGGCAAATAGAACGTGAAGAATGGCAAATAGAACGTGAAGACTGGCAAATAGAACGTTAAGAGTTGAACAGTAAATGCAGTGCCAAATGATTTAATATCAAGTTTGAGAGTTTCTTGTAATATGGTACAAATAGTTAAGTAGAATCAGAAGGAGTTGGCTATTCTTTTCCAGTTACTTTTGGTTGGCTAAAGTGAATAAATTCTAGCAGTGAATGAATATTTTAACAAACTTTAAGAACTGTTACCTACAAACTTTTCAAGACAATTAGACTTGTTAAAGGCCATCCATTGATTCGAATATATAATTTCGAATCGTGAGAGTTATGATCGACTTTATTGTATTAGGAAGATAACATTAATTGAAGTCATTACAGTGAAACAACTGAGTTATGAAGTATTAGCTGGTTCATAACTTGGGTGCACTAGATAGTTTTCTATGATTAAATTCATAGAAAACTTTCTATGATTTAAATCATAGAAAACTATGATCATTGAGAGATAACTATGACGCAATTCTTGACGTATATCGTTTTCTATAATTTAAACATAGAAAATACTTCATAACTCAGGTCCTTCATTACTCGAGTGCATCAAAACTCAGGAGTTTTACTGTACTAGGGTTGTAACTATATTCTCTTGAAAAATATTCTCCGTTTTATCGTAATATTTTCTTTTATGCCCTCAAATACGCTTTATATTCTTTTCATGCTTAATTCACAAAAGTTCAGTAATTCGATTGATAAACTTGATGGATATATTAGCAATCCCTTTAAATCGGTGACCGGTATATTCCACCCCGGTAAATTCCACCCCACTTTACAGGTTAGGTTTGGTTAGCTATTAATATTACTCATTTATTAATATTATATGTAATACTAGGTAACTTGCATTTTCACTGTAGCAAATTAAACCTTTTGCTGGTTAATAACAAGCTTTAAAGTTTTCACTGCTCATGTGATAGAACAGCAGAAAAAAAGGTTGTTTGAACGCATTTATCAGTTTAGGTATTTAGATTTTCAATCTCAAGCTGATTTTCTCCCCTATCGCCAACACAACAGCGATATTAATTGTAAGATGATGTCATATTAGTATTTATTGTTATATTTATTTCATTTTGAATTTGGTATTTTAACTTCTTGTAAAAGTGGTGGTTTTTGACCGAAGGCTTTTTTCAATATGTTTTTTTAACCATGAAGTTTTTGATGGGGAGGGGGAATTATTGCACAGGGTTTTAAGACTGGGAGATTATTGCCTTTTTTGCATTGAGAGATTTTGATCACGGGGAATTTGGTCCCAGAATCCAATACAGCAACTTATTAGCAAAGAGCGAAAACATTGAATGGTTGTCCCTGCCAGTCGACCCTTTCCATACCTCATCCAACCATTGTTGCAGGAGCACATGTGTACTGTGCAGTTTCATGTTAAAAAGGAATTGATATTAACTCTTTCAAAACGTAAACTTTGAAATAAACTACCATATTAAATTTTGTAGTTTTATTAGGATAAAGTTTCAATTGACTTGTGCTACCTCTAAATATTGTCTAAATGTCTCAGGATATCGTCTGAATTTTTTTTTTTCATCGGTACAAATTATTTAACAAATGGCCATCTAAAAATAAAATCTTTTGAGTTTTTATTGTCACCCAAATGAGAATTGTCGCAGGGGTGGAATATACCTAGACCCATTTAAATCTCATTTGAATACTTTATCATGTTTCGGTGCAATGGAAATCTTTGAAGAGTTTAAACAAGTCGAATTAACTTTAATCATATCATATGGATCCAATGTGTACATCGTCTGATAAAGTTCAGTCACAGTAATATCGTGTAAATATAACGTACACTTTAAAGGTTATTCGTTACAGTGAACTAAAAAACATAATAGAATTTATACGCATATAATTAACGTGCTAGAAATGAATTCTCACTAAAGCATTGACCTTAATTCTGCTTTCATGCTCTAATAATTTTGGCATGTACTGTTGGGCTGAGAAACGGTCTTCTAAATACCTACTTTCTATTGTCTTTTGTATATATTTATTTGTTAGTTGTATCAAGGTAGTTTTTGCTTATATGGCGTATCTCTGAATAGAAAATATATTACTTTTATTGATAATATTTACTCATGGAAAGAATATTTTATAATAAAAATTATGTTTTTCATATTCGGAATATGCTTTATTTTGAATATGCTCAATATTATATTTTTATGCTAAAAGCATAATGTCACAACCCTATTTATTACAAGGAAATTGTTTAAACTATTGGATCAATTATTATTTGGTCCTATTTATTAAATGTATTTATTTAGTGAATATAAAACAACATTTACATTATATTCTAGTTCCTTTTTATTTCAAGCTTTTGTGTTTATACTTTAAGTGAATTTACCCAGATGTAATTATGAAGTAATTAAACGTTATAGATTGATAACTATAGTTAGAAATTTGTTAATTTAAGAATTTTTTAAATAGCATCATATATGATGTCTCATTTAATATTGTAAATAGATCCTATTTTACCAGAAAACTTTTTACTTATTTTCCAAAGGAAGGAGAATGAAAATATTTTTATCATGTAAAATATTTATGTAAAATTTGTCAATAATAAAAATGGTTAATTTTCCTCCAAATGATTTAATAGCAACGAAGCTGCCTAAGGTAAGATTATATACACGAGAATCTAAAGAAAAAACATCATTAAAAAACATTCAAAGAAAATCCTAAAATAAATAGTAGAATGAGTAAAAAAAAATACTAAAGAGAATCGTGGAAAGGAATTTAAAAGGAACTAAATTTAGCGATCTGGTTTTAACATTTGGAGGATTGTAGAGAATAATTCTTTTGTACATTCAGTTTAGTAGCTAGCACTTTACTATGTATATAATTACATAAGAATCTTAAACTGATCAACTATACATAGTTAGCTTAAAGAGAGCTATATACACCTAACACATCTTTCTATGCCCATAATTAACTCGAGTGTGCTCGCACTGAGGCTCCATGCGCTTCAAAACAAAATACTTCACAGTAGAAGACCTAAGGAAAATGTCATAGTGGAGTCAGAATAGCTACTCTGTGTTTTCCTAGTTGCCGAAAATGTACGTGGATGGAAGAGGAAAATGAAGAGGTGATAGCACGTTTTATTTGTACTGCTTTTTCAATGTCAACCCAAATTACAACAGTTCAGGGTGCTGTAGGTAGGTAGGTGTTATTACCGTATTTTAGTTTTGAAATGAGAATCAGTGTTGTTTGCTAAAGGTAAAGATTGAGCGATGTGAGGACAATTTAAATTAAAAGAAGATGAGAAAGATAGCTACAAAAAATAGTCATAAATTTCATAAGAAAATCACAAGTAAAATTAATAGCTGCAATAATTAATTTAGCTGCAATAAAACCATAGCATTTTCTAGGGAAAATAAATAGATAGAGCAACAACAATCAGTGAAATAGTAAATAAAAAACTAAAAAGGAGAATACAATAAAGAATTTCGAGATCTAAATGATATTACTTCTACCAAAATAACTGAAAACAGCAATAAAATACTGAGCCAGGAATTAACTTAAAATATTATGGCAGAATCATTGGGGAAAAAAGCCCTGCCTATATTAGGCTGTGTATTATTATTTCCTCCTAAGAATTTAGTCTAAAGGGCCGTACACACGTAGGGTTGTTTAAGTCTTTCCACCAGACTTTTTGCTTAGCTCCTCCTACTTTTCCAATAAGAATATAAGAAAAAACGATATAATAATTATTTATTTTCTTATATTCTCGTGGAAAAAGTAGGAGGAGCTTAGCAAAAAGTCTGGTGGAAAGACTTTAAAAACACTACGTATGTACGGCATTTAAGTGAGAAATTATTAAATAATGTCTATTTACTAATTTGTATTAAATTGTTGGAACCAATGTGGGAGAGAGAGAGAGGGTTGCCTTAACTATAGAATGCGGTGGCTTATTGCTCTGTGTGTTACAATTGCATAGGTACTAAGGCTACGGACAGTCACTTGCAGCAACCGCCACTTACGAGAGTAACTGTACACTCTTTTATACATTACCACGACTTAACCAGCATGAGCAAAGTACAAGACAAAACAAAATATAAACAAAGTATAACAATGACACATGGTTGTCTCTCGGGATAATCCGTTAGCTAGTTGATTCACTTCACAGGCGCGTCTTTAACATTTGTTTACAAAAATATCACAGCTCAACTAAAAGAGTTGGTGGTGCACACTATTCTTCTGTGGACCACTAGTGGTTCCGTGAACCAGATAGTCGAGAGTAGGTACATAGAACACATAGATAACTAGGTGTGTTTTTCCTTGCATAGAGTGATAGAAGAAGCACCCAACAATTCAATAAATAATGGCGCGGGTTAAATAAAGTATCTTGGAGCAAGTGAGGTAGCGAAAAAAAAACTTCATTACAATTGGTTAGCTAGAACATCTTATTTAGGGCCTCCGTATGGATAGCCCCCTTGGGGCACCATACCGGGTGGTGGAGCCATCCCAGGACCAGGCCCGGACATCATGGACGGAGGTATGGAACCCATGTGATGCCCTTGACCCATATGAGGCCCTTGACCCATGTGTGGACCCTGTCCCATATGAGGAGGACCCATCATGTGTGGATGGCGAGTATTTGTTGCATATAATTGTTGTTGAAAACTATGGTACTGAGCTGCATAGGAGGGGTCCGCGGGACTGGGGGGCATGAACCCGCCACCAGGACCATTTGTACCATTGGGTCCTTGACCTTTAAAGTTATTGGATTGTGTCATAGAAGGGGGGAGGGGTTGGGAAGCTTCGCCCAGACCGGGAGAACCCTTATTGCTGTAGCCTGGCATCATTTGACACGGTCCATTAGGACCCATTGGACCGTTAGGTCCCATAGGGCCATTTGGACCCATTGAGCCGTTGGGTCCCATTGGACCATTAGAAACCATTGGACCGTTAGGACCCATTGGGCCATTAGGACCCATTGGACCGTTAGGACCCATCGGACCGTTAGGACCCATAGGGCCATTTGGTCCTATTGGACCGTGAGGACCCATAGGACCACCCATTTGATACATGTCACCGCCCATACCAGGCATCATGCCAGAACTAGGACCTCTCATGATTGGCCCAGAGGGACATCTAGGTCCCATCATCTGTCCTCCAGGAACCATTTGGCCCATCATTGCAGGGTTCATTGGCATTGGACCATTAGGTCCCATAGTCATAGGGCCACCGGGTGGACAATTGGGACCCATCATTCCTGGACCTCCCATTGGTCCACTCATGCCTCCATGAGGAACCATTCCTCCCATTGGACCACCTGACCAATACCCATACCTTGGTCCCTGCATGTGGGGGACCAGACATTGAATACTGGGCTGGACTGTGTCCCATGCTACTAGACATAGAAGAGGGTATGCTTCCCATTGGACCATTGGAACACTGCATTGGACCCATGGCACCGTTGGGAGCACTCATGGTGGACGGTATGCTGTTTGGTCCCATTGTAGAAGGACTAGGAGCTCTTGGGAAATCTTGTCCCATACTAGGGCGAGGACCACTGCTCGGTCTTGGAGGGACGTATTGCATAGTGTTCATGCCAGGCTTCCCTTGCACGTTACCACCGTTAAAATTAGGAGCCATTGGACCAGAACAGGACATTGGGATGCCCGGTCTGGGACCCATCATGCGTGGATTGGGTACCATCATGCCCATGGTTCCGGGAGAAGCCCTGTGACCAGGCGATGACATCATTGAAGGTGAGGAAGAGACGGGAGGCATTAGCATTCCTACAGTGGGGTCCATTGACGGAATGGGGGGCACCACAGGGGGGTCAGGTTGCCCCGCATTTGTCAGTTGTTGACTCATTTGAGCCATGGAGGAGATGGGGTCAAAGAGTTTCGACTGGACTGGAGTGACAGCTGAGGGATTGAGGGCATGTTACTTAACTCCATCTCTATGGGAGCACCATTATTGTTACCAGGCATCTTGCCTGCCATGGGAGCCGAGAATCTACCAGAGGGGAGCATCTCCTGATTGCCCTGAGGTAAGGGTGAGGATCCAGGGTAGCCACTGACGGGGGTGCTGGGCCCACTGCAAGAGGACCCTTTGGGGGATGGTACTGGGAAGCCCTTCATGTCCATAGGTACGGGTGTGCGGGGGTTGCCCCCTGAGACGGGTGTGGTTGGCGCTGCTGGAGAGGGTTGCTGTTGGTTGAATCGTTGGTGCTTGGAGGAGTCCTGAGGAGGAGTGGAGGTTGAGGTTGCGGGGGAAGAGGCGGTGAGAGGTGTTGCTACATTGGAGCTGCTGGTTGTTGTGGTTGCTTGCCCACTACCAGCAGTGCTGTCAACTGAACCAGCAACACTGAAAAACAAGAGAAATGTTAAAAAGAGAAAAACACAAAAAGTGACAAAGAAAATGTTCAAAAGGTAATCTTATTAATTCATAGATTTCTACCCAGTTAATTCCTGTGATTTTACTTATTTAATTCATATGTTTTACTCATTTAATTGGTATGACATTACTCACGGTGACATGATATCCCCATCTCGCACGGTAGACGTATTATTCGGTTGCTTCTGAATAGTCAACTCCTGACCATCAAAAGTATTTAAATATTGTATTTGTTGAGGAGAAGGCACGGGCATCAAACTAGCCTCCTTGTTCCCCATTGGAGCTCATGGTTCCCGCCACCACTGGTGGGGGACACATCTGCTGCTGAGGAGTCAATGGTTGGCTCATCCCCTGGGGGGTGTGGGGCTGACTGTTGACAGGGGATGGGGGTATCGTGGGGGTTGGGGGTTTTGCTTCCTTTACTACAATTTACTGTTGGGGGTTGAGAGCCAGGAAAACTATTCAAAGGTCGCCCATAGGGGTCCATTGGATTGCATCCCATTTGAGAGACGGGTGTCATGGAGGAGGGACTGCTAGTGGGGCCTAAGGGGGTGGAGGGATTGCTTAGGGAGGGTCTGGGGGTTGATTGCCTGGGACTGGGAACATTGGGGTACATGGAGGGGGAACCGGGGGAGCCAGTAGGCCCGTTCGGTCTGGGAACATGATAAGGGGGAGGGGGGCCTTGTGATCTATTGTTAGAGTTTCTTATGGGCCCGGGAGCACCGGTTTGCATCATTCCGCACCGGGACCCATCATGGGTCCCATAGGTCCCATCATCCCACTACTGCCCATTGGACCTCCCATTGCACCATTAGCACCCATCATATTATTACTCATCATGGGACCACCTGGTCCCATTGGTCCCATCCCTGAGGGACACATACCATTGTTGGGACCCATTCCATTCATTGGTCCCATTGGCATACCACCAGGGCCCATATTACCACCCACCACACATGGGATTATTCGGACCCATACCACCTGGCATTGACATTCCAGGGCCCATATGACCGGGACCCATCCCTTGTGGTCCCATAGACATCATACCGCCCATTGGGTTAACCATCTGGACCCATTATTCCGCAGGGTGGCATGGGCCCACCTTTCTTTCTTTTACTTTCAAAAAATTCGGATTGCATTCTTTGCCATTCCATGGAATTCATGTGAGGTTGGGGACCATTGGGGCCCATCATCATGGGTTGGCCCATTGGATTCATCATTCGCATCCCACCAGGTCCCATGATACAATTAGGGCCCATACCTCCTGATTGGGCATCATGCCACCCGGGTCCACCCATGCCCATGTACGGTCCCATTCCCTGGTTAGGACCCATACCCGGGCCCATACTCATTGGACTGTGCCCCATACCGGGTGAAGGCCCACCCATGCAGTTGGCTGGGATGGGTGAGGGGCCCATGTTATTCTGTGACACTGCGATGGAGGAAGAAGTGGGTGGATTGGGGGTGGGTTGGGAGACACTGGAGGGGGATTGTGTGATGGGGGTGGGGGATTGGCTTACAGAGGAGGGGGTGCTAGTTTGGGGGGTGGGGGCACTGGTGGAGGGAGGGGAGCTAGTCATGGGGGGTGGATTGGAGGGAGAGTTACTATTGCATGTGGTGGGAGTGGGGGTGGATGAGGAAGTGGTGGGGGCTGTGGTGGATTGGGTGGAGCTGGTGGGGGTTTGAGTGTTGGCAGGAGTTTCTCCTCCCTGCAGTTCAGGCAGAAGGAGCGCCTGCATCTGCCTCAGTCTCGCCATCTGCTCCTCCCTGTGTTGCCTCTGTTCTGGTGTGAGGAAATCATCTTTGTTCGAACTGTTGGGGCCGCAGGGAGCTGTGGGAGAGAGACAGATTAGACGGATAGAAATAAGACAGGAAGTGGACAGAAAGTAGAGACAGAGAGTAATTAGACAGGAGGTAGAGGAAGCCATTTTATATCTGTGTTTTAATTCATAAAGATTTACTAATCATTAACATTAACTTGTTCTTTAAAAGACAATTAAAATAATAGCAGATTTGGTATATTATTTGATGATTTAGCTACACAAAATAATTAGCGATATTATTATTATATTGTTCAAATGATCAATCCATTCATCAATTTTCGTACCTTGTAATCTCATTTGTCCACCTGGTCCCATATTGTGATTCATGGGACCCCCAGGACCCATCTGCCCGGGCATGCACCCTGGACCCATCATTGAACCGGGTCCAGGGGCTCGTGGACCCATCATTGGATTAGACCCCATCATGGAGTTGGGACCCCCTGGCATCATATTAGGACCATTTGGTCCCATCATACTGTTAGCAGGACTGGTTAGGCCTCTACCAGGACCAATCATTGCACACGAATCAGGATGCTGGGGAAGAAAAATAAAATATATTATTTAATACAATAATATAACATTCTAGAAATACATATTTTTGACACAGATCTGGTGACATGATAACAGTATTTAGTGCTACAGTAGAAGTCCCCTATAAGTAAATCCTCTATAGTGAATGTTAAGTCCTGAGTAAAGAAGTAGTCTGTATAGAGTGAAAATATTCTCTTTAGTCTGCCCTGAAATGGTCATCATTTTTCTAATAAATGATGGGCAATAGCGACAGACTAAAGAAAATATGTTCACTATAGAGGCTACTCCATTGGGACTCTACATCACTATACAGGATTTCGTTATAAAGATCTACTGTAGCTACTCAGTGAATTGTGTTAAATACCTAAAGATGATTAAACAGTACTTTTCGATAGGGACATTAGTCAAGCTATTATTCAACTACTAGGGGAAGTTTCGAGTTATTGATCACGTAAGAAAGAATTTTGTAATAGTTATTAATTATTTAACTTTTATTTTAATTGGTTAAATAATAATTCTTATACTTTTAACCTTATATGATCGAAAATGTGAAACTGTTCGATAACTCGGAACTTATCCTAGTTTATATTTCTAATTATAATAATAAATAAAAGTATATTTTGAATGTCTAACCATGTTAGCGGGGTGTCCCGGCATGTTGTTCATACAGTTCATATCATTGGGGAGAGGACCATTGGGGTGCATGGGGGACATATTGGGCTGCCCCTGAGCAGGTCCCTTCATGGGAGGGGTGCCTTTGGGTGCCCCCTTCATGTTGGTTCCCATGTTGCCCATCCATTGCTGTGAATTGGGTTGTTGTTTGTTGAATTGGTTGGCTTTGAGGGGGTATTTCTGGGGGGAAAAAGAACAGTCAATAAACAACTCAAAGTGACAGTTAAGTTAAATTCACAATTTAGTTAAAAATTAAATATTACTTCAAACAAATAACTCATTCAAAAATGGAATCTGGAAAGAATTACCTTTTACAACTGTATCATTAAATAAAAAAAAAATTTAATCCATCTAGAGTAAGTTCTCAATTATCGGTCACTTCTACATTTTCGGACACGTGAGAAAAAACTATATAATGATTATTATTTAAATCTTATTGGTATCCATGATACCTGTAGGTATCATGGATACCAATAAAAACATAAATTAAATAATAGGTAATCATTGTATAGTTTTTTCTCACGTGTCCGAAAATGTAGAACTGAAGACTTAAAATGATGTAAATAATTTGAAATATGGCACATAAGCAACAAAACGAGTGTCACAGTAACAAGAGTACGATGAAAAGTTTACTAGTAACAAGTAAACTACTGATAAAAAGTTTACTAATAACAAGTAAACTACTGATAAAAAGTATCAATAACAAGTAAACTACTGATAAAAAGTTTAATAATAACAAGTAAACTACTGATAAAAAGTTTACTAATAACAAGTAAACTACTGATAAAAAGTTTACTAATAACAAGTAAACTACTGATAAAAAGTTTACTAATAACAAGTAAACTACTGATAAAAAGTATCAATAACAAGTGTACTACTGATAAAAAGTTTACTAATAACAAGTAAACTACTGATAAAAAGTATCAATAACAAGTGTACTACTGATAAAAAGTTTAATAATAACAAGTAAACTACTGATAAAAAGTATCAATAACAAGTGTACTACTGATAAAAAGTTTACTAATAACAAGTAAACTACTGATAAAAAGTTTACTAATAACAAGTAAACTACTGATAAAAAGTATCAATAACAAGTGTACTACTGATAAAAAGTTTAATAATAACAAGTAAACTACTGATAAAAAGTTTACTAATAACAAGTAAACTACTGATAAAAAGTTTACTAATAACAAGTAAACTACTGATAAAAAGTTTACTAATAACAAGTAAACTACTGATAAAAAGTATCAATAACAAGTGTACTACTGATAAAAAGTTTACTAATAACAAGTAAACTACTGATAAAAAGTATCAATAACAAGTGTACTACTGATAAAAAGTTTAATAATAACAAGTAAACTACTGATAAAAAGTTTACTAATAACAAGTAAACTACTGATAAAAAGTATCAATAACAAGTGTACTACTGATAAAAAGTTTAATAATAACAAGTAAACTACTGATAAAAAGTTTACTAATAACAAGTAAACTACTGATAAAAAGTTTACTAATAACAAGTAAACTACTGATAAAAAGTTTACTAATAACAAGTAAACTACTGATAAAAAGTTTACTAATAACAAGTAAACTACTGATAAAAAGTATCAATAACAAGTGTACTACTGATAAAAAGTTTACTAATAACAAGTAAACTACTGATAAAAAGTATCAATAACAAGTGTACTACTGATAAAAAGTTTACTAATAACAAGTAAACTACTGATAAAAAGTTTACTAATAACAAGTAAACTACTGATAAAAAGTATCAATAACAAGTGTACTACTGATAAAAAGTTTAATAATAACAAGTAAACTACTGATAAAAAGTTTACTAATAACAAGTAAACTACTGATAAAAAGTTTACTAATAACAAGTAAACTACTGATAAAAAGTTTACTAATAACAAGTAAACTACTGATAAAAAGTATCAATAACAAGTGTACTACTGATAAAAAGTTTACTAATAACAAGTAAACTACTGATAAAAAGTATCAATAACAAGTGTACTACTGATAAAAAGTTTAATAATAACAAGTAAACTACTGATAAAAAGTATCAATAACAAGTGTACTACTGATAAAAAGTTTACTAATAACAAGTAAACTACTGATAAAAAGTATCAATAACAAGTGTACTACTGATAAAAAGTTTAATAATAACAAGTAAACTACTGATAAAAAGTATCAATAACAAGTGTACTACTGATAAAAAGTTTACTAATAACAAGTGTACTACTGATAAAAAGTTTACTAATAACAAGTAAACTACTGATAAAAAGTATCAATAACAAGTGTACTACTGATAAAAAGTTTACTAATAACAAGTAAACTACTGATAAAAAGTTTACTAATAACAAGTAAACTACTGATAAAAAGTATCAATAACAAGTGTACTACTGATAAAAAGTTTAATAATAACAAGTAAACTACTGATAAAAAGTATCAATAACAAGTGTACTACTGATAAAAAGTATCAATAACAAGTAAACTACTGATAAAAAGTTTACTAATAACAAGTAAACTACTGATAAAAAGTTTACTAATAACAAGTAAACTACTGATAAAAAGTATCAATAACAAGTGTACTACTGATAAAAAGTTTACTAATAACAAGTAAACTACTGATAAAAAGTATCAATAACAAGTGTACTACTGATAAAAAGTTTAATAATAACAAGTAAACTACTGATAAAAAGTATCAATAACAAGTGTACTACTGATAAAAAGTTTACTAATAACAAGTAAACTACTGATAAAAAGTATCAATAACAAGTGTACTACTGATAAAAAGTTTAATAATAACAAGTAAACTACTGATAAAAAGTATCAATAACAAGTGTACTACTGATAAAAAGTTTACTAATAACAAGTAAACTACTGATAAAAAGTATCAATAACAAGTGTACTACTGATAAAAAGTTTAATAATAACAAGTAAACTACTGATAAAAAGTATCAATAACAAGTGTACTACTGATAAAAAGTATCAATAACAAGTGTACTACTGATAAAAAGTATCAATAACAAGTGTACTACTGATAAAAAGTATCAATAACAAGTGTACTACTGATAAAAAGTATCAATAACAAGTGTACTACTGATAAAAAGTATCAATAACAAGTGTACTACTGATAAAAAGTATCAATAACAAGTGTACTACTGATAAAAAGTATCAATAACAAGTGTACTACTGATAAAAAGTATCAATAACAAGTGTACTACTGATAAAAAGTATCAATAACAAGTGTACTACTGATAAAAGTATCAATAACAAGTGTACTACTGATAAAAAGTATCAATAACAAGTGATAAAAAGTATCAATAACAAGTGATAAAAAGTATCAATAACAAGTGATAAAAAGTATCAATAACAAGTGATGAAAAGTATCAATAACAAGTGATGAAAAGTATCAATAACAAGTGATAAAAAGTCCCAATAACAAGTGTACTACTGATAAAAAGTATCAATAACAAGTCTACTACTGATAAAAAGTATCAATAACAAGTCTACTACTGATAAAAAGTATCAATAACAAGTCTACTACTGATAAAAAGTATCAATAACAAGTCTACTACTGATAAAAAGTATCAATAACAAGTGATAGAAAGTATCAATAACAAGTGATAGAAAGTATCAATAACAAGTGATAGAAAGTATCAATAACAAGTGATAGAAAGTATCAATAACAAGTGATAGAAAGTATCAATAACAAGTGATAGAAAGTATCAATAACAAGTGATAGAAAGTATCAATAACAAGTGATAGAAAGTATCAATAACAAGTGATAGAAAGTATCAATAACAAGTGATAGAAAGTATCATAAAAAGTCCAATAACAAGTACCTATCCAACTCACCTCTAAGAATTTTTTTGTGGCGGGTTGGTTGCAGTGGAAGTTTATAATATTCACGCAGTTGCCAGTGAAGACAGTCTCGGCAGCCTTGTTGGCGAGGCTGGTGCTGAACACGAAGATCTGAGACTGCTGCTGCATGTACTGCGCGTCACTGGTGGACACCCCCGAGGTGGTGAGTCCAGCTTTACTGTCTTCGCCTGGGGGAAATGAAGGGATTAGACGGGGGATGTACTATTGGCAAAGATACCATAGTATAACATCTTACAGTAGCATCGTGTTTAGGGTATGAACTAACAAATGATGAAGTTATTAGTGTGCTAACTGAAACTTTTAAACTTAATCATATAAGAGAATAACAAGCTATGTATACAATATAGGGTGAGTTACGAGTAAGTGGACGGTTTCATATCTTAAATTATATACCAGAAAGTGTATATTAATTATAACTCAATTTTTATTATATAACTATAATAGTTATTCTATTAAATAATTCTAAAATATAGTATTTTATAAGTCTGCTATCTGCATACAACATTCTTTAATGAAATTCTACGGTAGAAAGTTAATTAGTATGTATTACTTTGGATAATGAACCGATGATATTTATTGTGAAGACAAAAATTACCCTTTTTTAATTTTCTTAAATTTTCAGGCCAAAAACTTTTTTTTTTTTGGCGTGCAGACCAATATTGAGATGTTAGATAGCATACTAATGAGTCAATGCTATGAACAGTGAAAGGTTCAAGGGACCCAAATGGTCCAAAGGTTCAACTTACAGTCATTGTGTGTGTTTTGTGGGGGTGTGACGGTGGGGGAAGTTGAGGTGGAGGACTGGAGTAGAGGCTTGATATCGGGGGGAACGGACCCCTCTGTACCGTTTGATAGTTCACATTTTATGTTCTGAAAGATAAAACACATCAATGAGTGAAGAATTTTTTTTTATTAAATCTAAACAAAATCTAAGAACTTGCATAAAGCAGATAAAAAATCAAATTAATAAATATAAAAAATTTATATAAAAAAAAAATTAAATGAATAATAATAAAATTATAGATTGTAAAAATAAAAATAAATATTGAATTAAATTTAAATTTTGAAATTGAAAAAAAGAGATTTTAAATGATATCACAAGACGCATTACTTCACTCACAGGTTTAGTGTCAGTTAGCAGACTGTTACTGCACTCATCTCCATTGAGACTAGAGTCAGGCTCTGACTTGATGCCATCTAACTCAGTCTTGATGAAGGGGTCCTGTTTGGCCTTCACCCCATTGCCGGGGGTGGTGGAATTGGCCCCAGTGGAGGCTTTTCTGCGTCCTCCCCCGGTGCTCTTTAGGTCATCTTTGAGTGCAGTGGTGGTACCACCACCACCACTTGCTTTCGCTTGGCCGCGCATTACACAACGAGCCTGAAAAAAAAATAATGAACGTTAATAACATGTATTGATAGAATTGATCAATAATTTAACAAATAAAATAAATATTTGTAAATAAGTAATATAATATTTTTTAATAAGTATATAATAAAATATTTTTTAATGAGTGATACAATATTTTTTAATGAGTAATACAATATTTTTTAATAGTTAATACAATATTTTTTAATAAATAAAAAAAATTTATGAATAAAAAATATATTTTTAATAAATAAAAAATATATCTTTAATAAATAAAATAACTCAAAAAAGAAATAAAATATATTTCTAGAATTAATTACTACTTGAAAGAGTAATTAATATCTTTCACCTTTTTATTTAAATAATAATTTATTAATTATTAGGGAGTTTTGAATTCTGTTTCAGAACCAAAGGACATATCGCTGACGTCATAAGGAAATGAAGTACAAGGGACTTGGAAGAAGCAGTCAGAAAGGAAAGTGACTCCATGAACAAAGACACCTACCACCAGCCAGTGACGATGCTCATGGATACAGAAAAGCTACTCAGTGAACCAAGGAATGTGACGAAAAGGAACACAAGAACCAGTCGCTCTACTCACGTATGGAAGAGGAAAATGAAGAGGTGATGGTAAATTAAGTCTACGAGCGTACCTAACACAAAAATCTAAGACATCATAGTTGATGGTATAAATAAAAATATTAATCAATAAAATAATTCCATGTATACACTATTCATTTTCAAATACTACTGACTATATTAAAATATTATATTATATTCAATTTACTAACGAATACAAATATTCCTCATTATAAAAAATATCTACCCATATATAATTTTAATATTTACAATTTCCCACACTATAAATGTATCACAATAAAATGACAAACAATGTGTCATGAAGTACACACACAGTCACAGTTTTATTAGATAGGCATTCGAACAATGGTAATCATGTAGAGGAAATACGTCACGCATTCAAACCAGTATATCCCATTCCAACTAGTCCTACCTGCCTATTGGTTAAAACAATTCCAACGTCAAAACACAATAAAAAGGATGTGGTTAATGTGTCGTAAACAACCCGGATGTAACAAATACATTATATTATTCAAAATAATATAGAAAAATTTGAATCCAATAAATCAATAAATTTACAAGTACAAATAAATAAAATGGGAAAATTTCGAATTATCGGACGGTTCCACATTTTCTATCAAGTAAAAATGATTTAAATGATTTTTTTTAATTTTAATTAAATAAAATTATAAATAAAAAAAATACTTATTATACATCTTCATGATCGAAATCGTGTAACCGTCCGATAACTGTGAACTTACCCTAGCCAGTTCATAAAATGACGGCTACTAATTCATAACAGGTCACTATGTACGTACAGAGATAAAGAAACAATTGGTTGAACAAAGAGAAACTACCTACCTAACCTTACTTAGAGAAACTTAAGCCTGAAAAAGGTATTTCTAACTTAAACGTCACTCACTAGTTAGGGTAAGTTTCGAATTATCGGTCGGTTTCACATCGTCTGTCATATAAGAAAAAACGATTATAGATACAAAAAAAACTATTATATATTATTTTCTTATATGACCGAAGATGTGAAACCGACCGATAATTCATTACTTACCCAATAACTGCGGTGTATAGGTACTACATAACAGTCAAGTAGCTTATACCGGTAATAAAAACAATCTTGTCTAACATTTATAGCATCTTATTAAAAAAATTGTGCTCGATAAAGTTACCGGAGTATCCAATCATACCACGTGGTATCGGTAATCATATCCTGAAGAATGAAGTATCTAATGATATCCCTGAAGTATCTAATCATCCACGTGGTATCGGTAATCATATCAAGAATCTAATCGTATCACGTGGTACCGGTATTCATACCCCGCGGTATCGGTAATCATATCCTGAAGTATCTAAATCATATCCCGTGGTATCGATATAATATCAGAATATCTTAACAAACTATAGAACCACTAACCACATTATTTCACACATCTTAAATTTACATACCCTTGTTCAAAAAATAAAATTATTTCAACACATACAACTAAATCAAAATCATGAAATCAATCACAAAAGCAATGATAATTATCACTAACTATCAGTATCTTACTATTTGATATCATTACTCATCATGTAAGGTTTAGTTCTACAGTGGTAAGGATGAGAGAGTGGAAGACTGAGAAGATTTTGAGCATGGGGATTATATGTGGTAAGACAATAGAGAGAAAACCACACACAGGCTAGATATGCGGTTAATACACATACACATCAGCCACACAGGTACGCATGTAACACACCTACACATTCTATAGCGTTGAAGTATGCTATCTGCATTAGGTAGGACCTGAGAAAGTTATTGTAGAAGTCATGCTGTCAATATTGCAGATAGCAGACTAAGCATCGGGCAATTCGATTGCCAACATTTGAATGGTATTAATTTTATAAGAAAAAAATAAAGAGGTTGTTAAGTCACAATAGTTGAAAGATAATTAATAAATAAATCTACCAAAATACATTCATTGAATTAATATAATAGTTTCAAATAGAATTTCCTAAACGGTAAATTAGTTAGATGTTATATCTACATAGTGGATAATAAAATTTAAATATAGTATTGTCCTAGATAAGGAATTCTCATCCAGGCAATGAAAAAAATACATGTAAAAAAGAAAGTTAAAATATTTTAGGTAAAATTGACACCTAGTGCGTACAAGTACCTATAGTAAATCTAGAACCCCGATATAGTGAACAACCCCGATGGTACATCAGTTTTCTAAAATCTGATGCTTTTCATGGCAAATTAAAAAAATTGTTCACTATTCGGGGTAATTCTTTTACTCAGGACTGTACACTCACTACAGAGGACTCCACTATAGAGGAGTTCTACTGTACCTGCTAGGTAAAACATGGACAAGATCAGGTAGGTTGTACTACCTAAAACATGGACAAGATCAGGTAGGTTGTACTACCTAAAACATGGATAAGATCAGGTAGGTTATACTACCTAAATGGTCCAACATTAATAGTTTACTCATTACAGCCTTTTTAAAATCGAAATCAGCTACTTTTATAAGCGGACACCCTGCACTTACGTTTTGATATTCAAGAAATTGTTGGTGTTCCTCTATAACGCCTGGAACGCTGAGCACCTCCTTGATAGTAGCGGTATCTACAGTACAGATGAAATTCAGCAACATCCTTTCCTCCTCAGTCTTTTCGAGTTGAGCTAATCTCGCTCTTTCCAAATGTTCCTGTGTTGCCTTTTGTACTTCAGCCTGTCTTATCATTTCACATCTTCGTTTTGCTTTTTCTCGTTGAAGTCTGCTATGAGCTTCCATACGTTTGCGCTTAGCTGCATCTGGCTGTGGATTTCGCGCTCGTTCCATAAATTGCCGACTTGCTTCTTCTAGTATATATGATTTGTAACTTATATTAGGCACACCACGTCGTCCTAAATGTTCTAGCTGTGCAAGTTCGATCTTTTTCTTTTCAAAATGTTCTCTGGCCATAGCTTCCCGTCTTTCTAGTTCTAGTAGCGAATTGCTTGCACTTTGCATGTTCATACTTTGCATACCGTTCTGCCTTTCTACATGTTCTAGTTGTGTTAGCCTAAACCTTTCATTTTCAAATTGTTCTCTTGTCATTATTTCCTGTCTTTCTAGTTCTTGCTTGGAATTGATTATATTTTGCAAATCCTTCTGCCTTTCTTTTTCTATACGTTCTGTATTTAATATATCAAACTGCACTTGTTCTCTTCTTTTAAGTTCCATACTCTCCTGTTTTGCCTTCTCTATCAATTCTCTCCTTGGATTTCCTGTAGGTTGCTGTTTTCGTTTTCTTGGCTTCGCCCGAACCACTGGTGGTGGTGGTCCCACTGACGGAATATTTTGCACAGCTGACATGTTCATTTGCGCTAACTTCACCATTTGATTTTCATCAGCAACACTCCCTTGCTCCTGTTCAATGGTTGGCGACATTGCTGCTAGTTTCAGAATATCATAAAACAAATGACAGATACTCAAAACTGATATAAATTACCGATAAGTCACTTAAATAGTCAAACAGTTAAATACTAATTACACGATTAACAAACACTTGGGACACCGTGAACCGCCGCACAGTAAGTCTAAGATACTAATGAATGAGATGAGTGATTAGGTGTGGAGTGTGAGTTTGTCAGATGAACAATTAGCGGCTTCTGATTGGATCATCACATTCGACTCGAGACAGGAGGTCTCTCCTGATTGGCTCATCACATTCGACACATTAGTTTCAAGCCCTGTCATTGGCTAAGAGCATTTCGTCACAGATGAATTATGTGAATGGTTGTCTACACCAAGTTACCGAACACATGGCTGTGGCTCGTGCTCCTCAAGAAGGCTCTGATTGTTGTTTAGATTGGTATGATAGTGTTCAAACAGGTAGGTATGATATGTCTATCAGAGAACTCAATCTAAGTCTTATCTAATAGATCTTGGGACTGGATTCGGAAATGCTTCTAATGTATGTCAAATAGCTAACTCTAAATTAATAAAGAAATTAGAAATATAAGATTTTCAAAAAGAGAGCTAACTGGACAGTCTTCAACCACCGTCACAAACATAAATTTTATATACTGTATCCCAGATGAAAAATTGTAGTCACCCACCGTAGGCTTTTATGATCGGGAATTAGAAACGGTGATCATCTAAGACAGAAATAATAGGACGGCCATTTAAAACTATTATAGTCTATCGTCTCTTCCGACGTCAAACACCGACGAGTCGACGATGTCAGAAATAAATTATATTTTACTATAAAATACCTTCAACATTTACCGTAATGGACAGTAACAGACTATCTGCCGATGGTAAATTTTACAACTAAGGTACTGAACAGTTAACTAGATTATAGATACTGAAAAATATACATTAACCTCATAACTAAATTAAAAAATGCGTTGATACCACTAAAAACAAGTTAGTAACAATTAACTAGAGTTTAAAACAACAATATTACACGAAAACATACATTGTTGACTTCTAAAAAACTTAATGAAAACAACTAGGGTAAAATACGAATTATCAGTCAGTTCCACATCTTCGATCATATAAGAAAAAACTATGTAATAATATTTTAATACCAATAAAATAAAGAAAAAATGGATACCAATAAAATAAAAAACAATTTAATAAAAATAAAATTATTATATCGTGTTTTCTTCTATGACCGAAGATGTGAAGCTGACCGATAATTCGTATCTTAGCCTACATAACGCAGTGTTTTAATATTTAATGAAAAGAAGTAGAAGTGCATAGTTTCATGTGAAGTAAGACATGCACAGTCTTGGCACAGCATTTACAGTAGATCAATACTTATAAATATTAAATGGCAGCCTTAGTCTTCTCAATTGATTATTTGAAGTAAACACTACCTAGATTATAAACTGAAAAGCGATATAAAGTTATGAACACTGAAACAGGGACACGCATGGAAAACAGGGACACACATATGGAAAACAGGGACACACATATGGAAAATAGGGACACACATATGGAAAACAGGGACACACATGGAAAACAGGGACACACATATGGAAAACAGGGACACACATATGGAAAACAGGGACACACATATGGAAAACAGGGACACACATATGGAAAATAGGGACACACATATGGAAAACAGGGACACACATATGGAAAATAGGGACACACATATGGAAAACAGGGACACACATGGAAAACAGGGACACACATATGGAAAACAGGGACACACATATGGAAAACAGGGACACACATATGGAAAACAGGGACACACATATGGAAAATAGGGACACACAAATGGAAAATAGGGACACACAAATGGAAAACAGGGACACACAAATGGAAAACAGGGACACACAAATGGAAAACAGGGACACACAAATGGAAAACAGGGACACACAAATGGAAAACAGGGACACACAAATGGAAAACAGGGACACACAAATGGAAAACAGGGACACACATATGGAAAACAGGGACAAACAAAAGTAAAATAGGGATACCAATGGAAAATAGGTCCTTGACTTAACTGTAATGTCATAAGCTTTCAAAAAAACAATCTAATCACAATATTAGTATTACTAATAAAGTTTTACCGTAATAAACGAGTCAGTTTTCTTTTCAATATTTCCAATTGACACAAAATACAGTATATAGAACTCCTCTATAGTGAATGTAAAGTCAGGAGTAAGAGAATTTGTTCACTGTACTTTGTAGAGTGAACAAATTTTCTTTAGTCTGCCATGAACAGCCATCAGTTTTCTAAATCTAATGGCAATTTTAAGGCAGACAGAAAATTTGTTCCCTATACAGGATAGTTATCTTACTCAGGACACTACATTCACTATAGAGGATTTCTACTGTATTAGAAAAAATTAAGAATATTTAACCCTTAAAAGACTGACTGTGGAGTTTGAGCTCGACAAGACTTTAATAGCTATAATGTTTGTACGTACATGATTTAAATCAACAAAGATTTTATGACTTTTTTCGTTAGATATATTTGTAAATTGTCATGCTCTAATGTTTCCTCATATGCCAACAAGAACATTATGCCAAGCATGAAAGCGAATATAATTCTATAATTCACTGAGTACATGTGCATTGTGTCTACCCCCACAGTACTCCCGCAAGACACTAACCGTACATACGTACGCACAGTACATTTATATGATAAAAGTTATGAACTGACACAAAAAATCATACGATTCGAGCAGTTGGTTTCCTAAATATGAATTGTGTAGCGAATCATACTACGCAGTCGTCTTTTAGATACCTAAATTTTGTCAGTCTAATTAAGGTTAAAATTGTGACAAAAATAACACAGAGCTTCAAATAGTTATAAAGAAATGTTGGGTAATGTCCGAGTTACATATTTTGTTTATGATACACATTTTGTATTGGGAAGAAAGTCCATCATTTTAAATTAAACGCTGCATGGTGAAAGAATTTCAAGAGAAAATATATCAAATTATTAATACTATGTATTACAGTTAGTTCGTTTGTACGAAACACAAACAGCATTTGCTCTAATTTGAATCTAGAAAATACCAAAGAACAATTAGCTAGGCCTAATATTAACATGTTAACTTAGGCCTAAAACAAGCAGTAATTAAAATTTTAGACAAACTACGCAGTTAGACCTAGGATAAGTTACAAATAATCAGCCGACTTCATGTCATATAAGAAAAAAACGATATAATAATAATAGTTTAACTTTTGCAATATAGATTTTTCTTGAATGACCGATAAGAAATATATTATAAGAATGATAGTTTTTTTACTCAAAATAAATAGAATAGTTAAAGAGTTTACTTTTGATGAATAAATTAAAATAAAAGAATAGGCCTAGTACACTACATAGTTAAATATTTCAAATAATAAATAATAAGACATATAGGACACTAATACTTCATAGTATTTTTGAAACCGCAATGTACTACCTATTGCAGATAGCACACTTTCCAGTACCTATTGCAGATAGCACACTTTCCAGTACTTATTGCAGATAGCACACTTTCCAGTACCTATTGCAGGTAGAACACTTTACAGTACCTATTGCAGATAGAACACTTTACAGTACCTATTGCAGGTAGCACACTCTACAGTACCTATTGCAGGTAGCACACTCTACCAGTACCTATTGCAGGTAGCACACTCTACAGTACCTATTGCAGATAGCACACTCTACAGTACCTATTGCAGATAGCACACTCTACAGTACCTATTGCAGATAGCACACTCTACAGTACCTATTGCAGATAGCACACTCTACAGTACCTATTGCAGATAGCACACTCTCAGTACCTATTGCAGATAGCACACTCTACAGTACCTATTGCAGATAGCACACTCTACAGTACCTATTGCAGATAGCACACTCTACAGTACCTATTGCAGATAGCACACTCTACAGTACCTATTGCAGATAGAACACTCTACAGTACCTATTGCAGATAGAACACTCTACAGTACCTATTGCAGATAGCACACTCTACAGTACCTATTGCAGATAGCACACTCTACAGTACCTATTGCAGATAGCACACTCTACAGTACCTATTGCAGATAGCACACTCTACAGTACCTATTGCAGATAGCACACTCTACAGTACCTATTGCAGATAGCACACTCTACAGTACCTATTGCAGATAGCACACTCTACAGTACATATTGCAGATAGCACACTTTACAGTACCTATTGCAGATAGCACACTTTACAGTACCTATTGCAGATAGCACACTCTACAGTACCTATTGCAGATAGCACACTTTACAGTACCTATTGCAGATAGCACACTTTACAGTACCTATTGCAGATAGCACACTCTACAGTTTTTATTGCAGATAGCACACTCTACAGTACCTATTGCAGAGAGATCATCGATCAGCAAATCCTAACAAGGCATATAAATGTCACATGACTCACAGTAGCTACTTTGCAAGATGAACATCCACGAGCAAAACAACTATTAGATGCAGAATCAATATCAAACAAGAGATGACATATGAAAAAAAAACTAAGATGAATTATTAATTTTATCATGAAATGACATATATAACAATATGGCTAAAATAGCGGTACAGTAGCGCTGATATAACTATTATCTGGCTAAAGTAGCGGTACTAGCGCTGATATAACTATTATCTGGCTAAAATAGCGGTACAGTAGCGCTGATATAACTATTATTTGGCTGAAGTAGCGGTACTAGCGCTGATAAACTATTATCTGGCTAAAATAGCGGTACAGTAGCGCTGATATAACTATTATTTGGCTGAAGTAGCGGTACTAGCGCTGATATAACTAATATCTGGCTAAAATAGCGGTACAGTAGCGCTGATATAACTATTATTTGGCTGAAGTAGCGGTACAGTAGCGCTGATAAAACTATTATTTGGCTGAAGTAGCGGTACAGTAGCGCTGATAAAACTATTATCTAGCTAAAATAGCGGTACAGTAGCGCTGATATAACTATTATCTAGCTAAAATAGCGGTACAGTAGCGCTGATATAACTATTATCTGGCCGAAGTAGCGGTACAGTAGCGCTGATATAGTACAGTAGCGCTGATACAGTACAGTAGCGCTGATAGCGCCCCTGCGTACGTACACCCCTCACAAGTTGGCTCGTACGTTAGTTGAAGTTCCCTCGTATAGAAGGTTGGAGTGACAAAAAGAGGGGTGGGGGTGAGGGGGCAGTAGTTAAAACCCTAAGCTTTAATAGGAGTTAGCAATAACAGCTAAATAGTGAGTGAATAGCGGCCTCACTTAGCTATTCCCATTGGTAGATCGTTAGCAGAGGCTATTTCAAAAGGTTAATCAACCTTCAAATGAAGTCCAATCAAACAGTTTTTGTTCGCTAACAGTCCTCTCATGGAGACTTCAAACAATGTGTTCGTATTCGATCATCAGCCAAAAAGCTAAGACCAAGTCGCTAAGAATAAGGGGCTGGAACAATAACTCTATACCAAATGATAGCTTACTTTAATTAAGCTCCAGTGCTATTATGACGTCACACAAACAAATTCACGAGTTCATAGTCTAGCCGAAGTCAATCGAACGAAAACGAATAAACCCGTATCCGAAAGCGAAGTTGCAAACTTCCGCTTCATCACAAGATGCTAACATACAGTTGCTATTTTAAATACATAATCAGGTTGATTTTCAATGCAATAGACACATTTTTTTCGAAAGGTAAAGTGACTGTGAGTCGAAGCCCTAGCCAGCGCTGAGCAAGCGAACACACACCTCAGTTTATTTTTCTGCTCTCGTCGCAATATTTCAGACCGAAACTTGAGGGTCGAGGGAACAAAAAGGGCCATGGAGTGTCTGGGGGGTAGGGGGGGGGGAGATGAAAAAACTGGGGGAGAGAACAAGCTGTACGGATATACAGGGGGTATATTATACAGTGTGGAGGTTAGGGGGTATATTATACAGTGTGGAGGTTATACAGGGGGTATAGTATACAGTGTGGAGGACATACAGGGGGTATAGTATACAGTGTGGAGGACATACAGGGGGTATATCATACAGTGTGGAGGATTTACAGGGGGTATAGTATACAGTGTGGAGGATATACAGGGGGTATAGTATACAGTGTGGAGGATATACAGGGGGTATAGTATACAGTGTGGAGGATATACAGGGGGTATATCATACAGTGTGGAGGATATACAGGGGGTATATCATACAGTGTGGAGGATATACAGGGGGTATATCATACAGTGTGGAGGATATACAGGGGGTATATCATACAGTGTGGAGGATATACAGGGGGTATAGTATACAGTGTGGAGGGTATAGTATACAGTGTGGAGGATATACAGGGGGTATATCATACAGTGTGGAGGGTATAGTATACAGTGTGGAGGATATCCAAGGTTATACCAAATTATTTTGTATATTTAGTCATATCAAAAATGTATGTATTTTTACTATAGGTATTCAATTTATGGATAGTTCAAATTATGTAATAATTATTATCCCTGACTGTGTTCTTTCTCCAATATTTTCGGTGCTAGTTTGGTATGAGATCTGGGAGGTTTATGTGATCTGATAATGCATTACTATTTATATTTTAATATGATAATTTTTCTGTTTAAGCATCTGTGATACAAACAATGCAGCCAAGATACATCCTGTCTGATATGGTCAGAATGCATCCAAATAAAAAAATAAAATTATGAACAATTACAGCTGTATGTTCATACAATAATTGTCTATTGTACGTTATATTCATATAAGGTTGGTAGAATTTAATTTATTTAAGGATATACTTAAAACTATTTCCATATTAAGACCTCCTTCACACTTGCATTTATGCACAGAGTTTTTGACTCAGAGGAATCTATTGTTAAACCCATTTCATATGTATTGTTATGCGACGCTTTTGGAGCGTTGAAAACGCAGCAAAAACGCTCGTGTGAGAGGGGCCTAAGGCTTTGTATATGAAATGGTCTATAATGATTTAAGGATTTTTTAAAATTATTAGGGGGTTTAACGTCTGCTTCGAAACCAAAGGCCATTTCGCTGACGTCAAAAGGAAATTAAGTACAAGGGACTGGAAAAAGCAGTCAGATAGGAAAGTGGCTCCATGAACAAAGTCACTTACCACCGTCGGTGACAATGCTCATGGATGCAGAAAAGCTACTCCATGAATGCAGTTACTTACCAAGGAATGTGACGAAAAGGGACACAAGCACCGGTGGTTGCACTTACGGATGGGAGAGGAAAATGAAGAGGTGATAGTAAATGAAGCCTACAAGTCTACCTAACACGAAATCTAAGACCTCGTAGTTGAAGAGCATAACCCTAGCGCTATCCTCAGAAACTGCAAGTAGCGTTAAAAAAATGATAAACCTGGTAAAAATGATAAAAAGACAATCCATAATCCAAATTACAACAGTTCGGGGCCCAAGGGACGCCACCCCTCTTCTCTTCCATTCACCACAGACAGCTTCAGGATAGATCCCCTGGGGGCTATTTAAGGAAACAAAATATAATATTAATTATCTCGTATACCTGTATCCTTTATATCTATACCAATAATTTCCCTCGTGTGTTTATTTATTTATTTGGTGTCCGCTTTTACACGACGGGTATTGAATATGAAGAATGTAACTATGATACGCACGGGAATATATTGACTTGATATTTAAATTTCATTAGATATTCAATTTTTAAATTATTTTATTTATAAAATAAATAAAGACTATGCAAAAAATTTAATTTTAATTGAATTCATTGAAAGTAACCTAATAACGGGGAGTGAATTGGTATTGATAGTAACCAGTTATTTTTAACAGGAGAGTACAGTAGTTTGCTAATAAATGCCAAACTAACACCATATTTTCAACTGAATAAAATGAACTAGAATATAGTTATTGAAACCATTTATTGAACTGATATCAGGATGAATGTTTCATCCGTGCTACCAGCTGCGTGCCTAGCGTATTATTAGGTGACGGACAGACAGACAACAGCCGCTCTTGCTTTAGTATTGATATATAGATAAATAAAACAATCTGTCTTTTATTAGAAATAACACTGAATAAAATTCATTTCAGAACTTATTAAATTGTACTTTACGTCTTTTCTGTAAAGGGATTTATATCTTTTCTCTCGTTTGGACGTAGCTAGTAAACGTTTGATAGATTGTTAGATAATATAAGAAAGTAAAAAAACGATTGCATTAAAATGAATTTTAAACCTAAACTAATCGTTCTCATTTCAATATGAACTGTATCGTCCTCATTACACTATGAACTGTATCGTCCCCATTTCAATATGAACTGTATCGTCTTTATTTCAATCTTCGTTAACCTGTTTTAGTGTCGTTTTAAATCACACTGAATTGCCTATTGATTAAGTATTAAACTTACGAATTGAGCAGTGATAAGCAAACTGTATGATGATTGCAACTGTATAATGATTGCAACTGTATAATGATTGCAACTGTATAATGATTGCAACTGTATAATGATTGCAACTGTATAATGATTGCAACTGTATAATGATTGCAACTGTATAATGATTGCAACTGTATGATGATTGCAACTGTATAATGATTGCAACTGTATAATGATTGCAACTGTATAATGATTGCAACTGTATAATGATTGCAACTGTATAATGATTGCAACTGTATAATGATTGCAACTGTATAATGATTGCAACTGTATAATGATTGCAACTGTATAATGATTGCAACTGTATAATGATTGCAACTGTATAATGATTGCAACTGTATAATGATTGCAACTGTATAATGATTGCAACTGTATAATAATTGCAACTGTATAATAATTGCAACGGTATAATGATTGCAACTGTATAATGATTGCAACTGTATAATGATTGCAACGGTATAATGATTGCAACTGTATAATGATTGCAACTGTATAATGATTGCAACTGTATAATGATTGCAACGGTATAATGATTGCAACTGTATAATGATTGCAACTGTATAATGATTTTAACTGTATAATGATTGCAACTGTATAATGATTGCAACTGTATAATGATTGCAACTGCATAATGATTGCAACTGTATAATGATTGCAACTGCATAATGATTGCAACTGCATAATGATTGCAACTGCATAATGATTGAAACTGTATAATGATTGAAACTGTATAATGATTGCAACTGTATAATGATTGCAACTGTATAATGATTGCAACTGTATAATGATTGCAACTGTATAATGATTGCAACTGAATAATGATTGCAACTGAATAATGATTGCAACTGAATAATGATTGCAACTGAATAATGATTGCAACTGCATAATGATTGCAACTGTATAATGATTGCAACTGCATAATGATTGCAACTGTATAATGATTGCAACTGCATAATGATTGCAACTGCATAATGATTGCAACTGCATAATGATTGAAACTGTATAATGATTGAAACTGTATAATGATTGCAACTGTATATAGATTGCAACTGTATAATGATTGCAACTGCATAATGATTGCAACAGAATAATGATTGCAACTGCATAATGATTGCAACTGTATAATGATTGCAACTGTATAATGATTGCAACGGTATAATGATTCGTCAGAAATTAACTAATAGTGATCTAGAACTTGTGAATTACATCAAGTCGAATTAAACCACATCTGAGCTTTCCCTGGGGGTGTGTACCCCGGGGGTTCCACTAGTTAAATGTAAGCCTATGAGGAATGTATAATAAATTAGTTTAAAGAGTTATATAATTCACACAAATTACATAGGTTAAGTTACAAATTATTGACAAATTTCACATTTTCGTTAACATGAAAAAAATTACAATCAGTATTTCTTTTTCTTTTTTACGTGAGTAGATCTGTTTTAAAAATACAATACGTGTTTTCTAATGGATTGCACTTGTATAAGTAAAATAACTAGAACCACTGGGGGTATGAGCCCCAACGGAAAGATGACATGTGGGTAAATTTCAATTGAAACTACTCCTAACATCTACATCACTAAACAGTCTATTTTTGAAGAAACTAATTCATGTATCTGCCAAGGCAATGTAATACAATATATTGGACTCTTCCATCTAAAATTAAATGTAGTACTTATAAGATAGGTATAGGTTGAAATGATTATTAAATGATCCCAACAACAATCGTACCCTACGTATAGAGCTGAATTTTGTTGTAACAGCTGATAAGACACAAAATTTCATTATAGTTTGACTTTGATTTTAAAAGAAAGAACGTGTTTTACAATAGCTTGAATTTGATTTTAGAATAATGAACGGTTCCTGCAATACCTTTAAATTGATTTGAATTAATGAACATGTTTTACAAAACAGATTGAATTTGATATTAAAACAATGAAACTTTATAATAGCATAAACTTGATTTTGAAATAGAGAACGTTTCTCAATATCTCGAAGTAAAATAATGTCATGTGACACCTATCGCAGAAACTGTTAAGTGAATACCAGAGGAGAAATACTCATGCTATTGATTAGACATAAATAATAGGAAGAAAAGCTATATGTGGAGCTGTAATGCTAGAACTTGACTACACAGCCATACAGCCCTGTGTAACTACTTGACTACACAGTCATACAGCCCTGTGTAACTACTTGACTACACAGTCATACAGCCCTGTGTAACTACTTGACTACACAGTCATACAGCCCTGTGTAACTACTTGACTACACAGCCATACAGCCCTGTGTAACTACTTGACTACACAGTCATACAGCCCTGTGTAACTACTTGACTACACAGCCATACAGCCCTGTGTAACTACTTGACTACACAGTCATACAGCCCTGTGTAACTACTTGACTACACAGCCATACAGCCCTGTGTAACTACTTGACTACACAGTCATACAGCCCTGTGTAACTACTTGACTACACAGTCATACAGCCCTGTGTAACTACTTGACTACACAGCCATACAGCCCTGTGTAACTACTTGACTACACAGTCATACAGCCCTGTGTAACTACTTGACTACACAGTCATACAGCCCTGTGTAACTACTTGACTACACAGTCATACAGCCCTGTGTAACTACTTGACTACACAGTCATACAGCCCTGTGTAACTACTTGACTACACAGTCATACAGCCCTGTGTAACTACTTGACTACACAGTCATACAGCCCTGTGTAACTACTTGACTACACAGTCATACAGCCCTGTGTAACTACTTGACTACACAGCCATACAGCCCTGTGTAACTACTTGACTACACAGTCATACAGCCCTGTGTAACTACTTGACTACACAGTCATACAGCCCTGTGTAACTACTTGACTACACAGCCATACAGCCCTGTGTAACTACTTGACTACACAGTCATACAGCCCTGTGTAACTACTTGACTACACAGTCATACAGCCCTGTGTAACTACTTGACTACACAGTCATACAGCCCTGTGTAACTACTTGACTACACAGTCATACAGCCCTGTGTAACTACTTGACTACACAGTCATACAGCCCTGTGTAACTACTTGACTACACAGTCATACAGCCCTGTGTAACTACTTGACTACACAGCCATACAGCCCTGTGTAACTACTTGACTACACAGTCATACAGCCCTGTGTAACTACTTGACTACACAGTCATACAGCCCTGTGTAACTACTTGACTACACAGCCATACAGCCCTGTGTAACTACTTGACTACACAGTCATACAGCCCTGTGTAACTACTTGACTACACAGTCATACAGCCCTGTGTAACTACTTGACTACACAGTCATACAGCCCTGTGTAACAAGTTAATCTACACAGAACCATAGTTGTTTTTACGCAATACAGCTGTACTAACAATAACTTACTGTTCATGTTTATACTTTTGATTTTTTTCTTCAAAAAATGTGATATTTTTTACGTATAAATTCCATTGAATGACGCTAATGTTCACACTAGCACGGGAGGTGGCGCTTATGGAGACTAGAATTGGAGTCACTGAGGAGCTGTACCCGGTGTACGAACCAGGGAGTAGTACTTGCCTAATAACTCTTTAAATTGTGTTAATAGATTCGTAAGCAATTATTTCAACAATAAAATGCTTTTTTTCTGATAATTTAGAAACACTATTAAAATTGAATAAAGTTACCTAAGATAGTTCCAAGTTATAGGATTGTTCCACAATTTAATGCAATATAATAACTAACTATAATTTAGTTGGTATCCATGATACTTAGAAGTATCATGGATACCAACTAAGACAAACGGTCCAATGTACCCCCAGTAACATATATTGAGTGTAGTTACAGGTTATATAATTGAGAGTACTGAATATTCAAAGAGTTACATCGTAAGCGTTATAATTTGAAGGTTGCCTTGGCGAGGCAGTGGCGGTAGTTAGCGCTACGAACGGATACGACAGCAGCAGCGTGAGAGACAGCGCAGCGACATAAATAATAACAACAACAACTACCTGAGGAGCACCGGTGTCGCCAGGGAGGTGGAGAGGTGTGTGTGGATAAAGAGGTGTGGACAGGGAGGTACAAAGGTGTGTGGATAAAGAGGTGTGGACAGGGAGGTACAAAGGTGTGTGTGGATAAAGAGGTGTGGATAGGGAGGTACAAAGGTGTGTGGATAAAGAGGTGTGGACAGGGAGGTACAAAGGTGTGTGTGGATAAAGAGGTGTGGATAGGGAGGTACAAAGGTGTGTGTGGATAAAGAGGTGTGGACAGGGAGGAACAAAGGTGTGTGTGGATAAAGAGGTGGATAGGGAGGTACAAAGGTGTGTGTGGATAAAGAGGTGTGGATAGGGAGGTACAAAGGTGTGTGTGGATAAAGAGGTGTGGACAGGGAGGAACAAAGGTGTGTGTGGATAAAGAGGTGTGGACAGGGAGGTACAAAGGTGTGTGTGGATAAAGAGGTGTAAACTGTTAAGAGGTGTCTGAACAGGGAGGTGTGGAGGTAAAGACGAATAATTATGTGAGGTATCCATGTCATCTACAGGTACCGTGGATACTAATTAAAATAATAATTCCATAGGTTTCCTCACGTATGCAGTACCGTACCCTATACACTAATCATTCCCTCTAACCACACACATCAATGAGGTCACACAAAGCTGCACAATAGTACACAACATGTGCAATAGCACTGATAAGACAATCACCTTATCTACCACCTCACCTGTACTCGCACCAACTAAATGCTCAGATAACACACTGATAGTACTATAATGGCAACTTATAAGGAACACTTGGTGAGTTGTCACAGTGATAGGTACTGTAGATAGTACATATTGATTATTTTGGTATGATTATTCTAAATAATGATTATTTATGACAATTTTATTTAAATCACAGTATACATAATTATATTAAATCTGTGGATAACAGAATTTAAAAAAATGGAAAATGTATACCACTTGCCACCTACTCTGTCCCATTGCCACCTACTCTGTTCCATTGCCACCTACTCTGTCCCATTGCCACCTACTCTGTTCCATTGCCACCTACTCTGTCCCATTGCCACCTACTCTGTTCCATTGCCACCTACTCTGTTCCATTGCCACCTACTCTGTTCCATTGCCACCTACTCTGTTCCATTGCCACCTACTCTGTTCCATTGCCACCTACTCTGTTCCCTTGCCACCTACTCTGTTCCCTTGCCACCTACTCTGTTCCATTGCCACCTACTCTGTTCCATTGCCACCTACTCTGTGCCATTGCCACCTACTCTGTGCCATTGCCACCTACTCTGTGCCATTGCCACCTACTCTGTGCCATTGCCACCTACTCTGTGCCATTGCCACCTACTCTGTGCCATTGCCACCTACTCTCAGCCATTGCCACCTACTCTCAGCCATTGCCACCTACTCTGTGCCATTGCCACCTACTCTGTGCCATTGCCACCTACTCTGTGCCATTGCCACCTACTCTGTGCCATTGCCACCTACTCTCAGCCATTGCCACCTACTCTCAGCCATTGCCACCTACTCTCAGCCATTGCCACCTACTCTCAGCCATTGCCACCTACTCTCAGCCATTGCCACCTACTCTCAGCCATTGCCACCTACTCTCAGCCATTGCCACCTACTCTCAGCCATTGCCACCTACTCTCAGCCATTGCCACCTACTCTCAGCCATTGCCACCTACTCTCAGCCATTGCCACCTACTCTCAGCCATTGCCACCTACTCTCAGCCATTGCCACCTACTCTCAGCCATTGCCACCTACTCTCAGCCATTGCCACCTACTCTCAGCCATTGCCACCTACTCTCAGCCATTGCCACCTACTCTGTCCCATTGCCACCTATTTTCTGCCATTGCCACCTATTCTCTGCCATTGCCACCTATTCTTTTCGATTGCCACCTATTCTCTGCAATTGCCACCTATTCTTTTCGATTGCCACCTATTCTCTGCCTTTGCCACCTATTCTCTGCCATTGCCACCTATTCTCTGCCATTGCCACCTATTCTCTGCCATTGCCACCTACTCTTTGCCATTGCAACCTACTCTTTGCCATTGCAACCTACTCTTTGCCATTGCAACCTACTCTGTGCACTAAGTAGGTACCATGTGCAATGCGCATCAATACGCAAGATCAATATCTAACATCTATCGGCCACAAATTATATGTTTAATTGACACAGTGCTTTGTGTACATTGTAATATACATACACCGTGTGCCTTCTGTGTAAATATACATACTCTGTGCGCCTTCTGTGTAAATATACATACTCTGTGTGCCTTCTGTGTGAATATACATACTCTGTGTGCCTTCTGTGTGAATATACATACTCTGAGTGCCTTCTGTATAAATAAACATACTCTGTGTGCCTTCTGTATAAATAAACATACTCTGTGTGCCTTCTGGTGAATATACATACTCTGTGTGCCTTCTGTGTGAATATACATACTCTGTGTGCCTTCTGTGTGAATATACATACTCTGTATGCCTTCTGTGTGAATATACATATTCTGAATGCCTTCTGTGTGAATATACATACTCTGTATGCCTTCTGTGTGAATATACATACCATCACTGTGTAGACATACACTGTATATTCACTCGTACGTTTTCAGTGTTTGTCCTAGCATATGGTAAATTACTTTACTAGTTAATATAAGACTGTATAATCAAATTAAGTCGTCACCAATAGGAACAGACGATAAAAAATGTCGGTGGTTAAGATGGTAGTTTCAACAGACTGATGCATAAGTACTCAGTCTACCTACCGACACAGCATGAAATATAATTAGTCTTGCCCCACCTTGAAGTGCACAGTCTTGCAAGCCACTGTACGTACAATGGGACGCACATCTAAAGGATACAGATAATTACACACACATACACATCCTCCATCAAAATATGTAATTAGAATCAATGCACCGCAAAACACCCCAATAGCTACTGAGGAGTGCTAAACAGTCACCAGTTTCGGCTAATCGGGCAGAGGGGGGTTAGACCTCTAAAATGCCAGACTGGAGTGTTTGTATCTACAGAAAACGTAGAGAAAATGCCAGCTACAAGATATTGGTGGTAAGATACAAGATATTGGTGACAAGATACAAGATATTGGTGACAAGATACAAGATATTGGTAGCAAGATACAAGATATTGGTAGCAAGATACAAGATATTGGTGACAAGATACAAGATATTGGTGACAAGATACAAGATATTGGTAGCAAGATACAAGATATTGGTGGCAAGATACAAGAAATTGGTGGCAAGATACAAGATATTGGTGGCAAGATACAAGATATTGGTGGCAAGATACAAGATATTGGTGGCAAGATACAAAATATTGGTGACAAGATACAAGATATTGGTGGCAAGATACAAGATATTGGTAGCAAGATACAAGAAATTGGTGGCAAGATACAAGAAATTGGTGGCAAGATACAAGATATTGGTGGCAAGATACAAGATATTGGTGGTAAGATACAAGATATTGGTGGCAAGATACAAGATATTGGTGGCAAGATACAAGATATTGGTGGCAAGATACAAGATATTGGTGGCAAGATACAAGATATTGGTGGCAAGATACAAGATATTGGTGGCAAGATACAAAATATTGGTGACAAGATACAAGATATTGGTGGCAAGATACAAGATATTGGTAGCAAGATACAAGAAATTGGTGGCAAGATACAAGAAATTGGTGGCAAGATACAAGATATTGGTGGCAAGATACAAGATATTGGTGGTAAGATACAAGATATTGGTGGCAAGATACAAGATATTGGTGGCAAGATACAAGATATTGGTGGCAAGATACAAGATATTGGTGGCAAGATACAAGATATTGGTGGCAAGATACAAGATATTGGTGACAAGATACAAGATATTGGTGGCAAGATACAAGATATTGGTGGCAAGATACAAAATATTGGTGGCAAGATACAAGATATTGGTGGCAAGATACAAAATATTGGTGACAAGATACAAGATATTGGTGGTAAGATACAAGATATTGGTGGTAAGATACAAGATATTGGTGGTAAGATACAAAATATTGGTGACAAGATACAAGATATTGCTAATGGTGAATATAGATACAATTTGTAATAATTTAGTGAGGGTTTGACGTCTTCTTCGGAACCAAAGGCCATTTCGCTTACGTCAAAAGGAAATTAAGTACAAGGGACTGGAAGAAGCAGTCAGGAAGGAAAGTGGCTCCATGAACAAAGTTACCTACCACCAGTCTGTGTGAAAATATACCAGGTGTGAATTAATAGTTTAGTTAAGTCAAACATTTAATTAAAAGGTAAATAAACTCAGTGGAGATTTTAATGACAGTTAGTGATAGAGAGTGATCCACTTCACTTATTATATTTAACATGTTAAAATAGGTTGATGTATACACTATTATATTAATAGTTTTAGAAGATGAAATAGAAATGAACACGTAAATAATAGTTATTCCATAAATTGATTAAAAAAACATTTAATAGTTTATATACAAAAGAATAAGCAATCCGAAATAATCTTCCAATTTGAGTTAAATTACCATGCAATAAATTACATTTTAAAACATATTCAATATAAATAATATTTATCAATATTTAAAAACCACAATTAATATTTATTATTTTAAAAAATATCAAAACAACACATTATAGAAAAAAAGTCGCAAAAATAACTAAATTCAATACCATCTGTCAAAAATACAGCACTATTTCTATACGAGTATTAATAAATAAAAAGTTCATGTATCTACAATGTAGGGTAAGTTACGAGTTATCGGACGGTTCTATATTTTCGATCATTACGAAAAATATATAATAATTATTCACCTTTTATTTTAATTGGTATCCATGATACCTACGGATAACGAATTGAATTATTATAATTGTTATACAGTTTTTTTAATGATCGAAAATGTGAAACAGTTCGATAACTATATAATAATGATATATTATTATTCATATAATATAAACATTATATGAAGTGTTGTGAATACATTTAAAGGGATACTGCACTGAACACTTAGTACACGATATAATTCGTAGTACTTACTACTCAATGTACTGGAAAACACTGTACAAGTCTATAGTTAACTCCTCTATAGTACTGACTTCTATAGTCCTGAATTGAATAAGAGAACTACTCGGTATAGTGAACAATTTTCTTCAGTCTGCCATCAATTGCCATCAGTTCTAGAGTACCAATGGCCTCTTAATTGCAGACGAGAGAAAATTCGTTCACTATAGAGGCAACTCCCTACTGAGAACTCAAAATTCACTATAGAGGAGCTCTAGCGTATTATAAATTAAAATGTACTGCATTTGAAACTAAAGTGCACTGCCTTTTCATTAGAGTACCTGAACTGTGTTAGAAAATTAGAACTGTACATTAAAAATGTGAACAGCTGTACACACGCACTAACACCTGCCAATATATACAACTGAGTAAATAGTGGAGATAACTTTTATCAACTTGCGGTATGTCAGATATGGGCAATGAGGAGGGGGGGGGGGGGTGATTACCCTCAGGTAACATGTCTATTACCCTCAGGTAACATGTCTATTACCCTCAGGTAACATGTCGATTACCCTCAGGTAACATGTCGATTACCCTCAGGTAACATGTCGATTACCCTCAGGTAACATGTCGATTACCCTCAGGTAACATGTCGATTACCCTCAGGTAACATGTCGATTACCCTCAGGTAACATGTCGATTACCCTCAGGTAACATGTCTATTACCCTCAGGTAACATGTCTATTACCCTCAGGTAACATGTCGATTACCCTCAGGTAACATGTCGATTACCCTCAGGTAACATGTCGATTACCCTCAGGTAACATGTCGATTACCCTCAGGTAACATGTCGATTACCCTCAGGTAACATGTCGATTACCCTCGGGTAACATGTCGATTACCCTCGGGTAACATGTCGATTACCCTCAGGTAACATGTCGATTACCCTCAGGTAACATGTCGATTACCCTCAGGTAACATGTCGATTACCCTCAGGTAACATGTCGATTACCCTCAGGTAACATGTCGATTACCCTCAGGTAACATGTCGATTACCCTCAGGTAACATGTCGATTACCCTCAGGTAACATGTCTATTGCCCTCAGGTAACATGTCTATTGCCCTCAGGTAACATGTCGATTACCCTCAGGTAACATGTCGATTACCCTCAGGTAACATGTCGATTACCCTCAGGTAACATGTCTATTACCCTCAGGTAACATGTCGATTACCCTCAGGTAACATGTCGATTACCCTCAGGTAACATGTCGATTACCCTCAGGTAACATATCGATTACCCTCAGGTAACATGTCTATTACCCTCAGGTAACATGTCTATTACCCTCAGGTAACATGTCTTTTACCCTCAGGTAACATGTCTATTACCCTCAGGTAACATGTCTATTACCCTCAGGTAACATGTCGATCACCCTCAGGTAACATGTCGATCACCCTCAGGTAACATGTCGATCACCCTCAGTGGTTAACATGATCACCCTCAGTGGTTACCATGATTACCCTCAATGGTTACCATGATTACCCTCAGTGGTTAACATGATTACCCTCAGTGGTTACCATGATTACTCTCAGTGGTTACCATGATTACCCTCAGTGGTTACCATGATTACCCTCAGTGGTTACCATGATTACCCTCAGTGGTTACCATGATTACCCTCAGTGGTTACCATGATTACCCTCAGTGGTTAACATGATTACCCTCAGTGGTTAACATGATTACCCTCAGTGGTTAACATGATTACCCTCAGTGGTTACCATGATTACTCTCAGTGGTTACCATGATTACCCTCAGTGGTTACCATGATTACCCTCAGTGGTTACCATGATTACCCTCAGTGGTTACCATGATTACCCTCAGTGGTTACCATGATTACCCTCAGTGGTTACCATGATTACCCTCAGTGGTTACCATGATTACCCTCAGTGGTTACCATGATTACCCTCAGTGGTTACCATGATTACCCTCAGTGGTTACCATGATCATCCTCAGTGGTTACCATGATTACCCTCAATGGTTACCATGATTACCCTCAATGGTTACCATGATTACCCTCAATGGTTACCATGATTACCCTCAATGGTTACCATGATTACCCTCAATGGTTACCATGATTACCCTCAGTGGTTACCATGATTACCCTCAGTGGTTAACATGATTACCCTCAGTGGTTACCATGATTACCCTCAGTGGTTACCATGATTACCCTCAGTGGTTACCATGATTACCCTCAGTGGTTACCATGATTACCCTCAGTGGTTACCATGATTACCCTCAGTGGCAGTTTTTGAAAAACGAGTTGTGAAGCAGTGAGATATATATGGGGTTTTCTCTTAAACCATACATTTTTCGATACTAGTTCCGTACTCAAAATTCTTTTAAATTTAATAATCTATAAGAATATATAAAACTATAATAATATAAATGTGTTTCCGCAGAAAAATGGATACAAAACTAAAGACCATTCACTCCGAGAACTAGTGGGCAACAGTGTATGGAAAGAACTTTCGTCTGAAATATCTCTTAAACCATCCATTATTCGATACTAGTTCCGTACTCAGAATTCTTTTAAATTTAATAATCTATCAGTTGATATCAAATTATAATATCGAGTGGTTTGAAAATATTTCAGTATTATTATTTTTTCGCTTGTTAATGGATAAAAACCCGAATGCCAGGATGTTACAAACACCTTGTGAGTTTAAATATGATGGGACACTTGTTAACATTTTCATCAGCTTTTATTACTGTTCTTAAAATTATAACGCACATAATATTGTAATAATAACATAAGAAATAAATAATATAAAATGTCAATTATTTGTAACATAAGTTTCATTACACTGCAATGCTATAACAATTATTTAGGTTACTAATTTTACTTATTTTTATAGCCTATAGGTACGTACCTACTGATTACTGTGTACAAAATAAATAGGTAGGTACCTATACAGTGTATAGGTAGGTACTTAAACTTTTTAAATTATTTATTTTTCGTAGGGATTGATCAAAATAGTTCTTCAAAGTATTACCTAATCAGTTATTATTTTTTTTTTAATAAAATAAACTTTTTAATTTCAGAGATGATTTAGAAAATGAAACTTAACCTTTGTTAAATTATGACTAGGTTCTCTGAAATTAAAAAAGTATATTTTATTCAAAAATTTAATACCTAATAACTAATTAGCATGTGGGAGAATTATTTTGACAGCACTTTTATAAAAAATTTAATTAATTTTTAAAATTGTCTGAAGACTTGGTGGATGCAGTTCATAGTAACACTTTCAAGTTATTGTATTATTCAATTCAAGTCTATGAACCTTGATGTCCATAATACATACTTGCACTCGAATATAATTTATATTCTATAACAGGTACTGTACAAGAAAAGTAGAAATAATAAATTTGGTATCTGAGTGAGAAATGAAAGTAGTAACAGACTTGTTATATCCTATAAACTAGCCTAAATGATTGATAATAAAGTAAGTTGTAATTAGAGGGCTATGTTAATTTACCTTTACGTTCTTAAAATTTGCACAGACATTAATATACTTATACGGTCTCATTTATTTTTCGGACCGTAAACGTAGAGAGACCCGTTTCGTGTATAAGGGTATTTATATCATGTATGGGGGTATTTATATCATGTATTGGGGTATTTATATCATGTATTGGGGTATTTATATCATGTATTGGGGTATTTATATCATGTATTGGGGTATTTATATCATGTATTGGGGTATTTATATCATGTATTGGGGTATTTATATCATGTATTGGGGTATTTATATCATGTATTGGGGTATTTATATCATGTATTGGGGTATTTGTTTATTGTATTGTATTGTATTGGGTTATTTATATCATGTATGAGGGTATATATATCATGTACTGGGGTATTTATATAGTGTGTAAGTGACATGGGGTAACTCGACGCTGGTGTCTAAAATAAGAACCAACATGTGGCATGAGTCGCTAACATCCGGAGAAAGGGGAGAATATTATAGTGCTGGCAATGAAAAGTGCTGGTAGAGAGAGAGAGCAGAGTGCTGGCAATGAAAAGTGCTAACAGAGAGAGAAGAGTGTTGTCAGAGAGAGCAGAGTGCTGGCAATAAACACACACACTGCTGGCAATAAACACACACACTGCTGGCAATAAACACACACACTGCTGGCAATAAACACACACACTGCTGGCAATAAACACACACACTGCTGGCAATAAACACACACACTGCTGGCAATAAACACACACACTGCTGGCAATAAACACACACACTGCTGGCAATAAACACAAATTGCTGGCAATATGAGCAATGTTATCCTAATTCCCGATATTTCAGAATATAATTATATTCACTAGTACAGACTACAGTACCTGTTAATGGATCTAAATTATTATATTCCAATGCAAGTATGTATTATGGATACACATATTCTGATAGAAAAATATCTCCAAAGCCAAAATATAAATTCAATTTATAAATAATAATATTATTGTAGCCCATAGTCATGATACAGCCACAAATGACTTGTTTTTCCTTTTAATATATATTTCATCATCAAAGTGTGACACACGGATGGACGTGGCTCTTATTATAATACTAGTGTACTTGCCCGTTAAAAATAACGGGTAATTATCAATACCAATTTATTACCCGTTATTAGGTTACTTTTAATGAATTGAATTAAAATTCAAGTTTATGAATTGTCTTATTTTTTTTTATATATAATTCATTTGAAAATTGAATAAAAACAGGGGAATTTAAATATCAAGTCAATATATTACCGTGCGTATCATAGTTACATTCGTCATGTTTAATACCCGTCGTGTAAAAGCGGACACCAAATAAATAACACACTAAGGAAATTATTAGTATAGATAGATTAATATCGCTACTTCAATCAATAAAATACAATATGATCATCCAATACAGAGCTAATTTACTATAGTAACTATACCAATCAACAAACTCGACGATACATTTCCGATAGTATCGGTACACAGGTACATTTCCGATAGTATCGGTACACAGGTACATTTTCGACAGTATCGGTACACAGGTACATTTTCGACAGTATCGGTACACAGGTACATTTTCGACAGTATCGGTACACAGGTACATTTTCGACAGTATCGGTACAGAGGTACATTTTCGACAGTATCGGTACACAGGTACATTTTCGACAGTATCGGTACACAGGTACATTTTCGACAGTATCGGTACACAGGTACATTTTCGACAGTATCGGTACACAGGTACATTTTCGACAGTATCGGTACACAGGTACATTTTCGACAGTATCGGTACACAGGTACATTTTCGACAGTATCGGTACAGAGGTACATTTTCGACAGTATCGGTACACAGGTACATTTTCGACAGTATCGGTACACAGGTACATTTTCGACAGTATCGGTACACAGGTACATTTTCGACAGTATCGGTACACAGGTACATTTTCGACAGTATCGGTACACAGGTACATTTTCGATAGTATCGGTACACAGGTACATTTTCGACAGTATCGGTACACAGGTACATTTTCGACAGTATCGGTACACAGGTACATTTTCGACAGTATCGGTACACAGGTACATTTTCGACAGTATCGGTACACAGGTACATTTTCGACAGTATCGGTACACAGGTACATTTTCGACAGTATCGGTACACAGGTACATTTTCGACAGTATCGGTACAGAGGTACATTTTCGACAGTATCGGTACACAGGTACATTTTCGACAGTATCGGTACACAGGTACATTTTCGACAGTATCGGTACACAGGTACATTTTCGACAGTATCGGTACACAGGTACATTTTCGACAGTATCGGTACACAGGTACATTTTCGATAGTATCGGTACACAGGTACATTTTCGACAGTATCGGTACACAGGTACATTTTCGACAGTATCGGTACACAGGTACATTTTCGACAGTATCGGTACACAGGTACATTTTCGACAGTATCGGTACACAGGTACATTTTCGACAGTATCGGTACACAGGTACATTTTCGACAGTATCGGTACACAGGTACATTTTCGACAGTATCGGTACATCTAAAATGTTAAGCATTGAACATTAGTCATAACATTTTCCCTCACTATTAACAATAACCAGTAAATTATGCGTAAAATACGATCTCTCATCCAATAAATAACGTGAACCAATAGCAATATATTTTTATAATAAATAAGTAAACATATAAACATAATAGAGTAAAATAGATAAAATGGAAATAACAGCAATATAGTTTATAAATAGAAAATGGTTTTGTGGGGAATAGAGTACATGTGAAAAAATGAAAATAATGAGACTTACATTTATTTACCTCCTCTCTATCCACTATTTACCTCCTCTCTATCCACTATTTACCTCCTCTCTATCCACTATTTACCTCCTCTCTATCCACTATTTACCTCTTATCCATTCTCTATTTACCTCTTATCCATTCTCTATTTACCTCTTATCCATTCTCTATTTACCTCTTATCTATTCTCTATTCACCTCTTATCTATTCTCTATTTACCTCCTCTCTATTCACTATTTACCTCCTCTCTATTCACTATTTACCTCCTCTCTATTCACTATTTACCTCCTCTCTATTCACTATTTACCTCCTCTCTATTCACTATTTACCTCCTCTCTATTCACTATTTACCTGCTCTCTATTCACTATTTACCTCTTATCCATTCTCTATTCCCCTCTTATCTATTCTCTATTCACCTCCTCTCTATTCTCTATTTACCTCCTCTCTATTCACTATTTACCTACTCTCTATTCTCTATTTACATCCTCTCTATTCACTATTTACCTCCTCTCTACTCGCTATTTACCTCCTCTCTATTCACTATTTACCTCCTCTCTATTCTCTATTCACTATTTACCTCCTCTCTATTCACTATTTACCTCCTCTCTACTCGCTATTTACCTCCTCTCTATTCTCTATTCACTATTTACCTACTCTCTATTCACTATTTACCTCCTCTCTATTCTCTATTCACTATTTACCTACTCTTTATTCTCTATTCACCTACTCTCTATTCAATATTTACCTCCTCTCTACTCGCTATTTACCTCCTCTCTATTCTCTATTCACTATTTACCTACTCTCTATTCACTATTTACCTTCTTCTCTTTAGAATTCTTTTTCGATGTCTCCGCATTACGGCATCTGAAAAAAAGGAAAGAGAAAATTAAACATAAAAGAGATGAAGACTTTAAATAAGAATACCTGTCATACTGTCTTAAGTAAGTACTTTAATACATGTAATTTTAATTCACTTTTCTCATTCTTTCTTCCCTTCTTCCTCTTCACTTCTTTCTCTCCCTCTCCTTTCCCCTTCTTTCTCTCCCTCTCCTTTCCCCTTCTTTCTCTCCCTCTCCTTTCCCCTTCTTTCTCTCCCTTTCCCTTCCCCTTCTTTCTCTCCCTTTCCTTTCCCCTTCTTTCTCTCCCTTTCCTTTCCCCTTCTTTCTCTCCCTTTCTTTCCCCCTTCTTTCTCTCCCTTTCCTTTCTCCTCCTTTCTTTTCCCCTTCTCTCTCTCTCCCTTTTCTTTCCCCATTCTTTCTCTCCCTTTCTTTTCCCCTTCTTTCTCTGCCTTTCTTTTCCCCTTCTCTCTCTCCCTTTCCTTTCCTTTCCCCTTTCTTTTCTCTCCAATATTAACAGGGAGAATTTAACCAATTTTCTCGGCATAAGATATGGCCGGCATTAGGACCGGGCCTCTCTATCCCAGATTTGCAGGTCACCCCGAACCCACTGACGGATGTACGGCTCCCATCCTCCAGTCACCCAATTACCCCATAGTACCCCCAGCTTCCACCTCTACATAAACTCTCCACTCTCCACCGTCCATCCACCAACCGAAGAGGACTCTGCGACAATCAAGAAATCAAGGAGCTACGCTATTCTGCTTCTCATAACAAAATGAAACGGGCGTTTCAACACGCTTCATCCGACTGAACGAAACAATTTGACACGGCGAGTAGTAATACTACACACTCATCCAATGAACGAAACTATACGGCACGAGTTATAGGGCATTGTTTGCTTTCACTGTAGCCACATGGCCTGCCCATGCCAAACATTCCTAGGCTGATAACGACTAGAGGTACGGACTGACTGACTGTGTACCACCTATTGGACAGACGGTGGTGAATAGAAAGCTTTTCCCAGGAGCAAGGCCTTGCCAAAGACTGAGAGTGGCAGTGGTTTATTTAAGGCAAGAGACTCTTGTTCAAACAATCCCTAGGATAAAGAGGATAGTGCACTTTAGCTACCGACTGTACAACACAAATAACTCCTATCACTGAGTAAGCGAAACATAACGGGGCTCTCCGGGTCAAACGGACCACTTGCCAAAAAATGATAGTTACTTAGTGAAACTAGTCATTACAAATAACTTGATCAATGACTGCTGCTCTTGTCTGGAATAGCATTCGAGTGAATATTGTCAGTTTGTTATAATTGAACTGACGGTGATGAATTGACACGCTCAATGAAATGGAGAATATTCATCACCCAATAGTGTGATTCTACTCCCAATAGCGTGGTTGCTCCCCAATAGCGTGGTTGCTCCCCAATAGCGTGGTTGCTCCCCAATAGCATTATAGCGTGGTTGCTCCCCAATAGCGTGGTTGCTCCCCAATAGCATTATAGCGTGGTTGCTCCACAATAGCGTGGTTGCTCCCCAATAGCGTGGTTGCTCCCCAATAGCGTGGTTGCTCCCCAATAAGGTTTTTGCTCCCCAATAAGGTTTTTGCTCCCCAATAAGGTTTTTGCTCCCCAATAAGGTGTTTGCTCCCCAATAAGGTGTTTGCTCCCCAATAAGGTGTTTGCTCCCAATAGCGTGTTTGCTCCCCAATAGCGTGTTTGCTCCCCAATAGCGTGGTTGCTCCCCAATAGCGTGGTTGCTCCCCAATAGCGTGGTTGCTCCCCAATAGCGTGGTTGCTCCCCAATAGCGTGGTTGCTCCCCAATAGCGTGGTTGCTCCCCAATAGCATGGTTGCTCCCCAATAGCGTGGTTGCTCCCCAATAGCGTGGTTGCTCCCCAATAGCGTGGTTGCTTGTATGTGCTGGTGTTTATTAGTGCTAGTGCTGTGTAGCTCCTCTACTATAAATACCAATGACTGGCACTCTTCCAAGACAATATTAAGCGCTATGGAGGAGCTTTATTAGATACCACGCACAGATTATTGTACAGCCTAATGCACAGCAGCGATAGGGGCACAGTCAAATGCACAGCCAGTCTACATCTAAATGCACAGCCAGTCTACATCTGAATGCACAGCCAGTCTACATCTAAATGCACAGTCAGTCTACATCTGAATGCACAGCCAGTCTACATCTAAATGCACAGCCAGTCTACATCTGAATACACAGCCAGTCTACATCTAAATGCACAGCCAGTCTACATCTAAATGCACAGCCAGTCTACATCTAATGTCACAGCCAGTCTACATCTAATGTCACAGCCAGTCTACATCTAAAGTCACAGCCAGTCTACATCTAATGTCACAGCCAGTCTACATCTAAATGCACAGTCAGTCTACATCTGAATGCACAGCCAGTCTACATCTAAAGTCACAGCCAGTCTACATCTAATGTCACAGCCAGTCTACATCTAATGTCACAGCCAGTCTACATCTAAATGCACAGTCAGTCTACATCTAAATGCACAGCCAGTCTACATCTAAATGCACAGCCAGTCTACATCTAAAGTCACAGTCAGTCTACATCTAAATGCACAGCCAGTCTACATCTAAAGTCACAGTACATCCATCATTCAATGATTTTTTTTCTCTCTTCAAATTCTTGCATAAACTCGCATGATATCATTTTAAAGTTTATCTAATAAATTTCAGAGATCAGTTGCAAATCGAACCCCATAAACAAGAGAAACTTCCCTGGTTAGTACACCGGGAGTACAGTGGCTCCACAAGCGCCACCTCCCGTGCTAATGTGTACAGTGAAGTCATTCACACCAGTGATTAACAACATAGAAACTTGGGGTAAATCATTTTTAGACTTGAAATTAATGAGAATAAAATAATAATGGATGATCAAACAGATCATCGACAAAAACAATCGGAGAGAGTTGATAGAGCTTTGCTTCTTAATTGATAAATCAATGGACGCATCGTTACAATGTTTAGGGTAACTTCCGAGTAATCAGACAGTTCCACATTTTCGTTAATGTAAGAGAAAAAGTTCATAATACCTACACTTTTTTCCTCAAGATCGAAAACGTGGAAATGTTCGATAACTCGGAAGTTATCCTTCAATCTAAATTGAAGTCAAAATAATATATGGTTATATTTTTAATGGGTTTGTAATGATTAACGTTTTGGTGGGTAGTGGATGCGACATGTGGCACATATAGGAAGATGCCAAGTAAAAACACATTAAAAACATAAAACAATTAAAACATAATTAAAAACTTAACCTAATATTAGTTAATTTCACATATAATAACAATAAATTAAATATGAAGTATATTACCATGTAAAATGTCACCAATCCAAGCACCACACAGTTAAATGATGCAATGACTGTCCGTGCGATGGCGCTGTCTCTTTGCATTGGCTATCATTTATAACTGTATTAATAGTTACTACATACTTAACATGTTACAAAGCAAGTAACATGGTACAAAGCAAGTAACATGGTACAAAGCAAGTAACATGGTACAAAGCAAGTAACATGGTACAAAGCAAGTAACATGGTACAAAGCAAGTAACATGGTACAAAGCAAGTAACATGGTACAAAGCAAGTAACATGGTACAAAGCAAGTAACATGGTACAAAGCAAGTAACATGGTACAAAGCAAGTAACATGGTACAAAGCAAGTAACATGGTACAAAGCAAGTAACATGGTACAAAGCAAGTAACATGGTACAAAGCAAGTAACATGGTACAAAGCAAGTAACATGGTACGAAGCAAGTAACATGGTACAAAGCAAGTAACATGGTACAAAGCAAGTAACATGGTACAAAGCAAGTAACATGGTACGAAGCAAGTAACATGGTACAAAGCAAGTAACATGGTATAAAGCAAGTAACATGGTACAAAGCAAGTAACATGGTATAAAGCAAGTAACATGGTACAGAGCAAGTAACATGGTACAGAGCAAGTAACATGGTATAAAGCAAGTAACATGGTACAAAGCAAGTAACATGGTACAAAGCAAGTAACATGGTATAAAGCAAGTAACATGGTACAAAGAAAGTAACATGGTACAGAGCAAGTAACATGGTACAAAGCAAGTAACATGGTACAGAGCAAGTAACATGGTACAGAGCAAGTAACATGGTACAGAGCAAGTAACATGGTACAGAGCAAGTAACATGGTACAGAGCAAGTAACATGGTACAGAGCAAGTAACATGGGTATAGGGTAGACTATCAAATAAATAGGTAAGATAGAGAGAGGAGTAATGCCATTGATTAAATACAACAACCAATGTTTTCATTGCAGTTCTAATTTAGGCCAACATCGCCCTGAGCAGTGAACCTAGTATCTATGATACCATTATTGTACACCTAGTATCTATGATACCATTATTGTACACCTAGTATCTATGATACCATTATTGTACACCTAGTATCTATGATACCATTATTGTACACCTAGTATCTGAGATACCATTATTGTACACCTAGTATCTGAGATACCATTATTGTACACCTAGTATCTATGATACCATTATTGTACACCTAGTATCTGAGATACCATTATTGTACACCTAGTATCTATGATACCATTATTGTACACCTAGTATCTGAGATACCATTATTGTACACCTAGTATCTGAGATACCATTATTGTACACCTCGTATCTGTGATACCATTATTGTACACCTCATATCTGTGATACCATTATTGTACACCTCGTATCTGTGATACCATTATTGTACACCTCGTATCTGTGATACCATTATTGTACACCTCGTATCTGTGATACCATTATTGTACACCTCGTATCTGTGATACCATTATTGTACACCTAGTATCTGTGATACCATTATTGTACACCTCGTATCTGTGATACCATTATTGTACACCTCGTATCTGTGATACCATTATTGTACACCTCGTATCTGTGATACCATTATTGTACACCTAGTATCTATGATACCATTATTGTAAACCTAGTATCTATGATACCATTATTGTACACCTAGTATCTATGATACCATTATTGTACACCTAGTATCTATGATACCATTATTGTACACCTCGTATCTATGATACCATTATTGTACACCTCGTATCTATGATACCATTATTGTACACCTCGTATCTATGATACCATTATTGTACACCTAGTATCTATGATATCATTATTGTACACCTCGTATCTATGATATCATTATTGTACACCTCGTATCTGTGATACCATTATTGTACACCTCGTATCTGTGATACCATTATTGTACACCTCGTATCTGTGATACCATTATTGTACACCTCGTATCTATGATATCATTATTGTACACCTCGTATCTGTGATACCATTATTGTACACCTCGTATCTATGTTACAATTATTATACACCTAGTATCTATGATACCATTAATGTACACCTAGTATCTATGATACCATTATTGTACACCTCGTATCTGTGATACCATTATTGTAAACCTCGTATCTGTGATACCATTATTATACACCTAGTATCTATGATACCATTATTGTAAACCTCCTATCTGTGATACCATTATTATACACCTGGTATCTGTGATACCATAATTCACTGGTGAAATATTATTTACATTACACACATTATATCTAGTTTTACTGACAGTGCAAGTGTGCCAGTGCATCATATTCGTACACTTGGCAAAGTGAGAAACAACACATGGTGAAAATAAATAGAAACCAAAAAGCATTTCTAAATAATAAATAGCACTCAAGTTATGTAATATGACAGCACGAGGAGCTCATACGATTAGCAGAGTCTATTTCGCCTGATTAGTTAATTCTAACGGGTCTAATAATAACCACTATAAATTAGATCTTTGGCAGTCGGCAAGATACCCTAGCGCAAACGTTCACAAACAATAGTTAACCGTGGAGAAAATGTTCTCTAACAGTGGAGAAAATGTTCACTAACAGTGGAGAAGATGTTCACTAACAGTGGAGAAGATGTTCACTAACAGTGGAGAAGATGTTCACAAACAATAGTTAACAGTGGAGAAGATGTTCACAAACAATAGTTAACAGTGGAGAAGATGTTCACAAACAATAGTTAACAGTGGAGAAGATGTTCACAAACAATAGTTAACAGTGGAGAAGATGTTCACAAACAATAGTTAACCGTGGAGAAAATGTTCACCAGCAGTGGAGAAAATGTTCACCAACAGTGGAGAAAATGTTCACCAACAGTGGAGAAAATGTTCACCAACAGTGAAGAAAATGTTCACCAACAGTGGAGAAAATGTTCACTAACAGTGGAGAAAATGTTCACTAACAGTGGAGAAAATGTTCACTAACAGTGGAGAAAATGTTCACTAACAGTGGAGAAAATGTTCACTAACAGTGGAGAAAATGTTCACTAACAGTGGAGAAAATGTTCACTAACAGTGGAGAAAATGTTCACTAACAGTGGAGAAAATGTTCACTAACAGTGGAGAAAATGTTCACTAACAGTGGAGAAAATGTTAACAAACAGTGGAGAAAATGTTAACAAACAGTGGAGAAAATGTTAACAAACAGTGGAGAAAATGTTAACAAACAGTGGAGAAAATGTTAACAAACAGTGGAGAAAATGTTAACAAACAGTGGAGAAAATGTTAACAAACAGTGGAGAAAATGTTAACAAACAGTGGAGAAAATGTTCACTAACAGTGGAGAAAATGTTAACAAACAGTGGAGAAAATGTTCACTCACAGTGGAGAAAATGTTCACTCACAGTGGAGAAAATGTTCACTCACAGTGGAGAAAATGTTAACCAACAGTGGAGAAAATGTTCACCAACAGTGGAGAAGATGTTCACTCACAGTGGAGAAAATGTTCACTCACAGTGGAGAAAATGTTAACCAACAGTGGAGAAAATGTTAACCAACAGTGGAGAAAATGTTCACCAATAGTGGAGAAAATGTTCACCAACAGTGGAGAAAATGTTCACCAACAGTGGAGAAGATGTTCACTAACATTGGAGAAAATGTTCACTAACAGTGGAGAAAATGTTCACTAACAGTGGAGAAAATGTTCACTAACAGTGGAGAAAATGTTAACCAACAGAAGAGAAAATGTTCACTAACAGTGGAGAAAATGTTCACTAACAGTGGAGAAAATGTTAACCAACAGTGGAGAAAATGTTCACAAACAGTGGAGAAAATGTTCACTAACAGTGGAGAAAATGTTAACCAACAGTGGAGAAAATGTTAACCAACAGTGGAGAAAATGTTAACCAACAGTGGAGAAAATGTTAACCAACAGTGGAGAAAATGTTAACCAACAGTGGAGAAAATGTTAACCAACAGTGGAGAAAATGTTAACCAACAGTGGAGAAAATGTTAACCAACAGTGGAGAAAATGTTAACCAACAGTGGAGAAAATGTTAACCAACAGTGGAGAAAATGTTAACCAACAGTGGAGAAAATGTTAACCAACAGTGGAGAAAATGTTAACCAACAGTGGAGAAAATGTTAACCAACAGTGGAGAAAATGTTCACTAACAGTGGAGAAAATGTTCACTAACAGTGGAGAAAATGTTCACTAACAGTGGAGAAAATGTTCACTAACAGTGGAGAAAATGTTCACTAACAGTGGAGAAAATGTTCACTAACAGTGGAGAGAATGTTAACCAACAGTGGAGAAAATGTTAACCAACAGTGGAGAAAATGTTCACTAACAGTGGAGAAAATGTTCACTAACAGTGGAGAAAATGTTCACTAACAGTGGAGAAAATGTTCACTAACAGTGGAGAAAATGTTCACTAACAGTGGAGAAAATGTTCACTAACAGTGGAGAAAATGTTCACTAACAGTGGAGAAAATGTTCACTAACAGTGGAGAAAATGTTCACTAACAGTGGAGAAAATGTTCACTAACAGTGGAGAAAATGTTCACTAACAGTGGAGAAAATGTTCACTAACAGTGGAGAAAATGTTCACTAACAGTGGAGAAAATGTTCACTAACAGTGGAGAAAATGTTCACTAACAGTGGAGAAAATTGAGCAAAGCAACCATTGGTGTTTAAAATTAAACTTTTGGTAAATTCCTAGTTCAAGTCCCTATTTCATTTAAGGACGTGAACTAGGAAGGGGGTATTTGGATCGGTTCCTAGTTCACGTCCCTAAATGAAATAGGGACGTGTACTAGGAATTTACCAAACTTTTCTTCAAATTCTAAAACTTAACTCCTAAGTGCGGGGACTTAAGGTCCAATAATCTCTCCAATAGACAATATTAATAAGAAAATACTATTAAGCAAATACGAGTAAACAGATCTGTACGAGATCAAATAACAGAACTTGCTACCTCACTTCTACCTGCAATGAGTAAGAATGCTTCTACAATTGACAACCAGTGCAAATGAGGTGCATTAGTTAGTCATCTCAATATATGAAGCTACACACCATACGTGTATAATAAATCCTCAAATATCTAACTAATGACTAACTAAGGAGTAATGACTAACACCTAATTTAACAACTAGGACATATAAACTAGCTATTTTTATGAAGATATATATTCATTCCTTGGACCTGAAATTTGTGAGCGCTGATGGGAAATACGAGAAATTAATTATGATAATAAATAACTAAATGCCAAATAGCAGTTAAATAATAATTATCATATATTTTTACATGATCACGTAAACTTTGATCCGTCCGATAACTTGAGACTTACCCTATATTGTTTCAATTACAGTAGCATTTAATACATTTTAAATATTCCAATATAAGACTAAGAAATGACACATGTATTCCTTAGAATTTGATAGGAAATGTAACTGAGGAAGGAAGGGCCAGTACACTTACTCACTACAGTTGTTTGAAACATTCTGCAGTTATGGAAAATGTGACTATGCTATCGGTATCTGGTGACGAAAATGTGACTATGCTATCGGTATCTGGTGACGAAAATGTGACTATGCTATCGGTATCTAGTGACGAAAATGTGACTATGCTATCGATATCTGTATGACTATGCTATCAGTATCTGTGTGACTATGCTATCGATATCTGTGTGACTATGCTATCGATATCTGTGTGACTATGCTATCGATATCTGTGTGACTATGATATCGATATCTGGTGATGAAAATGTGACTATGCTATCGGTATCTAGTGACGAAAATGTGACTATGCTATCGATATCTGTATGACTATGCTATCAGTATCTGTGTGACTATGCTATCGATATCTGTGTGACTATGCTATCGATATCTGTGTGACTATGATATCGGTATCTGGTGACGAAAATGTGACTATGCTATCTGTATCTAGTGACGAAAATGTGACTATGCTATCGATATCTGTATGACTATGCTATCAGTATCTGTGTGACTATGCTATCGATATCTGTATGACTATGCTATCAGTATCTGTGTGACTATGCTATCGATATCTGTGTGACTATGCTATCGATATCTGTGTGACTAAGCTATCGGTATCTAGTGACGAAAATGTGACTATGCTATCGATATCTGTATGACTATGCTATCAGTATCTGTGTGACTATGCTATCGATATCTGTGTGACTATGCTATCGATATCTGTATGACTATGCTATCAGTATCTGTGTGACTATGCTATCGATATCTGTGTGACTATGCTATCGATATCTGTGTGACTATGCTATCGATATCTGTGTGACTAAGCTATCGGTATCTAGTGACGAAAATGTGACTATGCTATCGGTATCTGGTGACGAAAATGTGACTATGCTATAGATATCTGTGTGACTATGATATCGATATCTGTGTGACTATGCTATCGATATCTGTGTGACTATGCTATCGGCATCTGTGTGACTATGCTATCGATATCTGTGTGACTATGCTATCGATATCTGTGTGACTATGCTATCGATATCTGTGTGACTATGCTTTCAGTATCTGTGTGACTATGCTATCGATATCTGTGTGACTATGCTATCGATATCTGTGTGACTATGCTATCGATATCTGTGTGACTATGCTATCGATATCTGTGTGACTATGCTATCGATATCTGTGTGACTATGCTATCGATATCTGTGTGACTATGCTATCGATATCTGTGTGACTAAGCTATCGATATCTGTGTGACTATGCTATCGATATCTGTGTGACTATGCTATCGATATCTGTGTGACTATGCTATCGATATCTGTGTGACTATGCTATCGATATCTGTGTGACTAAGCTATCGGTATCTGTGTGACTAAGCTATCGGTATCTGTGTGACTATGCTATCGGTATCTGTGTGACTAAGCTATCGATATCTGTGTGACTATGCTATCGATATCTGTGTGACTAAGCTATCGATATCTGTGTGACTAAGCTATCGATATCTGTGTGACTAAGCTATCGATATCTGTGTGACTAAGCTATCGATATCTGTGTGACTATGCTATCGGTATCTGTGTGACTATGCTATCGGTATCTGTGTGACTATGCTATCGATATCTGTGTGACTATGCTATCGGTATCTGTGTGACTATGCTATCGATATCTGTGTGACTATGCTGTCGATATCTGTGTGACTATGCTATCGATATCTGTGTGACTATGCTATCGATATCTGTGTGACTATGCTATCGATATCTGTGTGACTATGCTATCGGTATCTGTGTGACTATGCTATCGGTATCTGTGTGACTATGCTATCAGTATCTGTGTGACTATGCTATCAGTATCTGTGTGACTATGCTATCGGTACCTGTGTGACTATGCTATCGGTACCTGTGTGACTATGCTATCGATATCTGTGTGACTATGCTATCGATATCTGTGTGACTATGCTATCGATATCTGTGTGACTAAGCTATCGGTATCTGTGTGACTATGCTGTCGGTATCTGTGTGACTAAGCTATCGGTATCTGTGTGACTATGCTATCGGTACCTGTGTGACTATGCTATCGATATCTGTGTGACTATGCTATCGGTAGGTATCTGTGTGACTATACTATCGATATCTGTGTGACTATGCTATCGGTAGGTATCTGTGTGACTATACTATCGATATCTGTGTGACTATGCTATCGATATCTGTGTGACTATGCTATCGGTACCTGTGTGACTATGCTATCGATATCTGTGTGACTATGCTATCGGTAGGTATCTGTGTGACTATGCTATCGATATCTGTGTGACTATGCTATCGGTAGGTATCTGTGTGACTATACTATCGATATCTGTGTGACTATGCTATCGATATCTGTGTGACTATGCTATCAGTATCTGTGTGACTATGCTATCGGTATCTGTGTGACTATGCTATCGGTACCTGTGTGACTATGCTATCGGTAGGTATCTGTGTGACTATGCTATCAGTATCTGTGTGACTATGCTATCAGTATCTGTGTGACTATGCTATCGGTATCTGTGTGACTATGCTATCGATATCTGTGTGACTATGCTATCGATATCTGTGTGACTATGCTATCGGTAGGTATCTGTGTGACTATGCTATCGGTAGGTATCTGTGTGACTATGCTATCGGTAGGTATCTGTGTGACTATGCTATCGGTAGGTATCTGTGTGACTATGCTATCGGTAGGTATCTGTGTGACTATGCTATCGGTACCTGTGTGACTATGCTATCGGTAGATATCTGTGTGACTATACTATCGATATCTGTGTGACTATGCTATCAGTAGGTATCTGTGTGACTATGCTATCGGTAGGTATCTGTGTGACTATGCTATCGATATCTGTGTGACTATGCTATCGGTAGGTATCTGTGTGACTATGCTATCGGTAGGTATCTGTGTGACTATGCTATCGGTAGGTATCTGTGTGACTATGCTATCGGTATCTGTGTGACTATGCTATCGGTAGGTATCTGTGTGACTATGCTATCGATATCTGTGTGACTATGCTATCAGTAGGTATCTGTGTGACTATGCTATCGGTAGGTATCTGTGTGACTATGCTATCGATATCTGTGTGACTATGCTATCGGTAGGTATCTGTGTGACTATGCTATCGGTAGGTATCTGTGTGACTATGCTATCGGTATCTATGTGACTATGCTATCGGTATCTGTGTGACTATGTTAGTGACGTAACTTCAATAGAAAACAAAGTGGAAATATAAACTAGCTACGAGCTGAATTTTAATTTGGAAAAAATGGAATAAATGGTATTGCAATATTTATTCATTCTAAAATTTTATAAAATCACTGGTAAATGAATAAAGTAAGTACCTATCAATGATAATGAAAATATTCATTATTGATTTTTATCTGTCAATATCAATAGAAATTAGCGTTCATTCGAAAGCTTTAAATCAATAGAAGTATTTTCAATTCTACTCTAAAATATCTAGAGTTTATGACTCTGTTTATTTACTAACTGCTCGTTTCACAATTAATTAACTAGTTCTAATTAATTTAAACACAAACAACAAAATGGAAATTAAAGATATCTATCGTTACCATTTCGAAATGCTTTTGCAATGAGAATTAACAATAATGAAGAAATAAACATGCATGCATATTTAATTAATAATTGTACAATAAATATTAACGAATTAGTTCAGTATTTAACACAAAAATAAGACCATTACACACATTGTCAATGGATTGAGAACTGGAAGCTCTTAACAGGACTGTTATTGCCATAGTAAATAAATAAGAGAAGGATACCAAGTACAATATTGGAACATCCGAAAATACTCTGTGTGACGTCACACAGAGTAAATTTCATTTGTTTTTTAATAAAAAATGTGCTATTATTCAGTTAAATGTGTATTTTCATGGGAAAAAGCATTCATAAAAAATTTTTATCAGGTTTTACACTCTATTCACTTATAATATTCAACTAATAAAACTTATTATATTTGACAGTACTCTGTATGACGTCATTTGTTTACATCGTTTCAGAAGAATGGATCAAATTCACCGCGTCAATGAATTCGAAACTTAGCATACTTCTCTATTTATATCATTTACTATGGTTATACGACGTTAACACTTCCAACATTCCCGTGTTACTTATAACACATCATGTGGCACTCAATAGGATAAGGTTAACACTCTAATATCACATAATTTACCACTCAATAGTACTGTAACACAATATTAGCACAAATAACACATTTTACCACATTTTAGCGGCTCTAGGACAATTCCTCCACGGACAGTTAGTCCACGAAATGCTTTCATATTTTAAAGCGTATATGGGGTATATTTCACAGCATCTTTCACTATTACATTAATAGCCAGGTTATTATAGTGATTTGAACCGAAACATTTGACATGAACACACAAATAATGTTTATCTATTGATTACATGGATATAATTATACATGCAAAACGGGTGGTCTGAATTATTAGGTTATTTTCCTCGTTTACTATTTCTATCAAAATTTATGTTCTATTTATGAGTATCTAAAATATGGAACTGAAATAACAGGCATGTGGTTCATTTGACAGCTGAGGTAAGATGTTCAGGAATTCGATGTTTTAATGCATCAAACTCAAAGATTACAACAAATTAATTCGGTAAAAAACACACAACTTAGGGTTCTCTTCATGTATCTTATTCCACATACCATCGAAAAATTATTAAGCCTGTTTCATTATTTCACTGTCGCCGGCAAGCAGAAGCAGAAGATTGCAATAAGAATTTAGGCAAATACCAGATTAATCACCTATCATTATTATTATTTTTTTTTTAGTAGGGGGTTTAACGTCTGCTTCGGAACCAAAGGCCATATCGCTGACGTCAAAAGGAAATTAAATACAAGGGACTGGAAGAAGCAGTCAGAGAGGAAAGTGGCTCCATGAACAAAGTCACTTACCACCGTCGGTGACAATGCTCATGGATGCAGAAAAGCTACTCCGTGAATGCAGTCACTTACCAAGGAATGTGACGAAACGGGACACAAGCACCGGTGGCTGCACTCACGGATGGAAGAGGAAAATGAAGAGGTGATAGTAAATGAAGCCTACAAGTCTACCTAACACGAAATCTAAGACCTCGTAGTTGAAGAGCATAACCCTAGCGCTATCCTCAGAAACTGCAAGTAGCGTTAAAAAAATGATAAACCTGGTAAAAATGATAAAAAGACAATCCATAATCCAAATTACAACAGTTCGGGGCCCAAGGGACGCCACCCCCCTTCTCTTCCATTCACCACAGACAGCTTCAGGATAGAACCCCTGGGGGCTATATATAAATAATGAAAAATATAAAATATACACACGTTCTAAATATATAAAATAATAAAGCATTTCGTGGAAGAATTGTACATGAACGAGATTTGAGTAGATAATTATTAGCACTCTGCCATACACTGTTAGCACTAGTAGCACTCTATAACACTAATATCTTTCTTTAACACACTAATATCTTTCTTTAACACACTAATATCTTTCTTTAACACACTAATATCTTTCTATAACACACTAATATCTTTCTTTAACACACTGTTAGCACTAATAGCACTCTATAACACACTACTAAATGTGTGTTAATAAATTCTTTAACATACCCCATGTCACCGCAGCTTCTCACCAAAAGAACATCAGCCGAGAAACTGTTAGAGAGAACAGAGGGAAAATTAAAGAAAACCACAATAAACAGAGGAAAAATTAAAGAAAAACACAATGAACAAGAGCAGAAAATAAAGAAAATACAATAAACAAGAGCAGAAAATAAAGAAAATACAATAAACAAAAGCAGAAAATAAAGAAAATACAATAAACAGAGCAGAAATTAAAGAAAATACAATAAACAGAGGAGAAATTAAAGAAAATACAATAAACAGAGGAGAAATTAAAGAAAAACACAATAAACAGAGGAGAAATTAAAGAAAAACACAATAAACAGAGGAGAAATTAAAGAAAAACACAATAAACAGAGGAGAAATTAAAGAAAAACACAATAAAAAGAGGAGAAATTAAAGAAAAACACAATAAACAGAGGAGAAATTAAAGAAAAACACAATAAACAGAGGAGAAATTAAAGAAAAACACAATAAACAGAGGAGAAATTAAAGAAAAACACAATAAACAGAGGAGAAAAAATGAACCAAAACAATAAATTAAGGAAAATAAAATAAAAACGAGGCAGAGTAGTCTAATAACAGCGAGGCAAAGTAGTCTAATAACAGCGAGGCAAAGTAGTCTAATAACAGCGAGGCAAAGTAGTCTAATAACAGCGAGGCAAAGTAGTCTAATAACAGCGAGGCAAAGTAGTCTAATAACAGCGAGGCAAAGTAGTCTAATAACAGCGAGGCAATAGTCTAATAACAGCGAGGCAAAGAAGTCTAATAACAGCGAGGCAAAGAAGTCTAATAACAGCGAGGCAATAGTCTAATAACAGCGAGGCAATAGTCTAATAACAGCGAGGCAAAGTAGTCTAATAACAGCGAGGCAATAGTCTAATAACAGCGAGGCAATAGTCTAATAACAGCGAGGCAATAGTCTAATAACAGCGAGGCAAAGTAGTCTAATAACAGCGAGGCAAAGTAGTCTAATAACAGCGAGGCAAAGTAGTCTAATAACAGCGAGGCAATAGTCTAATAACAGCGAGGCAATAGTCTAATAACAGCGAGGCAAAGTAGTCTAATAACAGCGAGGCAATAGTCTAATAACAGCGAGGCAAAGTAGTCTAATAACAGCGAGGCAAAGTAGTCTAATAACAGCGAGGCAATAGTCCAATAACAGCGAGGCAATAGTCCAATAACAGCGAGGCAATAATCTAATAACAGCGAGGCAAAGTAGTCTAATAACAGCGAGGCAAAGTAGTCTAATAACAGCGAGGCAAAGTAGTCTAATAACAGCGAGGCAAAGTATAACAAGGAAAATGTTTGGGATTTAAGGATAGAAAACTAATGGATTGGAAAGATGCCAAGCAAAAGAGAGAGAAAATACCCAGCACAAGCAGATATTGAGCAACACCAAGCACTTGCATCCACTTTACCAGCACTTGCATCCACTTTACCAGCACTTGCATCCACTTTACCAGCACTTGCATCCAATTTACCAGCACTTGCATCCAATTTACCAGCACTTGCATCCAATTTACCAGCACTTGCATCCACTTTACCAGCACTTGCATCCACTTTACCAGCACTTGCATCCACTTTACCAGCACTTGCATCCACTTTACCAGCACTTGCATCCACTTTACCAGCACTTGCATCCACTTTACCAGCACTTGCATCCACTTTACCAGCACTTGCATCCACTTTACCAGCACTTGCATCCACTTTACCAGCACTTGCATCCACTTTACCAGCACTTGCATCCACTTTACCAGCACTTGCATCCACTTTACCAGCACTTGCATCCACTTTACCAGCACTTGCATCCACTTTACCAGCACTTGCATCCACTTTACCAGCACTTGCATCCACTTTACCAGCACTTGCATCCACTTTACCAGCACTTGCATCCACTTTACCAGCACTTGCATCCACTTTACCAGCACTTGCATCCACTTTACCAGCACTTGCATCCAATTTACCAGCACTTGCATCCAATTTACCAGCACTTGCATCCAATTTACCAGCACTTGCATCCAATTTACCAGCACTTGCATCCAATTTACCAGCACTTGCATCCAATTTACCAGCACTTGCATCCAATTTACCAGCACTTGCATCCAATTTACCAGCACTTGCATCCAATTTACCAGCACTTGCATCCAATTTACCAGCACTTGCATCCAATTTACCAGCACTTGCATCCAATTTACCAGCACTTGCATCCAATTTACCAGCACTTGCATCCAATTTACCAGCACTTGCATCCAATTTACCAGCACTTACATCCAATTTACCAGCACTTGCATCCAATTTACCAGCACTTGCATCCAATTTACCAGCACTTGCATTCAATTTACCAGCACTTGCATCCAATTTACCAGCACTTGCATCCAATTTACCAGCACTTGCATCCAATTTACCAGCACTTGCATCCAATTCACCAGCACTGCCATCCAATTCACCAGCCCTGACATCCAATTCACCAGCACTGACATCCAATTCACCAGCACTGCCATCCAATTCACCAGCACTGCCATCCAATTCACCAGCACTGCCATCCAATTCACCAGCACTGCCATCCAATTCACCAGCACTGCCATCCAATTCACCAGCACTGACATCCAATTCACCAGCACTGACATCCAATTCACCAGCACTGACATCCAATTCACCAGCACTGACATCCAATTCACCAGCACTGACATCCAATTCACCAGCACTGACATCCAATTCACCAGCACTGACATCCAATTCACCAACACTGACATCCAATTCACCAACACTGACATCCAATTCACCAGCACTGACATCCAATTCACGAACACTGACATCCAATTCACGAACACTGACATCCAATCTACTAGCACTGACATCTTTTTTACCAGCACTGACATCCAATTCACCAGCACTGACATCCAATTCACCAGCACTGACATCCAATTCACCAGCACTGACATCCAATTCACCAACACTGACATCCAATTCACCAACACTGACATCCAATTCACCAACACTGACATCCAATTCACCAACACTGACATCCAATTCACCAGCACTGACATCCAATTCACGAACACTGACATCCAATTCACGAACACTGACATCCAATCTACTAGCACTGACATCTTTTTTACCAGCACTGACATCCAATTCACCAGCACTGACATCCAATTCACCAGCACTGACATCCAATTCACCAACACTGACATCCAATTCACCAGCACTGACATCAAATTCACCAGCACTGACATCCAATTCACCAACACTGACATCCAATTCACCAACACTGACATCCAATTCACCAGCACTGACATCCAATTCACCAGCACTGACATCCAATTCACCAGCACTGACATCCAATTCACCAGCACTGACATCCAATTCACCAGCACTGACATCCAATTCACCAGCACTGACATCCAATTCACCAGCACTGACATCCAATTCACCAGCACTGACATCCAATTCACGAACACTGACATCCAATCTACTAGCACTGGCATCTTTTTTACCAGCACTGACATCCAATTCACCAGCACTGACATCCAATTCACCAGCACTGACATCCAATTCACCAGCACTGACATCCAATTCACCAACACTGACATCCAATTCACCAACATTGACATCAAATTCACCAGCACTGACATCCAATTCACCAACACTGACATCCAATTCACCAACACTGACATCCAATTCACCAGCACTGACATCCAATTCACCAGCACTGACATCCAATTCACGAGCACTGACATCCAATTCACGAGCACTGACATCCAATTCACGAACACTGACATCCAATCTACTAGCACTGACATCTTTTTTACCAGCACTGACATCCAATTCACAAGCACTGACATCAGGTGTTTGTCTCAATAATTTTTTTCTCCAGAAAGTCTACTATTTACTATTCTGTAGCTATGACGTCAGTAGTGACATTTAAACAAGGCTAGAGGAGTAATATTCAAAGTGTTGATAACTAATTCAAAGTATAACGACACTACAATTAGGGAGAACAGGTAAAAACTAGCCAGGTGACTTCAACACTAAAAAATATAGCGTGAGAAAACTACACACTGGAGTGTGTTATATTGTCTACACAGTACACACTCCTAGCGTGTGAGAACTACACACTGGAGTGTGTTATATTGTCTACACAGTACACACTCCTAGCGTGTGAGAACTACACACTGGAGTGTGTTATATTGTCTACACAGTACACACTCCTAGCGTGTGAGAACTACACACTGGAATGTGTTATATTGTCTACACAGTACACACTCCTAGCGTGTGAGAACTACACACTGGAGTGTGTTATATTGTCTACACAGTACACACTCCTAGCGTGTAAAAAATACACACTAGAGTGTGTTATATTGTCTAAAAAGTACACACTCCTAGCGTGTGAGAACTACACACTGGAGTGTGTTATATTGTCTACACAGTACACACTCCTAGCGTGTAAAAAATACACACTAGAGTGTGTTATATTGTCTAAAAAGTACACACTCCTAGCGTGTGAAAACTACACACTGGAGTGTGTTATATTGTCTACACACTACACACTCTTAGCGTGTGAAAACTACACACCAATATGTGTCCCATTCATAGCCAATTTAACACAGTTGGACTATTTAATGTCTCTCTTTTTTCACATAGGCCATTAATGATTTTAATGAAATAATTCAAACAATTAATAAATTGTTGAACGAGACATATTTTCATTAAATGATTATTTTTCCTTCTATCTATTAATTTCTATTTATAGTTCTACTTTTAATAAATAAAAATTCTCACTCGAAATAAATATATTTTCGTTTATCAAATGATTATTTTTCAATAAATATAACAAACTAACATTTATAATTAATTAAATATATATTTTTTCATTAATCAAAGAAAAAGGAGATGAGATGATAAATGTTCAGATTTTTACAACTAACAATTAAATAATGGAATTTAAGATTAGGATAAATAAAGTAAAGCTACAATTACCAAATGCGAAATATCCCTGGATAAAAATTTCAATGAGTTCATCATTTAAAAACGCATCAAAATAATTAGATTATATTTTAATGGGAAAGATCTTGGTGCATTTTTCTAATACTAATTAATGACCTATTTAATTAGCATGTGATAATTGTAATTTTAGCAATAACAATAGATAGGTGAGAAAAAGTAGCGTATTTCTCACACTAAGTAGCTATGCTAAATAATATATTAAGTAGGATAAGTTAATAGTTACTATTAGACCAAGTTACTACATCTTCGGTCATATAAGAGTATATGCGATATAAAAAATATTTTTATTATATAGCACAGAGTAATAACAATAATTTTTATATCTTTTTTTTTCTTATATCGAAGATGTGGTACTGACCGATATTTCGTACTTTACCCTATATAGAACAAAAAAATCAATAAATGATGAAGTTCAAGTGACTGTAAAACATAAATAAGCAAATAATTAAAATATAGATACGTATAAAATAGTTGATACAAATCCCATGTAATTAACACTATCCAAATGATAAAAACATACAAAATTCGTAATCACGTTACCACAAATTTAGTAATCCTACCATTGGGTCATTTTGGCCCTGCACTGCAGTAGAAAAAAAAAACATTCGTATTTGCCATGACAAACAAATCACGAAGAAAACATGTCCTCACAACCGATTTTTAGTAAATTGTGATAGAGTAACTTACGAATTGTCGGTCGGCTCAAAATCTTCGGTCATAAATGAAAAAAGGATATAGTAATAAAAATTCAATAATTATTATTGTTTTTTCTTATATGACCGAAGATGTAATACTGACCGATAATCCGTAATTTACCCTAGAAAGGGGTTGATGGGTAGGAGAGGGGGGGAGGAGGGGTGGTGAGCACCTTGGTGGGTAAGATCTCACCAATGTATGTACTGGTGACTTCAGTCAGGTGGAACACATCGTGGTGATTTGTAGTGAGAGTTGCCACTTGTAAAAACACGCACATACTAGGGGTGATAGCAGCTACAAATCGAAAAAAAGTGTTACACAAATCAAAAAGTATTACAAATCGATGAAGATAATAAAGTGAACTTCTTTTTACTAGAAGAAATGAGAGAAAAAATGTGGAAATGGGTTCAAATGAACCTTTAATGTATTTACCAATTGCAAACATAATTATATCTTAACTATCGATAGATAATTTAATAAATTTATTAAATAAATCTTTAAAGACTGATTCCAAGTCAGTGTCTCAAATCACTTTCATGGAACTAGGCTAAGATCTGAGTTATAAGACAGTTCCATATTTGCGATCATACAAGAAAACTCTATATTTTAATTGGTATACCTGATACCTACTGGTATCAGGTATACCAATTAAAATAAAAAGAGTCGAAACTTGAAAATATTAAATTATACTATTTTTTACATGACCGAAAATGTGGAACTGTCCAATAACTCGTAACTAGGCCCTAGTTCAGTAAATACCGCCACAGTGACTCATAATATTTCCATAGTGTGGCCGTAAAGGAAATACCTAGGCATGGAAATGGAGACATAGGGACATAGTATTAACTGTTAAAAGTCAATGAGTGAAATAGTCGATACTAAAAGAGAGATGGATACACTACCAGTGAAGAGTGTACCAGGGATACGATTGAAATAGTCGATACCAAAGAGATGGGTACACTACCAGCCTAGAGTGTAACAGGGATACAGTTGAAATTACAGCTGTACCGATACTTGGTATATCTGCCAATTTTTAGGTATCGGTATCCACAGATTACTAATACCCAAGTATCGGTACTCGTATCGGTAGTACTTATGGTATCGGCACAGTCCTAATTGAAATAGTGGATAACAAATATTGAATGTAACAGGGATACGGTTCTCATTTTCTCACGCGAGACACGTATCGAGTGTAATATGGATACAGTTTTAGCTAACAATTGTATCCCAGATACTGCATATGCTATAACATGGATGCGATAATATTCTAGCCACTTTTTTGTATCACATTAACAGTGGATGCATCAACAGCGTAGGTATCCTAGATACAGTACCTACCACAGTCACCATGAACGTTAATAGGGTATCCAGCGTGTGACAGATACTTGCCGGGGCGTATCATAGATACAGTTAATAAGGACGGTGCTGTTTTGACATTACCTGTATAGAGAGTAGGGGTCAAGACTGTGTAAACCTAACCATCAATAGCTACACACATAGCTACGTACACCACACATAGGTACCTACACAGAGAGTTCACCCCGTCCACACAGACTTACACACATACACAGAGAGAGAGACCCACGCAGTTTATTACACAGAGAATAAAAGGTACCTACATACACATTGGTCATTTGTTAGGAAAATCTGAGTAACTGGGGACTGAGTGTAGAGAAATCAACCAGTTTGGGGGGCAGGGGGATGGAGGGGGGGGGGGGCAAATTGATAAAGAGAATTAACATTGATGCTCTATAGATGGGGAGAAGTGAACGGGTGATTAGGGCAACGAATGAGTTCCCGAACGCAACCACATTATCGATCATGTCAGTATAATTTAATTTAACTATTATTTCAATTGGTACCAATGATACCTGCACCAATTAAAATAGGTTAAATGGTAGCTACTCATTATACACGTATTTCTCATGTGATCGAAAATGTGGAACCGTTCCATTACTAGGATCTCAAACTAAGGGTCCGGTCACACGGGCGTTTTTGACTCTGAGGAAATTATTGTTGAACCCATTTCATTCGTATCCATGATACGCGGCGCTTTTGGAGCGCTGAAAACGTCCAAAAACGCTCGTGTGACATCACCTTAATAAATCAATATGCAATGACTGGCAAAATAAGTCAGATTGCATAGCAAAATATTATATGAAACAGTGTTAAAATAACCATTAATTTATTATTCGTGTAAAACGTTAGCAATACCTACTAGAGGAAGAAAAAGTTCACATTATTTTCTGATAATTCTGAGTAATTAAATCATGTTTAATACATATTGACTGACGGAAAATGATGAAAAGTGAATAGTTATCAAACACCTGAATTTAGCTCGTTAAATGCATGGCCAGTGCGAGATAATCACTTCAATAATTACCTAACTATAATTCCAGTAATTAACATGATAAAAGTATCATCCAATGTTAAATGCACCCACAAAATCATTCTACATACTTCTTTCGGACTCTTTTTATTCATTTAAACTTCTCTTTTGGAGAGAAAAAATTAAACTATAGACTGGGGCAATGCCTTCTCAACAGAAAGCCCTAAACATTGTAAACATTAATTATATATATTATATACTAAACATGTCAGTCAATGTAACAAATACTCGATAAATAAATATAAACAAAACAATTTATCAAGTAATAGCTAAGAGGAATGAACAGGTGTGATTGTTCTCTAAGTGACTAACTAGAAAACAGGTAAATAGTAAATTAAACAACCCAAGACAAGCACCCCTCTGTTAACACAATGTCAACAAAGGCATTCAACAGGCAGCAACAGAGTCAGACCTAGGAGTTCTAGTAGGCATTGCGGCTAAGGTATATATCAATAAATGTTTCAACCCTCCCTAGCCCCACTGGCAAATTAAATATATGTTTATTCAGTGTTTAATAATAGCCGTGGGCAATAAGGGGGCAGAAAGAATGGACGGCGTAGGTTGCTTGTTCTAGTCTCCAAAACCATGGAGAGCTCTATCATACTAGAACTTGACTAATTACTACCTAAAAGACAATTGCCTAAATAATTAGGTAGGCTAAATAGGTAAAATAGGAAATTGAGTGCGATAGACGCGCCACTGATGCCATTGGTTAACACCTTGGCGGGAATGTTTTGTAACGAGAGGTGCCATTGGCCGCTCACACCTCGCACTCTAATCTGATTGTTCATTGGATAAGACGTGGGGGTGGGGAGGGGTGGGGTCCGCGCCGTAATGGTTCAGTATGTTTTTTTGGCTTACATAGAATTCCTGTTCTTGCCAGATGATATCTCGGTACCTTTTTAAAATAGCATAGACATACGTACACACCTGAACACAGGCAGCTTAAGTGTCTCTGATAGATGTGTCTGTCTGTGTGTGTGTGAGAGAGTGAGGAGGTAATACATATTTCATCAGCACAGCACACTCTTAAAATAATACCTAATTGTGACTTGCGTGTGTACAAACAGACTCACACAGCCTGTGGGTGATCAAAGAAACACTGGCTATTGAGAACAGAGTGTACATAAATATATCAATTGGGAAGAAGGTAGGTATAGCTAGGTACTGAACGCAGCCAAATACTTAGCATTACTAATGTGACAAATTGTCACTATTAACACTCTTCACACTCTGTACACATGTTTGACATCGCATAGACTATAAAATAGCGTGTATATAAATGGTTTACACGTGTACTTACATCATTACTTCCATACACATACAGTGTTACATTTATGATGGGTTAAGCATAGCCCATTGCTTACCTCCCATATACCCTTAATGAACCTGAATCCACCAGCCCACTCTACACTCTCAAGACCTGACCACTCGTAAAAACTACCTAGACACTGTGATAAACTTTAGTTAGTTGGTCAATAATGTTGGTTAGGTTTGTAGTTAGTGGGTTAAATATAGTTTGGTTTGAGGGTGTGGGTGCGTGAGAAGGGACCGTCTAAGGGTTAGTTGCGGTGACCCGGACTAACTGACCACCGTGTCAAAAATACCCCGCAATGCCTTTCCATTGGAATTGCATGGCCTGCTCCACACGATACTATGGCTTGCTCCACGCGACACTATCTATGGCTTGCTCCACGCGATAACACGGCCTGCTCCACACGATACACGACTGCACATGCTACAATGGAGCACGGCTAGCTCCACCCGATACAATGAAGACGAGGCCTGCTCCACAAGATACTACGTCTCCACACGATACAATGGAAATAAGGCCTGCTCCACACGATACTACTGCCTCGCTCGATACAAAGGAGACAAGGCCTGCTCCACACGATACAATAGAGACACGGCCTACTCCACACGATACTACTGCCCCACTCGATACAAAGGAGACAAGGCCTACTCCACACGATATAAGGCATGGCCTGCTCCACACGACATAAGGCATGGCCTGCTCCACACGATACTACTACCCCACACGATACAATAGAGACACGGCCTGCTCCACACGATAGAAGGCATGGCCAGCTCCACACAATGTACTGTACCATTAGTGACATCAGTATGTTTATAATTCAAACAAATGGCCAAACACAAGGACCTTAATCATATTACGCAGTTTCAATTTATGACTAAGGATGCAGAAAGATAACTTAGAGATAACTTTAAAAATTGATACCCAAAAAAATGACACCATTCGAGTTTATTAACAAATGTACCTGGAGAGTATGTCAGGTATAGTGTCAAAACGTTACTGTTTTCTCATATTAACCTACTATGACCTACTTCAGAAAGGTCAACTTATTTGGAAACACTGCTACTGAAATTTGACCCTTATGTGGAGGGGCATAAGGACTGAAATGGTGTACCCTCTTACTGGTAACAAGGGCAATTTGACCCTTATGTGGAGGGGCATAAGGACTGAAATGGTGTACCCTCTTACTGGAAACAAGGGCAATTTGACCCTAAAGCAGAGGGACATAAGGACTGAAATAGTGTACCCTCATACTGGAAACAAGGGAAATTTGACCCTTATGTAGAGGGGCATAAGGACTGAAATAGTGTACCCTCTTACTGAAAACAAGGGCAATTTGACCCTAAAGCAGAGGGACAGGACTAAAACAAAAAAAAATCACAGATACAAACGTACCTATTTTTATAAGTATTCTTAATTTACGGTAAATAAGTAACAATCGAATAAACAGTAAAAAAAAATCCATTTTTTTAAAGTGCACAAAAATTTGACTTTGTTTTGGTACCTTGCCAAAAATATAGAACTTGATATAGTTACCTATGTTCGCAACACTACACGTACACTCAACTGTGAAGATGAATATTATCAACTTGCCACCTTTCATTCGAAATTAGTTATATATAAAGATATTAATGGGGTAAGTTTCGAGTTATCGGACAACTCCATACTTCCGATCACACATTCAAAAAATTACACGACTTAACATTTTAACTCTCAAATTTAATTGGTATCATATTGTATAATTTTTTTATAATATCGAAAATGTGGAGGGGTAAATAACTCAGAACTAAAACCTAGATAAAAAAATTAAATTATCACGATTTTTAAAATTCACCACGTTAGTTTTTTTTTCTTTGAAGGAAAATTTTATTTTATTTCTAATTGAATTTTTTTTATTCTTTATTGAAGGAAAATAATATATAACTATTTAGTTTTTATAGTTAAAGTGCATACAGAATGTCGTGTTACAGTTAGTCATGAATATAATGGTAAATATTAAATATTTATAAACATAGGTAAATTACGAATTATCGGTCACTACTACATCTTCGGACATAAGAAAAAAACAGTATAAAAATTGTCATTAGATAATACTGTGTAATAATAACAATTTTTATATTGTTTTTCTTATCTGACCGAAGAGGTAGTACTGACCGATAATTCGTAACTTCCCCTAGCCTTATTTTCCCTCGAATGACATCATGTATTGTAAACAAGATCTTAGAGAGGAATAACCTTAAAAAAACTACATTCTTGTATCCCTTAATTCATAAGAGAACATACAGTAATTTCCCCTCAGTCAATTTGTACCATTAAAAACATATCTAATGTTGACATGAGTTCTGCACGTTAGGTACTTTATACATTAGATATTCTACTGTACCTAAAAAATGTATCCTTTCCATTTTAGTATCCATGATACCTGCAGGTATCAAGGATACCAATTAAAACTAAGGTTTAATGATAGATTACTGTATACTTGCAACCGTCCGATAACTCGAAACTTACCCTACTTAAGCATAAACTAGGGTAAACACTCCAATCAAAATAAACGTTCGATAAAATAACGGAATACAGATTGAGGAGGGTTATGTTTTTATCTGGATTTATTAGTAATCTTGTTACATATTTCCAAAAAGCATTCAACCAAATTGCCTGAAATTTGATGTGACTGACACTTGGTCATTATCCACGAACCAGTTGGTTAAATTTTGGGAGCGATTGGGTCAAAGGTCAATGTCACAAAACGATCAAAATGTAGCGGTGGCGAAGATATGCGCTCTACGAAATTCCGTTCTAGTCATAGCTTAATTTATCCATTAATTTGCTAAATGTTAAACATGCAGATAATAATTAGTAGCCCCATTAAAGAACTCTGACGTCAGAAGTGATGTAGACAATAACTTACCAAGTTTCTACAGCAGTAGGATTAGCTGCTAGTAGTTCAATTTCGTACAATCACATTAGCTACAGATTAGTAATAGAGTATATAAATTGGATAGGATTTTTTTATTGTAGGTAGAATGATTACTTTAGTTATGTATAAAGATTCCAAATAATAAATAAATAAAACAGTAATTACCTCTACAATGGACAAACCATTTTTACACCACTCATTTTCCCCTCCACACTAAACATTTTCCCCTCCACACTAAACATTTTCCCCTCCACCCCACTCATTTCCCCCTCCACCCCACTCATTTCCCCCTCCACACTAAACATATTCCCCTCCACCCCACTCATTTCCCCCTCCACACTAAACAATTTCCCCTTCACCCCACTCATTTTCCCCTCCACCCCACTCATTTTCCCCTCCACCCCACTCATTTTCCCCATACTCAGTGGAGTGAGTGGTACACCAAAGAATTAGCAAAGTCTCGCGTCGCTCCGTAAGCTAAAGATAATACAAATATTTGCCTATAACTAGGGTAATGACCCGGTCCATCCGCATTAAAGACACTCCCCCTCTCCACCTCCCCCCTCCTCTCCCCCCATCAATCCCAGAGGTAATGAGTCCCAACCGGCTAGAGACCCCCTCCTCCCCCCTTCAACCAGGATAAGTCAAGGTCATGCTCACCACGACTAAACACCAGTCAACTAGTGACTTCGCGTCTCAACTAGACAATTGAATGCTAGGCAAGACGCATGGGCAGTTATTTACCAAAAAAAACGATAAATGGGTCCTAAGACTTTATCAGTCAAAATGGGGCAAGTTATTTATTATCGAACAGCTACAAATTTCCGATCAAATGAGAAAAAAAAGGAAAATTTAAATCCCTCATTTAAACTGTTGGTATCAATATCTACAGGTATCATGGATACGAAATGTATATATTTTATATGATCGAAAATGTGGAACTGTCCGATAACTCAGAACTTACCCTAGTATTATTTTGTCCAGTCTGACCGTGTTAAACTAATAAATTACTAAGGTAAGTTAAGTTGAAATTAGTAAACCTTAGCAACAATAATAATACGTACATCTGGCAATTGGATGAACATAATTATAATGGAACTGTGAGAGAATAGACAGGTATTGGTAATAGACAGGTATTGGTAATAGACAGGTATTGGTAATAGACAGGTATTGGTAATAGACAGGTATTGGTAATAGACAGGTATTGGTAATAGACAGGTATTGGCATTAGACAGGTATTGGTAATAGACAGGTATTGGTAATAGACAGGTATTGGTAATAGACAGGTATTGGCAATAGACAGGTATTGGCATTAGACAAGTATTGGTAATAGACAGGTATTGGTAATAGACAGGTATTGGCATTAGACAGGTATTGGCATTAGACAGGTATTGGCATTAGACAGGTATTGGCATTAGACAGGTATTGGCATTAGACAGGTATTGGCATTAGACAGGTATTGGCATTAGACAGGTATTGGTAATAGACAGGTATTGGTAATAGACAGGTATTGGCATTAGACAGGTATTGGCATTAGACAGGTATTGGCATTAGACAGGTATTGGCAATAGACAGGTATTGGCATTAGACAGGTATTGGCATTAGACAGGTATTGGCATTAGACAGGTATTGGCATTAGACAGGTATTGGCATTAGACAGGTATTGGCATTAGACAGGTATTGGCATTAGACAGGTATTGGCATTAGACAGGTATTGGTAATAGACAGGTATTGGCATTAGACAGGTATTGGTAATAGACAGGTATTGGTAATAGACAGGTATTGGTAATAGACAGGTATTGGTAATAGACAGGTATTGGTAATAGACAGGTATTGGTATTAGACAGGTATTGGTATTAGACAGGTATTGGTATTAGACAGGTATTGGTATAAGACAGGTATTGGTAATAGACAAGTATTGGTATTAGACAGGTATTGGCATCAGACAGGTATTGGTAATAGACAGGTATTGGCATTAGACAGGTACTAAGATAGATCTTGTCTAATAGTCCTTTTCTCGATTTAATAGATATGTACAAAGGGTCAGTATATTCTCAATAGATTTAAATCCCTTCCAAGAAATGGACTTTAACTCATCCAAAGAAATTAGAACAATGAGCATTTCTCCTAACAATTTAAATAGTTAATTTATAGAGGTTGTCAAGACTAATAAACAAAATGGTCATTTTCAATTGAAGGATATTTTTATTTCACTTCTTCACCTTTGAATCTAATGAATTAAAATTGTCTATTTTTAAATAAAGTCCTTGAAAGATAAAACATTTAAATGTTAAAAAAAAATATATAATGAAATAAATGAATATAAATTGAAAAATTTATAGCATTATAAAGAAATTAAAAAAAAATAATTCGCAATGAAGGAGATTATGAAATCTTCAGGGTTTGTTTTGATAAAAAAATAATATAAAAAAATAAACATAATAACGATAAACGTTTACCTGTGTATTATCATTGGAGGCTCACTGCCGTTATTTCAACACTATATCATTGCAGTGAATATTGTATATTGTTGCTAAAGGTAGAGGATATAACTATGCAAAATTATAATCCAAACACCGTGTGAGGACGCTGTCTCTTTGCATGGGCTATCACTTTTGATGAGTCGAAAAATACTGTAAAAAAAAACTAAAATATATCTCCGTTACCCAAACAAATTGTGTTTAAATATTATTCGCTACATAGAAGTGCAGTTATCTCATTATTGGCTTTACCCTTTAAACAATGTGCATATTCATAACTCTAGACAGCTAATGAGTATCAGACCGTACACATGAATGCCAGTGCTGTTTAGATACACTTACTTAATTTATTGAATGGCAATACAAAGATCTACTCATAGGAGATATTTAAATCTTACGGTCCCTGTGGCAGAGTTAAATAACTCATCAAATAGAAAGTTGCATTCCGAAAAGAGTGCTGTATTACTCAATTGCAGAATTATTAAGTATTTCAAGTAATAAAAAAAAGTATTAGTACAAAAGCGAAATATTAAAATTAAATAACAATGTGTTTCAATGAGATTAGGATTATACAATAAGCACATTTATATTTAATTATTTATATAGGAAGATGTAAAAAGAAAATGTAGTTGAAGGAACATCATGAATATGAAACAATTACTCGAGTAGAAAAATAATTTAGTTCTCCCTAATCTCGTTGCGTAGAAAACGGACAGCCTAAAAATTAGAAAACGAAGAGAGACAGATTTCAAAAAGGCAACTGGCGACACATTCCTGATATGGTTAACTAAAGTAATCGAGCAAGTAAGTGAAATTGTGTCTTTAAATTAATAGAGAAGAATTCTTATAATGAAGTTACTTATAAGTTACGTTACGTTATCAAATAGATTCGAATTATTTTATCTAGAAAATATTGAAGCGTCATGTAATAAATGTAGATAATAGAATATGTATTTTACCCTAATATCATTTTTTTCTTAATTCAAGTCAATATTTTCAGAGAATACTATCTAAATAAAACGATAAATTACGAACTACACAACTTCCGAGTAGCTAGACTGTTCAAAGTACATCAACTTCAATCGTAACATTAACTCTAAAAGTTCCCAGCATTACTCCACCATGAGAGGATGGTTCAAATTAGGCATAAGTAACAAATGCCCAAAGAATAACAATATTAACTGCCAATCTAGGCCTGAGTACAGTGTCGCACAACACTTCAGACCGAGGACATCGCGTCATATCCTCTAAAGAGGTGACTGTACAGGCAGCTCCCGAGCAAACGTCTACCTGGATCATTGTTCCTGGCTCCCATTTAACTGGAGAACACACAATATGAAAGGCATTTCAGGTAACTGGTGGGCTGTGGGACTACACAATACTAATGCCATGATGTACTAGCACTAACACATTTACACTTCAACTTCATCCTCCGGATCAACTAAATTAGTCTCAAAAATAAACTTCCAAAATAAACAGCAAACTCATTCTGATTGGAAATAAATTTGGAACGATATATCTCGGAGGATAATAAATTTCAGCTGAAATAGTATTCACTGTGCGTTACACCGGAACCTTTAAAATTAATCAAATTTAATTTAATTAGCAAGAATAAATGAGGCCATTGAATTATGAGCATAGCTAAGTTCAAACACCTACAGATTAAGTTACGTTCTTTACATTCAATCTTATCTTTTTAAAACATATCTCTATAACTATAGGGGGCAAGTTCCGAGTTATCGAACAGTTCCACATATTCGATCATATAAGAAAAAATAGATATAGCTATAAGCTAATAATCATTATTCATCTTTTACTTCAATTGATATCCAAGATATCTGCAGGATACCCTTTTTCCACAGTACAATTTATAATTCAAATATTGGGAGCCTCGTTACATTTACAAAAAAAATTAAGTATCTACCAATAATAATTCATGAGATACAAAAGTTTGAAAAGTAAAAACCAGTCAAATTGACTGCTAGGTGTTAACGCCAATGCGTCTATAGCTAAACACAAAAGAAAGAAATAACCGTTATTTATGCTACTTGAATTTTTTTTCTTGATAAATAGAATTTTAGGTTTCTCAATTATCATATGGAGAGTTTTGTTAACCAACATAGGTTTACCAGCCTATAAATGTATTAACCAATGTATATAGATCTACATCAACCAATAGTATTTTCAGCAACGTGGGTCACCGAATGCATCACAGAAGAGACCGCATCTTTCTCCATGGGAAGATGTGGAAGATACCTGTTAATTATTAATTTAAAAACAATTAATTAGTGGGGGTTTAACATCTGCTTCAGAACCAAAGGCCAAATCGCTGACGTCAAATGGAAATTAAATACAAGGGACAGGAAGAAGCAGTCAGAAAGGAAAGTGGCTCCATAAGCGAAGTCACTTACCACCGTCGGTGACTATGCTCATGGATGCAGAAAAGCTACTCCGTGAACGCAGTCACTTATAAGGAATGTGACGAAAATGGACGCAAGCACCGGTGGCTGCGATCACGAATGGAAGAGGAAAATGAAGAGGTGATAGTACATGAAGCCTACGATCCTACTTAACACAAAATCTAAGAACTCGCAGTTGAAGAGCATAACCCTAGCGCTATACTCTAAAACTACAAGTAGCGTTAAAAAAAATACCTAATCCAAATTACAACAGTTCGGGGCTAAAGGGACGCCACCCCCTTCTCTTCCATTCACCACAGACAGCTTCAGGATAGAGCTCCTGGGGGGCTAATGATTGCATGAATAAAAGTTAATATTGCACAATTCGTTTTTTAGTTAGTTTTTCACTAAAAAACCTAGCCCCCTCTTGTACACTACGATTTGAAAATCACATGTTCATCATTTAGCTGATAAACACATTCAAAGACAAGGATATTGTACATCAATAAGTTTCATGAGTGAGAGTTAGTAACAGCTGATATGAGTCGGGCGAAGGTTTTATCGTAGCGGAACTGGTGACAGTGAAGCCAATGATAACAAATCATTACGCACCTTTATTTAGTTAGGAATGAGGTAAGCGTCTAGAGAACACGGTAACCACTTCAATTCACTATAGTTATCTTTATAAAGCCCCTACAACTGGAAAAAAAACACACATGTGATAGATACTTAGCCGAAATGAGTATTATAGAGATTTTTTTAGGGTTATCAACATATAGGGTAATATCTTCGGTCATATAAGAAAAAACGATATTACAATAGTTAGTTAATTTTTATATTAGTTGGTATCCATGATACCTGCAGGTATCATGGATACCAACTAAAATAACAATTGTAATATCGTTTTTTCTTATATGATCTAAGATATGAAACTGACCGATAATTCGTAATTTCCCCCAAACCTTTATTGTTATTTATTTATAACATTGTTGATTTATGAATGTTTTCCTAGTGAATCTTTTAAATTCAATGTTGATAATTTAATAACCTTCTTAATAAAATGTGAATCCGATGAATAATAAATCTTTTCAATCAGAAATATAGCTAATATGTATCGATATACAGGATGTATCTGAAAGAAGTAGCTACTCCCACTGCGAATTACAGGTTAGCCCTGATGTATAACCACATCGTTAAATGCATTAGCTTTTAGTACATAGTGATATCTAGGGTTGTGACAATATGCGTTTAAAATCATAGATCCTGAAAATATTAAATACGGATTGAATTAAAGACTATTGAATCGTTCTTAACCAGCGGTATATAGTATTCGATACCATTTCATTTAGTTTCGTCTATGATATTCTTGAGATCTATGATTTTGAACTCATATTGTCACAACCCTAGTGAAAGAAAGAAGTTTATCTATTTATAAACAGGGCAGCTATTAAATAAGAATTAGAATCAAAATGTTATGGTCAGGTTACAATTTTTGTAACTTAGTATCCGTGGTATAAAAATAAAAGAGACTAAAACTCAGTATTGACAATATCGAGGTATGGAAATATTTCATGTAGCTAGGGTAGCTAAGTTGCGAGTTATCGCATTGTTCCATATTTTCGATCATCTAAAAAAAGTATATAATAATTATCATTTAAGTTATTTCTTTTAGATCGAAAAAGCGGAACTGTCCGATAACTCGGAGCATACCCTACATGGTTCAAATATTTAATTCGTATTATGCCATCAATTCCAAGTTACATAGTAACATTTAAGCTAGATCTAAAAAGATATACACACAACTGGTATCGCATGTTACATAGATATTAAAACTTAAAATACCTCTCCATTTGAACCTCATACCTCAATGATATCAAACTGACACTGCAATTTGGAAAGTTCAAAAGTTCGATTACAATTATATATTTTCTTATACAGTATCTATGATCTATAATCTATATGATATACTAAAAGTACATCTTAAAAGCGGGTTTGGATAAAGATATATATATATATAGCTACGGTGACTTTAATGTAATTTTTGTTAACTTTTGTAACTTGTGTATTGTCAATGTTTGATTTATTGTAACTTGTGTATTGTCAATGCTTGATTTATTGTAACTTGTATATTGTCAATGTTTGATTTATTGTAACTTGTATATTGTCAATGTTTGATTTATTGTAACTTGTATATTGTCAATATTTGATTAATTGTAACTTGTATATTGTCAATATTTGATTCACTGTAACTTGTATATTGTCAATGTTTGATTCACTGTAACTTGAATATTGTCAATGTTTGATTCACTGTAACTTGAATATTGTCAATGTTTGATTCACTGTAACTTGTATATTGTCAATGTTTGATTCACTGTAACTTGTATATTGTCAATGTTTGATTCACTGTAACTTGTATATTGTCAATGTTTGATTCACTGTAACTTGTATATTGTCAATGTTTGATTCACTGTAACTTGTATATTGTCAATGTTTGATTCACTGTAACTTGTATATTGTCAATGTTTGATTCACTGTAACTTGAATATTGTCAATGTTTGATTCACTGTAACTTGTATATTGTCAATATTTGATTCATTGTAACTTGTATATTGTCAATGTTTGATTCACTGTAACTTGTATATTGTCAATATTTGATTCATTGTAACTTGTATATTGTCAATGTTTGATTCACTGTAACTTGTATATTGTCAATGTTTGATTCACTGTAACTTGAATATTGTCAATGTTTGATTCACTGTAACTTGTATATTGTCAATGTTTGATTCACTGTAACTTGTATATTGTCAATGTTTGATTCACTGTAACTTGTATATTGTCAATGTTTGATTCACTGTAACTTGTATATTGTCAATGTTTGATTTATTGTAACTTGTATATTGTCAATGTCTGATTCATTGTAACTTGTATATTTTCAATGTTTGATTTATTGTAACTTGTATATTGTCAATGTTTGATTCATTGTAACTTGTATATTGTCAATGTTTGATTCATTGTAACTTGTATATTTTCAATGTTTGATTCATTGTAACTTGTATATTTTCAATGTTTGATTTATTGTAACTTGTATATTGTCAATGTTTGATTCATTGTAACTTGTATATTGTCAATGTTTGATTCATTGTAACTTGTATATTTTCAATGTTTGATTCATTGTAACTTGTATATTTTCAATGTTTGATTCATTGTAACTTGTATATTGTCAATATTTGATTCATTGTAACTTGTATATTGTCAATGTTTGATTCATTGTAACTTGTATATTGTCAATGTTTGATTCATTGTAACTTGTATATTGTCAATGTCTGATTCATTGTAACTTGTATATTTTCAATGTTTGATTTATTGTAACTTGTATATTTTCAATGTTTGATTTATTGTAACTTGTATATTGTCAATGTTTGATTCATTGTAACTTGTATATTGTCAATGTTTGATTCATTGTAACTTGTATATTTTCAATGTTTGATTCATTGTAACTTGTATATTTTCAATGTTTGATTCATTGTAACTTGTATATTGTCAATGTTTGATTCATTGTAACTTGTATATTGTCAATGTCTTATTTGAAATACATATAATTATTACATAGTACACAGTAAATCTACACAGTAAATTATTACACAGTAGCTACATAGAGAAATAGCACTGCAAATTATTGCATAGTACACAGCAAATCTTTAAAGCACATGATTACACAGCACATAGTGAATTAGCACATAGTACATCACAAGAGGTTATTACAGCTGGTAATGGAGTGATGCCACGAGTGCTTGATAAGATGAACAGTAGATAAGAAAGATAAGGAGATAAGAATGAGGCAGCTTTGAGAGAGAGTGAGGCAGGTGAATTACATGGTTCACAGAATGTAGAGTAAGTTCTTAATGATCGGCCAGTACCACATTTTCAGACACGTAAGAAAAAACGATATAATAATAATAAAAACTATTATTATATCGTTCTTTCGTGTGTCCGAAAATGGGGTACTGAGCGATAATTAAGAACTTACTCTACAAATTATATGTGCTATGAGACACCTTGGAGAGGCTAAAAGGGTGAAATGAATTGCTAGCTGTAGATATGATATGTGGCAATAGCACACTTCAAATATAAAGAGTTTGGGGTCTTTGAAGGGCATTAGTGAAGTCTGGTACCTAGTAATTAATGCAGGAAACTAAATTTGTTCTTCTTTGATTGAATTTAGCATATGACTATTTTAAGAGACACATAGAATAATAATGAACTCTGCATTGAACTGCACATAGCATAGTAATGAACTCTGCATTGAACTGCACATAGCATAGTAATGAACTCTGGTCATGAAATGATTGAGGAACTTTTGAGGATTTTCATTGTTGCACTAAAAACAAATAGACTATACAAAAAATGAATATTATGAGTAAACCTTTATTGTACTCTTCTTTAACAACAAATGGTGGTTGTTTTAACCCTTCACTGTACTCATCTTTAACAAAAATAGGTGGTTGTTTTAACCCTTCACTGTACTCATCTTTAACAAAAATAGGTGGTTGTTTTAACCCTTCACTGTACTCATCTTTAACAAAAATAGGTGGTTGTTTTAACCCTGCACTGTACTCTTTTACAACAAATGATGGATGTTTTAACCCTTCACTGTACTCATCTTTAACAAAAATAGGTGGTTGTTTTAACCCTTCACTGTACTCTTTTACAACAAATGATGGATGTTTTAACCCTTCACTGTACTCATCTTTAACATAAATAGGTGGTTGTTTTAACCCTTCACTGTACTCATCTTTAACAAAAATAGATGGTTGTTTTAACCCTTCACTGTACTCTTTTACAACAAATGATGTATGTTTTAACCCTTCACTGTACTCATCTTTAACAAAAATAGGTGGTTGTTTTAACCCTTCACTATACTCTTCTTTAACAAAAATAGGTGGTTGTTTTAACCCTTCACTGTACTCTTTTACAACAAATGATGGATGTTTTAACCCTTCACTGTACTCATCTTTAACAAAAATAGGTGGTTGTTTTAACCCTTCACTGTACTCTTTTACAACAAATGATGGATGTTTTAACCCTTCACTGTACTCATCTTTAACAAAAATAGGTGGTTGTTTTAACCCTTCACTGTACTCATCTTTAACAAAAATAGATGGTTGTTTTAACCCTTCACTGTACTCTTTTACAACAAATGATGGATGTTTTAACCCTTCACTGTACTCATCTTTAACAAAAATAGGTGGTTGTTTTAACCCTTCACTATACTCTTCTTTAACAAAAATAGGTGGTTGTTTTAACCCTTCACTATACTCTTCTTTAACAAAAATAGGTGGTTGTTTTAACCCTTCACTGTACTCTTTTACAACAAATGATGGATGTCTTAACCCTTCTATTCACTCAGGTTGTTTTAGCCCTTCTATTCATTCTGGTTGTCTAACACAGTGACTACACAGTGGTTCATATGTATACCACTGTCAATATTTTGAGCCCAAATTAAATAGCGACAATATGTACCAAATTTATACCATTGTTTTTATCATACAGACAATATCAATAGGTACACAGAGAGATACTCAGCTCCTCTCGCTAACGTATGATATGTCATACAGAAGCAATAACGTAAACTTGTAATTTTGAAATTGTAGTCAACGTTTGGAGGAGATGTTTATATCAAATATAAAAAAATTGACAATTGATTGGAAATTATGAATTTAAACAAACTTTTCTTCATGATTAAAAAACAACACTACAAAATAAACTCTTTACTCACTTGATCACAAAACATAATGAGATGTAGCTATAGTGAAACCTCATGCCATAGCATCAATTTCATACTTTTCATATCAATATCATATTCTTTTTATCAATTTCATATTTTTCATATCAATATCATATTCTTTTTATCAATTTCATACTTTTCATATCAATATCATATTCTTTTTATCAATTTCATATTTTTCATATCAATATCATATTCTTTTTATCAATTTCATACTTTTCATATCAATATCATATTCTTTTTATCAATTTCATACTTTTCATATCAATATCATATTCTTTTTATCAATTTCATACTTTTCATATCAATATCATATTCTTTTTATCAATTTCATACTTTTCATATCAATATCATATTCTTTTTATCAATTTCATACTTTTCATATCAATATCATATTCTTTTTATCAATTTCATATTCTTATATAACAACTGAGCAGAAGATATTTATTCAAAAATATCCGTTTTTGAAATCAAATAATACATCTTCAATTTCATAACATGTTTCTGATAAAATGCGTAGCACATACGCATGTGTTCTGCTTTATTAAAATGACTCATACATAGCTAATTTATGTTTATTTTTGTTATATGTTCAATGGAGAAATCTAGAACACCTGGGGTAACTGATACAGGTGCCACTCACTGATCAGGGAAATTTATTTAGAAAAACTTATTGAATATTAAAAATTGGAAAATATCAAAGACTTTCAAAATATGCAAAAAATTTCCTCTAAAAGAATTAGCTACAATCAAGAAAAAAAAGACATCAAATTATCTAGTGAAATTTTCTGGGATATTGTATTAATAATTTAATAGCCCATTTATTTATTTTCTAATTAACCTTTCCCATTGAATAAATATAAGAATAACACATTGGCATGAAAATGTACAGCAATAATATAGTCAATGGTCTATCATAGAGCTTTTCGAAAGGTTTGTCTACATATAAAATTGAATATAAAATACATAACATATAAATAATAATATACTTGTGTTAAGAATGTAATTTTAAAACCTAAAAGTAGGGTGCCACAGAGTACAGACAAATCTAAATTCCTGATAGACTGAAAACTTGAGAGGGAACAAGCTATAATGCGTCAGTCGTGATAATATATATTGTGTGGGGGTAAAACTCATCCATTTCTAATCCCTAATTCATATCAGAAGAGAGTTCATATTGAAGTTACTATCTACTGCAAAAATATCGCTCAGATTGGCGTTCATGCCATACAGTCTATGGCAGATTTTGTGAAACTTAAGATATTCCTCTAGTAGGTGCTTTATTGTTAAAGGCACAATACAATTGATATAACATGGATTCACATGTCCCCTCATTATGAAGAATCCATACATTAGGCGAGTATGGTTCATCTCAAAGGAGCGAGAATTATTTCGTTTTTACTAATAGATTGGATTAAGGTTTGCCAGGCGATATTCAGTAGAAAAAGGTAATTTATCCTAGATAGGAAAAGATAAAGGGTAATTTATCCTAGATAAGAAAAGATAAAGGATAATTTATCCTAGATAGGACAAGATAAAGGGTGATTTATCCTAGATAGGAAAAGATAAAGGGTGATTTATCCTAAATAGGAAAAGTTAAAAGGATAATTTATCCTAGATAGGAAAAGTTAAAAGGATAATTTATCCTAGATAGGAAAAGATAAATGGTAATTTATCCTAGATAGGAAAAATTAAAGGGTAATTTATCCTAGATAGGAAAAATTAAAGGGTAATTTATCCTAGATAAGAAAAGATAAAGGATAATTTATGCTGAATAAGAAAAGATACAGGGTAATTTATCCTAGATAGGAAAAGATACAGGGTAATTTATCCTAGGTAGGAAAAATTAAAGGGTAATAATTCCTAGGTAGGAGAAATTAAAGGGTAATTTATCCTAGATAGGGAAAGGTTAAAGGGTGATTAAAAATGGGATTAAAATAGATAGATAGCTGCATTTTATTTTTATATGTACTGTATGTAAAATAAGGACGCTAATGAGTGGCTGAGTCATTCAATTAACCATAGTAGGAAATATTCAATTCTATTTCTACACTGCAATGATAATTTGGTAAAAAAAAAAATTTGGAAGATCATGTCTTACTTTTAATAAAATTAGAGAGAAATCCAAAATTACTTAATTGATTATATATAGCAGTAGTCGGCAACCTTTTTATCATCGAGGACCGGTAAACGCTCAACAATATTCTCATGGTCCAGTGGGATGGATAGAGCTAATAGTATTGAGTAGGCCAAAAATTTATCCGCTTTTAAGTAGCTACTGCTTTCTTATGATAACAGAACGAGCTTGAAATATTTAGCTAATCCTATATTTAATTATTCCTTTCAAAATAACAATCAGGTACAAAAATGGTACTTAGGTACAATAAAAACCATTCTCAGGTAGTAAAAAGGGGTCATCTGTAGATTTAGCACCTCAGTACGGTTTGGGGTGCAAATTGTACAGGAGTGAAATCATTGGGTGCAGATTGTACAGGAGTGAAATCATTGGGTGCAGATTGTACAGGAGTGAAATCATTGGGAGCAGATTGTACAGGAGTGAAATCATTGGGTGTGGATTGTACAGGAGTGAAATCATTGGGTACGGATTGTACAGGAGTGAAATCATTGGGTGTGGATTGTTCAGAAGTGAAATTTAGGGTATCAAATTCTACATGTGATCCAAAAAGATAGCTATATATACTCAAGAATGAAAAGTAATAAGTAGACATTTAGAAGTTAGGTCTAACCATTCGTTGTTGGGAACGTGTCACGAAGGGAAGGGTAGTGGAGTGGTTCTTTTTCTTCAGTGTCTCCCCTGATTGTTAGGTATACCTAATCATTATGTAATAATTTTGCAGGTATTTGACTTAAAAAATTTGAATTTCACAAGTAGATTTATTTATTAATTAATGAATATTCTTCCCCGGCCTGGTACCAATTGTCGTATGGACCGGTAAAGATCTGTGGACCGGATTTGTGAATATTTCCAATAGTCAATTGAAATCGGTCAGTCCCACATTTTGCGACACAATGATAAGGTATCATGGATACCAAGTAATATAAAAGTTAAATAATAATCATTAGCTACATACTTTTGTAGAACAGATCAATAATTAAGAACTTATCCTTAGTCAATTTTGTCAAAATCTATTGCTCCAATTTCATTTTTATAACTATAACTTCAAGCTAAGCAGATAGCAACAAGAAATTAATCAGAATTCAAGTTAAATTAAATTATGTTAATAGAAGTCAATAAATTTTCTATTGACAATATAGTATCAACTTTTGTATCCTGTCTGAGTTAACTTTTAAAAAACTATATTTATTTTGAATTATTAATATTAGTATATTTTCGAATTAATAATTTCCGAAGAAAAGTGAAATTAATTAATTCATCTGCCATCTGATTTCTTAGTTCTATAAAATATAAATATAGTAAGTTTTTAAGCATATGAATTACAGGAGCTGAATAAAATCAAGATTTCAAGTATGCAAGTAAAATTACCAGCATAGTGAGAAAATGAATTGGTTCTCCAAGCTTGTTGAACCCAGATCATCACATCTAACATATTTTTTAACATGTTGGCTACGCATTGGTACACATTTGTACCACTATGTGTATTACTGATTGACAAGATGGTACATATATATAGCAACCACTGTCAATATTTTAAAACCGAATTAAATTGTGACATGTGTAGCACCATTATACAACCTTTATTATAAAACATGAGCAATAGGTACACACAGAGATACTCAGCTCTCTTTACTATCACGGCACACGTGATACATAAGCAATAATGTAAACTTGTAATTTTGGAAATGTAAATTAGGCTAGACTGCGTCTTGAGCACACGTAGTCAACGTATTGAAGGGAAATTTGGTTCCCAGGTGATTTTTTTTCCTTGAAAACACCCTTATACTTCATATATGATGCATGTGCATCCTATGAGACTATTTAATGAATAATTTTATTGTTATTTTATTTACACGAGTAAGAACTCATTACCAGCAAGATATTTACTTGAAATTTTCTCTTAGAAAGTCTCCAGTTGAGTGGCACTGTCAACTATGTTCACATGGACTATGGAGGAAATTGGCATTTTTTTAATTTATCCCCATGTTACCAAGTAACTTAGGGTAAGTACTTAATTATCGGTCAGTACCCCATTTTCGGACATGTTACAAAAACGATATAATAATAATAATTTCTTTTTTATTGGATCCATGATACCTGTAGGTATCATGGATACCAATTAAAATAATTAAATTATTATTATATCGTTTTTTCTTACATGTCCAAAAATGGGGTACTGACCGATAATTAAGTACTTACCCTACTAACCATAAATGATAATGAGTCAAATTGGTTTGAAACAATAAAATTTCACCCATAATTGAGCACTGTGAATATAGTGTGTGTGTCAGTGGCATAGTATAAAATATGGTATGAATTTTGGAATATGCCAGTAAAACCTAATCAAATATCAAGTGGTATAACAGTCATTACTCGCATTATTTTCCAATATTCAAATATGCATACATATCAAATTGGCTTAGGGTCAAGCAGGTAAATTGCGACACACTAACTAACTGCGGCCTCAACAACAGAAACATCATAGATTCAAAACACTCGTTGAAAACTTAAATTAATAAATTATAGCATCCATTGCAACATTTCAGGTATGCAACATTTCAATGTAATTTCAGTTCAGAATGTTTTAGACTCTTTTTAGAGGGCCGCAATTAAAAATTAAAGGGCCGCAATTTACCTGTGTGACCCTAGTTAGATTTAGAACTAATCACAATGACAGTATTATGACACCATCATACCATGTAATTTTCACATAAAATCATCATCAAATTAGCAAACTTGACTCACAACTATTGATTGGCACACAATGGAACTCAATGACACTCAAGTTTAATCTACTACCATTGCAAATTGAATCAGTAAATACTAAATATATAGGTAGCTACTATTTAACCTTTACTAACATCTTCTAACAAGTTTCCTAATTTATTTCTTAAAATCTATTCATAAATTAAAACCAGAAGAACCTAACTTCAAATCATTCCACTAAATCTAAATGGACAAAATGATAGGTTATAAATGTGATTAAGAGATAGGTTAAGTTCCGTGTTATTGGACGATTCCACATTTAAATGAATTCATTTTCAATCATAAAATTAAAAACTATATAGATAGTTACATAGCTACTATCCATTTAATTGATATCCATGATAGTGATACCTATCAATCTATCATGGATATCAATTAAAGAAACAAGTCAGCTAAAATAATAATTAAAATTAAATTCATGATCAAAATGAAAATTGTGGAACCATCTAATAGCTCTGAACTTAAATTAATTTAAAGAGTTAGGCTGCCTGCACACTAAGAAGTTTGGGTAAGTTACGAATTATTGGTTAGTTTCATATTTTCCGTCATATAAGAAAAACAATATAAATTATAATAATCCTTATTATTATTTAATTTTCATTTGAATCCAGGGACCTATTGAATCATGTCCATGATAATCATGAATGCCAATTAAAATAACAAGTTACCAATCAAAATAAAAATTAAGTATGTAGGTATCAATATCATGGATAGTACCAATAAAAAATTAAATGATTATTATTTGATCGTTTTTTTACTTGACCGAAGAAGTGAAACCGTTCGATAACTCGTAACTTACCCTAGTAGGTAACTTGGTAGCGTTAAATTGATAGATAAAAGTGAGGCTAATGTTATTAATTACGCACCTGAAGTTATTTCATTAAGAGGATAATAGGTGTGGGGGCATGTCTCTAAGTCGAGAGTGGGCACATAGCACATTTAACAATGTTATGTAGCAAAGCAGATAGGGTATGTCGGTGTGTATTGTGCTTTACCAAAACAACCCTAAGTAATAAAACACTGGCACTGATAACAATAACCCACAAGATTTCAAGGGTAGCGCTCTAAATTTCTGATCACCAACTGACTCTAGAGGTGGAACATTTATTTAGCTTTTCAATGAGATTCAGAACAGAGCTCACACACTTCACGTCCTCACTCCCTCACTTGTCGAGTAACACTAACAACAAACGCCATATTTGACACCAGCGCATGTACTCGCGAGTACATTTGGCACCGTTGCACTCAGATCTGATCACGTGACTTCTCATCGGGAATTTCATTGGACGGAAAGTTTATGACTGAAATGGCGCGAAGTGTTCAATTATCAAATCCATGACAATTAATTCTCCTCACTTTTTAGTCAGCTAGAGCTCCACATACTAAGCTAATTAAATCAATGAAGAGCCTTACCTTGCATGTCTGACAAACTTTATCGACGCCTATGATTACACCTTTACATGATTTACTGGCAAAGATCACGACTTTTTTGACATTTGTTCAGGTAGTCGAAGTTCTTTAGCCTAAAAAGTGGATGTAAAACAAACTTTGGACGCAGATACATACACACAAACAATAATGACTGATAATTATTGACCAGTTAGGCACCAGGTGATGGACAGTGTTCTGTTTCCATGGAGCTGGTTATCAATACAATGAATTCAATCTGTGCTATTGTCTTATCATATCCATAAATTTAAATATATCTTTCACATTTTAGTCTACTCATTTATAACGAACGAGTGCTTATATTATATAGGTTAAATATATTTATAATTTAATAAAAGATGGTAAATCCTTAATTTAATTTAAAACATTTATTATCTATAAGATACACATTTCACTCTGTAAATTCAATAATTTGGGCACGTATGATATATTAAAATTGCTGTAAATTATACTTTTCTATTTTGATAATTCAAACAAGTACACAGTCTTTTTTTCTGTGTAGCTCAAATGCATATAAACACATTCAAATGATTACAATAGTTGCTAACAAAAACAAATTTTGTGAATTTAATATCATCACGGTTCTCATTATTAAACTGCGTATGTCGATTATTTAATATTTAGACATGAAAAAAATTCAGACTTTAGAAATTAACAGTCATTCAATGTGGCACTCATATCCTAAATTTAACAATTTATCTAAATACATATAAATTAAATGCATATAAATTTCCATAAGTCCCCCCTGCCAGATGATTTTCAGAAAATAAAAATGATATTAAACTTTGTTTTATCTCACCTTTATTTATTGGGGTACTAAACGTACTGTAAGAGTAAAGAGTCACTGTGATGATGTACTATCAGAGAAAAGAGTCACTGTGATGATGTACTATCAGAGAAAAGAGTCACTGTGATGATGTACTATCAGAGTAAAGAGTCACTGTGATGATATACTATCAGAGTAAAGAGTCACTGTGATGATGTACTATCAGAGAAAAGAGTCACTGTGATGATGTACTGTCAGAGAAAAGAGTCACTGTGATGATGTACTATCAGAGAAAAGAGTCAATGTGATGATGAACTATCAGAGAAAAGAATCACTGTGATGATGTACTATCGGAGAAAAGAGTCACTGTGATGATGTACTATCAGAGAAAAGAGTCACTGTGATGATGTACTATCAGAGAAAAGAATCACTGTGATGATGTACTATCGGAGAAAAGAGTCACTGTGATGATGTACTATCAGAGAAAAGAGTCACTGTGATGATGTACTATCAGAGAAAAGAGTCACAGTGATGATGTACTATCAGAGAAAAGAGTCACTGTGATGATGTACTATCAGAGAAAAGAGTCACTGTGATGATGAACTATCAGAGAAAAGAATCACTGTGATGATGTACTATCGGAGAAAAGAGTCACTGTGATGATGTACTATCAGAGAAAAGAGTCACTGTGATGATGTACTATCAGAGAAAAGAGTCACTGTGATGATGTACTATCAGAGAAAAGAGTCACTGTGATGATGTACTATCAGAGAAAAGAGTCACTGTGATGATGAACTATCAGAGAAAAGAGTCACTGTGATGATGTACTATCAGAGAAAAGAGTCACAGTGATGATGTACTATCAGAGAAAAGAGTCACTGTGATGATGTACTATCAGAGAAAAGAGTCACTGTGGTGATGTACTATCAGAGAAAAGAGTCACTGTGATGATGTACTATCAGAGAAAAGAGTCGCTGCGATGATGTACTATCAGAGGAAAGAGTCACTGTGATGATGTACTATCAGAGAAAAGAGTCACTGTGATGATGAACTATCAGAGAAAAGAATCACTGTGATGATGTACTATCGGAGAAAAGAGTCACTGTGATGATGTACTATCAGAGAAAAGAGTCACTGTGATGATGTACTATCAGAGAAAAGAATCACTGTGATGATGTACTATCGGAGAAAAGAGTCACAGTGATGATGTACTATCAGAGAAAAGAGTCACTGTGATGATGTACTATCAGAGAAAAGAGTCCCTGTGATGATGTACTATCAGAGAAAAGAGTCACTGTGATGATGTACTATCAGAGAAAAGAATCACTCTGATGATGTACTATCAGAGTAAAGAGTCACAGTGATGATGTACTATCAGAGAAAAGAGTCACTGTGATGATGTACTATCAGAGAAAAGAGTCACTGTGATGATGAACTATCAGAGAAAAGAGTCACTGTGATGATGTACTATCAGAGAAAAGGGTCACTGTGGTGATGTACTATCAGAGAAAAGTGTCACTGTGATGATTTACTATCAGAGAAAAGAGTAACTGTGACAATGTACTATCAGAGAAAAGAGTAACTGTGATGATGTACTGTCAGAGAAAAAAGTCACTGTGATGATGTACTATCAGAGAAAAGAGTCAGTGTGATGATGTACTATCAGAGAAAAGAGTCACTGTGATGATGTACTATCAGAGAAAAGAGTCACTGTGATGATGTACTATCAGAGAAAAGAGTCACTGTGATGATGTACTATCAGAGAAAAGAGTCACTGTGATGATGTACTATCAGAGAAAAGAGTCACTGTGATGTTGTATTTTTCATATACAGGGTGTCCCTAAAAAACGGAACCCAACTTTATTAAATTGGTATATTTCAACCACTATTGGAAGTACAGTTTTCTTTCAAGTATCATTTTATTTGTTGCACCCTTCCCCGTCCACTGTTGAATTTTCAAAGGGGTTTATTCATTTTTGTGAATATTATGATTATTTTATTAATAGGTGGTGAAAATTGCTTTGCGCAAACGGTCTGAAAACGGACAATGAAGTTAGTCCAAATTTAAAAATACCTCTATTAGACAGCAACCTTTATTAGTAGAACATATATATCTCCATATTCTAAAACACATTCAAATAATTATTCCTTTTATAAAATATTGACAATCTGGAGAAATGTGTTTAAGTACAAGAAGGAAGGCACAAGTTTAATTTTCAACAAGGGTTGTTCAGGCTACCCTTACAAAATGATAGTTAAGTGATGAGTTTAATTTCCACATTGATAAAGTCGGTTGAACTAAAAAATCAATACGTTTATCCCGTTAAACTTATTGTCGAATGCTCCAATTAACTGCTTCATCGTTTATTTAAAATAGATTCGTTCCTCATGATTTCCACAACATATCTTAGCAAGAACCAGTTGATGAATTTTCTAAGACGTCAAAAATCGGTTTCAAGAAGTTGATGTCTGACTTTCATTTTTAGGGGTGGCATTGTATGTAATGTTCAGTAATTGATTGATTGAAAATTCTGAGATATTTAATCCATTTCTCCTAACAAATGCATTTCTATTTTCTTAAAGGAGATGCTGAACGAAATTGATTTCGTCTTCAAATCGTACTGTCCGCTTACGACCTGATCGACTCGAGTTAAAATTCCTTTTTGTACTTCAGCACCACTCTAGTTTGTCAATATTTTATAAAAGGAATAGTTAGTTGAATGCTTTTAAGACATGGAAATAAATAGGTTTTATTAATGGGGATGTTGTCTATTAAAGATATATTTTATGTTTGAACTTATATCATTGTCCGTTTTCTGACCATTTGCGCAAAACCATTTTCACCAGCCATTAACACAAAAATGAATAAAACTTCATGTGGAATTTAAATGAGGATGGAGAAGGGTTCAACAAACAAATCAATATTCGACATAAACTGTACCTACTTTCAGCATTTGTTGAAATATACTAATTTAAAGTTAGGTTCCGTTTTTTTTTTTTTTTTTTTTGGGGGGGGGGACACCATGCTGTACATTGGGAATTTCACAAATTCTTAATTATCTAAACTACTCAGTTTTCCGAATAGTAGCTTTCAAATTTTTTTAATCTTTCCCATTTGACGACCCCCACCACAAATTTATTTAAATACATTTTTTCTTATGTACTTTTGTCCATAGAATCCGAAAATCATAACCGTTTTGTAGAAATTAATACTTTTTAAGATTTGAGGGTTTGAAGTTATTTATTTCCTATGTATTACTGAAGGATTGAGAACTTTGAAAATAACTCGCGTTTTTGTTGAAATTATTCAACATTATAATTTTTTTACGTGAAACTGTAATGTAGTTTGTTGTATCCGCTAGTTTGCTGTACTTCACACTTCATGATTAATTAATGACCTGACAGGGGGGCTCGGGGGCGACACGCCCCCTGAAACACAAATATAGAATATTTCCAGTTTCCGTGACATTCTCCATTTATTACTTCAATACTAATATATATGTAATGGGGGGCGTGGCGCCCCCCATATACCTCCCTGCCAGGTCTTCAATCAGTCATGGATTGTGCAGTGCAACAAACTACCGAATACAACAAACTACAGTACGGTTATCTTTGGCTAAAATGCGTGAAAAACGAGAATTTTCAAAGTTCTCAAGCCTTCAGTAATACATAGGGAATAAATAATTTAAAACCCTCATATATTAAAAAGTATTTGTTTCTACAAAAAACGGTTATGATTTTCGGATTCTATGCACAAAAGTACATAAGAAAAAATTAATTTAAATTAAATTTGGTGTAGGTCGCCAAATGGGAAAGATCCAAATTTTTAAAGAATTCCTACCTAGATATTCACAAGTACTTACGTTCCTAACAGATGGTTATTAGCGGGAAATTAAACAAAAACGGACCTTAGTACCTATTATATTGTTATTAAATGTACAATAATTGTTCGAAGTGCCTGTCTCCAGCTTCAATACAGATCTGACACCTCATCTTAAGAGACTTCTGAAAGCGAAAAACTAACTAATCTTGGTAACTGAGCACTAAGCAGTTTTTATAATATAGGTTATCGTAAAACAATGTTTCTTTTATGTAAAATTCCTTTTGTATGTCAAAAAATTATCCATTGATATCTCGATAACATACGTAGAATTTTTTTAAACATTTTTTTATCTATCAAAAAAATGTTCATTCAGTGTTTTTATGCAAGCTGCCAATTTTATTCAGATATAAAATGAAACACCCTCTATACATTAGAACTGTTTCAACAAAAGAATAAATCTTTAATCTTTTTTCCACCGCACTTAAATCATTCAAATTACCAGTAACTTCTTGGACTAAAAAGTAGACCAAAAAAAGCAACCACTTGTCCTTTTGCAACATATTCTTTTTTTATAGTATACAGTGTGTCCAGAAAAATGTATCCACTGCCTTGAATCTGTAATATTCATCATTCCACGATAATATGCAAAATATGTTGGTACCATAGATACGTAGATTAATATTGATGAATAAGTACTATATGAACAATACAAGTGGTGAGTCAGTGGCCAAAATAATATCGCGTCTTGCAGGACGCTAAAATCCTTATTTTTGGATCACGTGACTGGCAATCTAGCGTCAGTTTAATGGAGAAATGATATAACTGAAACAAAATTTAATGGAGAAATGATATAACTGAATCAAAATAAGGTTTTACACCGTCTTCCTTAGCGTCCTGCAATCGCTGCAACACTTCCTCTCTCTAGAGTAGTTTATCATAACTCTATGGAATAATAGTACTTATAGGATATACTCGATGGCAGTGTATTCATTTTTTGAAGACACACTATATAGACCAGCGACGATTAAACTGCTTAATATATTTTAATGACTTTTTGTTTATTCAAAATGTTTAAAATTGGTTTTACATATACCATAAAATTGTTCATCTTGGCTTGGATAAGTTACGAATTATCGTTCAGTTCCACATCATCGGTCATATAAGAGAAAACGATATAATTAAAGTTAAATAATAATTATTATATCGTTTTTTCTTATATAACCGAAGATGTGAAACTGACCGATAATTCGTAACTTCCCCTAAATGAAATATCTAGATACAATGCTAAATTATAAAAGTTTTATCTTATATGAACGATAATGTGGATCTGTGCGATAAATCGTAACTTACCCTATGTCAGAAATAAAGGATTGACCAGTGCACTCAGAAACTACTTTGAGTCAAAATGACTATCTAAATGAGTCATAAAAATAGAAATAATTCACTATATAATAATTAAATATGAAATAATTAAATATAAAATAATCAAATATATAATAATTAAATGTAAAATAATCAAATATATAATAATTAAATATGAAATAATTAAATATAAAATAATTAAATATAAAATAATCAAATACATATATAATAATTAAACATAAAATGATTGAATATAAAATAATTAAATTTAAAGTATAAAAATACAAATTTTTAAATCTTCACAGGTTAATTTTACCTTTTATATAAGTTTTTCATCTGATTAGAGTAAGTTCCAAGTTGTCGAACCGTTCCACATTTTCGAGCATTGCTATTAGATATAATAATTTTAATTTAACTCTTATATCTTTTTTCCTATATGATGGAACATGTGTAACTTACTGTATTTTGTTTATATTTATACTACTATTATCTATTGATAATTCAATTAATTAATAACAGTACC